>JAPPVO010000017.1:144245980-144647571 GCA_030407325.1 Camellia japonica | reverse complement strand
GAAAGGGGCTCTCGAATCCACGAGAAAAATAGAACCTTGAATCCACAAGGAAAAGAAAATATCTTAATATTGAATGAAAAAATTGTCTTTGCCATGAGGCTTACATAGCTATTTATAATAAACCAAACCTAATACTTGTAGGAAAAGTAATTCTAAAATAAATTAGGAAACATAAATCAATACAAATTAGGAAACCTAAAAGAATAGGAAACTAGAATTCTAAACTATTTAAAATCCTAATCAAAATCTAATTCCAAAATAATAAAATTAAGAAACCTAATAATTCTAAAATATTTATACTAAATTACAAGAATCCTAATAATATATCAAAAATATTAAAACTAAAAAATATAAAAATTCTGAAAATCTTGTCCTGAAAATCTTGTCCTACATCAAAAGAGAAGACAAAGTGAATTGAAGCAAGCAAAACATGTTACTACTTGTAAGGGGCATAGAGGGCTATTGGTATTAGTGTTTAGTTTTTCTTTTCTTTTATTTTTCTCAGTTCTTATTACAAGGAAAAATAATGATGTGGTCACATCGCATGGGATTCCCTTCTATTATGAGTAGATACTATTGTAAAAGAGTGTGTTGCTATAAGCTTACTCATGTATATGTAGGCAAAATTATGTTGCCCGTACACGTGGATTCAATTTCAAGTATAACTCATACATGAGAATTGAAGAGAAGTTTGTGTATTATTTTGATTTTATTTTTTAAAAGACTTAATTGGGTTATTCCGGTTATGAGAATTTATTGGTTTGACCGTTAAGGGGTAGACTAATGGTGAAAATTTTGAAACAAAAAAGATACAATCTTTTCATGTAAAGTAGGCCTCACCTTTTTATAGATCCACGCTCATATGAAAGAATTGTGTTTAATTCTATAATCAATTTTTGTGCTCTTAGAATAACTATACAAAATTTATTCCCAAATTCTCCTTGAGAGGCATTGTGATGGTAAATTACAGGGGTGTCTGGCAAAGGTTTTTTTTTTTGGTTTTTTGGGTTAAAATCTAACCTATAATCATTTCACTTTTTCTCTCACAAACATCACATCTAACTACAAAAAAAAAAATCTAACTGTCTTCCCAAATACAAAATTTTAATCTACTAAAATAGTCAAAAACTAAAATAACATACTAAAATAGCAACTTCTCAAACACCCACTACATCTACATGATAAATTAGTTGGACAGCAACCAGTGGCAACACTAAAAAATTCTATAGATGCGGTCACTCAAAAAATTTAAGCTCCACATTTAAATTTTTCCACCTTCAAGTAAAATAAACTTTTAATAAAACACTTGTAGGAACAATCTTCTGTATACAATAAATAAATTGAAACTAAATCAAACAAATAAAATAAATAACGTATCGAAATTATTTTACCGAACTGAAGAATAATAAAAAAGATCAAGTCGAGTGTGTGACACTCTATCCTTAAGACAGATTCGCCCCGCTATGGTGCTTACAGACTAATGGCGTCTATCTCCCAAGATACAATGATCTTCACAAATTTATATTAGCACTCCAAACAAATTTGTCAGGCGTACTAGAACCTATGTTCTAAACTCTCTAAATTTTTTCCTAAAAAATATATGAAGAATATATGCAACAAAGCAAAGATTGGACAAGAAGAAAATGGATTTTCAGACTATTTTCTGATTAGAATGACTGCTGGAAATGGTAGTATTTATAAACAACCAAGGCTGTCCGAACAGGTGCTGTATTTGAATGAATAGATGCAAAATTAAACTGAACAGATATAGCACTGTTTCAGACAGATAATTGCTGGTAACTACTGCAATTATATATTTGTTCAGAAACTGCTCACCAACCGAATCTATTTTGGTCTTTTCGAACCTGCTGGACTTGGACCGAAAGAGGAAAGAAATTAGGACAAAAATTAAATTCAAATTTGAATTAAATTAAATTTTCCCACAAGTATTTTTTGGAAAAATTCAAATAAATTTTGTCCAAAAAATTAATATAAGGACCGACCCGACCCACACCCGTGCCCGGCACGGCTCGCCTGTCGGACGGACGGACGGCGGCGGCGTGCGCGTGTGTGTGGTGGTTTGAGCCAAGGTTCCATTTGTTCATAACTCCTCCCTTCTACAAACTTGGGGTGCCCCTTGGGGCCCAACCCAAGTTAGTACACCAATAACTTATATACACACAAAAGCTCTCTTAATGTTTCAATGTGGGACAACCCAATTCAAGGAAACCCACATTTACTTCTTTAATTGTCCATTCCACGAACCCGAAAAACAACGTCAACATCCCATTCACTCATAAATGGTTTTGACAAACCGTCTTCACCGTGTGGATTGTCATACGGCAAGAAACACGTCACCTCTTCGGATCCAACCCAAAAGACGTTTGGGGCCCACTCAATTTTGGGCTCAAAGTTGGCTCAAAATAAGCCTATAAAACCAAATTTCCAACAATCCTCCACATGAATGGAATTTCATAGAGAGAAAATGCAACAACATGATCTAATTACAGAGAGTACAGAAATTGGAAATATTCTACAAAGGATATATAGCTTTTGGCTTTTGAACCTTCCCTTGTGAGACACTATCAGATTTACTAGCTAACCAGTGAACATGATGTCTTGAACTGTTCAGCCGTTTGTGTAAACCAAGACAATAAAACTCACAGAGTATATCCCCAGACACAGTTTAGTTCTCACTATTGCATTCATTTTGGTCCTGAACAACCTGGTCTTTCATGAGTGCTCTAGAGAATTGTAACCTTTCACAAATCTCATAGAACTGGCCCAGTTCACACTCATATAGGTGATTCTTATGAAGAGTATCCTGCCATACTCCACTAGGTATACTTAGATATAAGAATCATTAAAAGTATTACTTAACCTAAAACGCTGCAGACATCACTATTTTATCATAAAAATAGGTAGGAGTTTGACTCCCTAGTGATCCTTCTGAGTCATACGCAACTCGGTTATCCTTTTGCACCTAGATCTTGAGATCTCCAGTTAACTAGGTTGGGTTGCCGTTGTGGTAACTCTTATTTAATAGGCTTAAGTCCCATTCCCCTCAATGAATTCTCAACTAGCTCTCTTGCTAACTCTTTGGTTAGTGGATCCGCTATGTTGTCTTTAGACTTCACATATTCAATGGAAATAATTCCGTTAGAGAGTAGTTGTCTCACTCTACCAATTGCTGATTGACTATCACAATGTATGCATATAGCAGGCACCGGTTTTGGCCACATTGGAATATCTTCAAGGAAGTGGCGAAGCCATTTTGCTTCTTCCCCAGCTTTGTCTAAAGTTATGAATTCTGATTCTGTAGTAGACCTAGCAATGCAAGTTTGTTTGGAAGATTTCCAAGATATAGTCGCACCACCAAGAGTAAAGACGTACCCACTGGTGGATTTCGAGTCTCTAGTGTTCGATATCTAGTTTGCATCACAGTAACCTTCAAGTACTGCTAGTTATCTAGTATAATTCAGCCCAATGTTACGATTAAATCGGAGATATCTTAGAACCCTTATAATTACTTTCTAGTGTTCTACTCCTGGATTACTCGTATATCTACTTAATTTACTTACTGCATAAGCTATATTTAGGCGAGTGCAATTCATCAAGTACATTAAGCTTCCAATAATTTGGACATACTCTAATTGAGAAATACTTTTTTGTACATTCTTAGAAAGAAACAAATTAACATCCACAGGTATTCTAGCAAGATGATCATCATTTTTGTTAAATTTGTTAAGTATTTTCTCAATGTAATGAGATTGTAACAACGCATAACCTTCTGATGTTTTGGTAATTTTCATACCAAGAATTACATCAGCAATGCCCATGTCTTTCATGTCAAAATGTTTATTCAACTTTTTCTTGGTAGTTTTAATCATATCATTATTACTACTTATGATGAGTATATCATCCACATAAAAACATACAATGACATAACCTTTGTCTGTGTTTTTAATATAAACACATTTGTCATACTCATTAATTTTAAATCCATTTAATATCATTGCCTTGTCAAATTTCTCATGCCATTGTTTTGGCACCTGTTTTAAACCATATAATGATTTAACCAATTTACACACCTTCTTTTCTTTTCCTGAAACAGAAAAAGCTTCTGGTTATTCCATGTAAATTTCTGCATCTAACTCACTATTTAAGAAAGCAATTTTCACATCCATTTGATGAATTTTAAGATTGTACAACAATGCAATAGCAATTAGCATTCTAATGGATGTTATTCTAGTAACCAGTGAGTATGTGTCAAAGTAATCTAGACCTTCTTTTTGTCTATATCCTTTGATCACAAGTCTTGCCTTGTATTTGTCAATTGATCCACCCACTTTCATTTTCCTTTTGAAAATCCACTTATATCCAAGAGGTTTACAATCTGGTAGCAAATCCACCAATTCTCAAATGTGATTTTGCAAGATGGATTCAACTTCACTATTGATAGCTTCTTTCCATAAAGAGGTTTTAGGACTGGACATAGTTTCTTTAAAAGTTAAAGGCTCATTAATCTGGACCAAAAGATTTTGAGGTTCTAGCACGTTTACTACGCTTAGATTCCTCTTCATCAATTTGCTCTTGCTCTTGTTCTTGATCTTGTTCTTGATCATTACTAGTAATAGCATCAAAAGATCTTTTATTATTATTAATCTCTTGTCTAATCTTATTTGGAAATACATGTTCAAAGAATAATGCATTCCGAAATTCAATAATAATATTTACATGCATTTCGGAATGTTCTGATTTATAAATCAAAAACCAATATGCACTACTATTCTTAGCATAACCAATGAAAATGCAATCAACTGTTTTAGGACCTATCTTAGTCTTTATAGGACTAGGAATAGCCACTTTGGCCAAACACCTCCACACTTCTAAGTATTTGTAGGATGGTACTCTTCCATGCCACATTTCATAAGGTATTTGATTTACTTTCTTTTGAGGTACTTTATTAAGTATATAATTAGCAGAAAGTATTGCTTCCCCCGACAAGTTCTGAGGTAATCCAAAATTTATTAACATGACATTTATCATTTCTTTTAAAGTCCTATTTTTCCTTTCAGCAATTCCATTTTGCTGAGGTAAGTAAGGAGCGATGGTTTGATGAATTATTCCATGTTCTTTACAAAATTTACCAAAAGGTGATTCATATTCACCACCTCTATCACTTCTAAGTTTCTTAATTTTCTTACAAGTTAATTTTCAACTTCATTCTTGTATTGAATGAAAGTTTTCAAAACTTCATCCTTGGTTCGAATTAAATAAACAAAACTATATCTAGTATAGTCATCCATAAAAGTGATAAAATACTTTTTCCTACGTTTGGTTTGAATTGATTTAAAATCACAAATGTCACTATGAATTAATTCAAGTGGTTCCGTACTTCTTTCAATTGAATGAAAAAGAGTTTTGGATAATTTTGCCTCAACGCAAATTTCACATTTATGATTTAAATCAATGTCAAATTTAGGTAAATATTCCATATTAATTAATCTATATAAAGATCCATAATTAACATGTCCTAATCTACCATGCCATAAATTTGAAGACTCAAGCAAGTAAGAAGAAGATGTATTTTTATTAAAAACTAATGGTACAACGGTCATTACATTCATCTTGAAAAGGCCATCAGACATGTAACATTTTCCTACATACATCTCATTCTTAGTAAGTATAAATTTATCACTCTCAAACACTAGCCTAAACTCATTCTTACTCAACAAAGATCCGGAAACAAGATTCTTGCGAATGTCCGGTACATACAGCACATTGTTGAGAGTGAGTTCCTTTCCTGATGTCATCTTCAGAATAATCTTTCCTTGTCCTTCAACTTTAGAAGTCGAAGAGTTGCCTATAAAAAGTTGTTCACTGTTGTCTACTGTAGAATAAGATGTGAACATCTTTTTGTCGGCACAAATGTAGTGAGTAGCACTAGTGTCCACCCACCATTCTTTAGGATTTCCGACAAAGTTTGCCTCGGAAACAACTGCAGAAAGATTTATGACATCTACACCATTGGAAATTTTATCCATTTCGGTCATATGGGCTTGAGTAGGCTTCTTGCTTGTTCTTCTTTTGCTTTTGCCTTTGCCTTTGCTACGACAATCTTTGGCCCGATGTCCCTCTTTGTCGCAGATGTAACATTTGCCATTAAATTCGTACTTTTTATTTTCCTTCCCTTTAAAGCCTTGTGAGGAACTTTCTCCTGAAAACTTCCATTTCTTTGCTTTTGGAGCATGTTCCATTACATTTGCCTTAGACTCCATTGGATGCTTACCAGCCCACTTCTTTGAATTGTGGTTGTCCTCTTCAATCCTCAAACGCACAATTAATTCCTCTAAAGACATTTCTTTGCGCTTGTGTTTGAGGTAGTTCTTGAATTCCTTCCAGCCTTGTGGTAATTTTTCAATTAAAGCAGCAACTTGAAAGGATTCACTGAGAGACATGCTTTCTGCTTGAATGTCATGCAGAATGAGTTGGAAATCTTGAACTTGGCTGATCACAGTCTTAGAATCAACCATCACAAAGTCTAGGAATTTGCCAATCACAAATTTCTTTGAGCCAGTATTTTCCGTTTTGTACTTTTTCTCCAAAGACTCCCAAAGTTCCTTTGCTGTTTTGATAAGACTGTAGATGTTGTATAATATGTGTTGTCAAGTCCGTTCAAGATGTGGTTCCGGCAAAGAAAATCAGCATGTTTCCAGGCATCGACTGCAGCAACCACTTGTCGGTCAGTTTCATCCTCATTCAGAGTAGGAGCATTCTCACGAAGAAAACGAGTCAGGTTCAGAGTTGTAAGATAAAACAAGATTTTCTACTGCCATCTTTTAAAATCAGTTCCTGCGAACTTTTTTGGCTTCTCACCATGATTTACCGGTACTGTCACAACAGGAGAGAGGGTTGGTGCAATTGCAGCCACCATACCAGTACTCGTTTGAGCATTTGTTTCAGTAGCTATAAATTCTAAACTATAAAACAAAATTATAATTAGAATTTATACTACACAAAAAATTAATCCAAATTCACTGAATTAAATTCTGTAAAAATAAAAGAAACAAGATTGTAATTTTTATTTCCAATTAATTTGAAAATAAAATAAATTTTATTTAACCAAATTAATTCCACACAGAAAATTAAATTTTTATAACACTTCAATAATTAAAATACTGAAACAGAATTTTAATTAATGAACACTCAAAAATTATTTATGAAAACCAAAATTAAATTCTGACAAACTTTACAAATAAATATTCTGAATTGTTAATGACACAAATGTATTACTACTAGTTGTCAAAGAAAATAGAGAATATATTACTACTATCTGTCAAACATATATTACTACTATTTGTTTTCTAACCAGAATATTATTTTGTAAAATCACAGAAAATAATTTCTGTAAGAATAAGAAAGAAGAAAAAAGAAAGGAAATAAACGAAAAATTCTGTAAACAGAATAATTCGAGTCTGTTTTAAGATTGTAGGAACAATCTTCTGTGTACAATAAATAAATTGAAACTAAATCAAACAAATAAAATAAATAACGGATCGAAATTATTTTACTGAACCGAAGAAGAATAAAAAAGATCAAGTCGAGTGTATGATACTCTGTCCTTAAGACAGATTCGCCCCGCTACGGTGCTTACAGACTAATGGCGTCTATCTCCTAAGATACAATGATCTTCACAAATTTGTAGTAGCACTCCAAACAAATTTGTCCGGCAAACTAGAACTTGTGTTCTGTACTCTCTAAATTTTTTCCTAAAAAATATATGAAAAATATATGCAACAAAGCAAAGATTGGACAGTAAGAAAATGGATTTTTAGGCTATTTTCGGATTAGAATAACTGCTGGAAATGGCAGTATTTATAGACAACCAAGGCTGTCCAAACAGGTGCTGTATTTGAATGAACAGATGCAAAATTAAATTGAACAGATATAGCACTGTTTCAGACAGATAACTATTGGTAACTGTTGCAGTTATATATCTGTTCAAAAACTGCTCACCAACCGAATCTGTTTTGGTCTTTTCGAACCTGCTGGACTTGGACCGAAAGAGGAAAGAAATTAGGACATAAATTAAATTCAAATTTGAATTAAATTAAATTTTCCCGCAAGTATCTTTTGGAAAAATTGAAATGAAATTTGTCTAAAAAATTAATATAAGAACCGACCCAATCTACACCTGTGCTCGGCATGGCTTGCCGGTCAGATAGATAGCGGCGCGCGCATGCATGTGTGGTGGCATGAGCCAAGGTTTCATTTGTCTATAACTCTTTCTTTTTACAAACTTGGGGTGCCCTTTGGGGCCCAACTCAAGTTAGTACACCAAGAGTTTATATACACAAAAAGTTCTCTTAAAGTTTCAATGTGGGACGACCCAATTCAAGGAAAGCCACATTTACTTCTTTAATTGTCCATTCCATGAACCTGAAAACGACGTCAACATCTCATTCACTCATAAATGGTTTTGATGAATCGTTTTCACTATGTGACTTGCCATGCGGCAAGGAACACGTCGCCTCTTCAGATCCAACCCAAAAGACATTTGGGGCCCATTCAATTTTGGCTCAAAGTTGGCCAAAATAAGCCTATATAAAACCAAATTTCCAACAACATTATTGTCACAAAAAAGACCAATGGGACACTAGAATTGCATCAATACTGAAACAACAAGAACCAAACAAGATGAAGCATTCCTCTGCACAGCATCAAGAGATGTTTCTGTATTTTTTTTTAGATCAGCAAAATGAAATTTTATTGATGCTTCAAAGCAAAAACATCTTAGTTTTCAAGAAGACATCAATGAAACGAAACTATGGAAGAAACTGCGTCATAGCTAAAACTAAGAACATCCCAACAAGGTTAGCATCCTCTAGCAACTGTAATCATATGCAATCCTTAGCTACACTAGACTTGCAGCTGGTAAGATAACAACTATATGAAAAAATTAACATGTGAAGACCAAACAAGGACAACTTGCATACTACCCACTACTAGATCCAAAAAGTTGCCTTCTTTTTTATTTTGCCTTTATCTTTTTAACAACCTCAATGTGAAACAAAAAGTCATTAATGGAAAAACCTGTGAAACTAGAGTTTGCTTTTGTCCATAGGGTTGAATGCACTTTTATTTCCTCTACCATTTGATTCCAGCATAGTAGATGATTGTTGAAAATAATATCATTCCTTGATAGCCATAATTTCCAACAAATGCTAGCGAATAGACCTTTCCAAATAATCTTTTTCAAATTGCAAAAGTTCGAATCCAAGGTGAAAAACCTGCAAGGTGACATAGTCTGCTGGAGCGGCCCATTCAGGCTCACAATATCTCAGATTTTACTGCAGTCAGTCATCCTGCAGAGTCTCAAAGGTCACTCGAGTGGTATAAAGGCGGTCATTCAATTATAAGTGTGTGTTTTGGATCAGATCTGGCTGGTGACTCTCCTGTTATCAGTCTTGAAGTGCAAAATTAAGGAAAGTACATGATACAACATCAATAAAGGATGTTGAGTGCAAAAGCATCATAGCAAGCAAAATTATTCCAACTATGTTGGCACCAAAATGCAAGTCCAATCATATGCTAGTACCACACCAAGTTAGTGAGTAGCCAACCAAAGCACAAACAACAACAAAGTAACAAGCCAACAAAAGGACCCTCAGTTTACAATATTCAACAAAGCTAAAAAGAATACCCCACTAGCATTAATCCTCAATAGCAGAGACAGCAACCAAACCATTATCAACTAGCAGCAACCACTAGCAGCAGCCATCCACTCATCACCCTCACCTCTGATCGCCAACGCTGCTGCAATCTCAAACTGCCAATTCATTAATTTTCAATGCGTCTCCTGACCCAAGAGCTCAAAACAAAGCAGCAGAAACACAGCAGCAGGCTCTAACTCTTACTACCAATATTGGTTATCAATTCATGCACCAAAAAACAACCAGCTTCCACTTTAGATTTAACCCGCACCGCCACATTAAGGTTGATTTTTTAGCACAAAGCAAATCCATCAAAACTCTACCTTTGAACAACATTGCATTGTGGATTCGACATTGGAAAATCAATTATGAGATGAAGATGGTGTTGGAAGAAGCACGAGTTGAGGGTGTGAATTCGCTAGGTAATTAAGGGCTACTCTTATATAATTCCATTGTCTTGTTTTAGATGTTGCAAATTTGCAACATCTAAAACAAACCCCTAAGAAAAGAAGTGAAGTGAAGCAAGCAAATCATGTTATTACTTACAAGGGGCTTAGCCCGCGTTTGGTATTAGTTTTTATTTACTGTTTTTTTCTTTTTCCATGTGGTTTCATAGATGTATATGTAGGCAAACGAAAATATATATTGCTCTTTTTGCGTGCATACGTGTGTAAACAAAGCACTAGGCTTGAAATTAAATGTAGAACATTACATTAAGAACAATGTTAACGTGCATTACCATTGCTGAAATTGAGGTACAACTGGAAATGAAATACGAAACTTAAGAAAACATATTCCACAGTACTGAACTGGTAAAAATCTGTATAAATGAAAATATGAAGGGTAAATTACACTGACACCCCTGAGATTTATGTTTAATACAGATCTTTCTCACATTTAAACAATTGCATTATTCTCCTTGAGGTGTGTAATCATATTACAAATTATCCCATGAATAGCTGATATCATACCTCAAAATTTTCTAAATGACCATATTGCCCTTTTTCTTATCATTTTCTTCTTTCTATCATCATGACTACATTCTACAACTTTCCATCGTTAAATTCTACCTGAACATTATTGAGTGATGATATACAAACATAAATTTTATATAGAATTTTCAAACACAATGATATAATTTAATAGCGACCATTCACTTTAAAACAAAACACCTATAAACATGATTTATATTTACAGCAACATCACTATCACAATTTTTTTATGATATTTTTTGTATAAATTTTTCTATATGAATATAATTTTTTATTTTTATTTCCACCATTATATCTAGATTAGATCAATTTAATCTAGATATATTTAAAAGGGTAAATTACAAATACACCCTCCCCCCCAAAGGTTTGCTTAAAATATAGATTGCCCCATGTGATTTGAAAAATTACAAATGCCCCCTTATCAAAATTTTTTATTTAACATAATTAACTAAAAAAATGAAATTTATAATTGCTCTCCTATACAATAATAAAATTACTTAAATTATTAATTGAAACATATTTCCAATTTCATTAAAAACTATTAATTGACTTGATAATTTATTAATAAAATGAGTGATTTGTTATAAAATTAAAAATCTCAGCGGGTAGAAATTTAATTTCTAGAACCATAGGGGTGCTTCATATTTTAATCAAATCTTAGAGAGTATATTTGTAATTTACCCTATTTAAAAAGTATAAAATTTGTACAAAATATTTTTAAAAAATCATTGAATACCACAAAGTAAGATAATGTATTGAATTTTTGTATTATTATTATTATTATTATTATTATTATTATTATTATTATTATTATTTGTATTTGGTGAATTTAAAAAAAAAATCACAAAATATTATACTTCTTAAGTATATCTAAATTAGGTACATCTAAAAAAAAAAAAAAATACTTAAAATATTAAAAAAAATTAGTAAAAATAAAAAAAAATAAAAAACTCAATTTTTTGTGTGAGCTAAATCAAAGAAGATGATTGTTATGTCCCTTGAAATGACATAAACAAAATATCTGTATTATTTGATTATTTTATATTTATAAAAGTTAAGAAACAAATATGTTAATCTAACGGAGAGTAAGTGTAATTTTTCAAATATGAGAAAGAAATCTGTATGAAGCAAAAATCTCAGAGGTGTCAGTGTAATTTACCCAATTACGAATTAAATTTGATAACATCATGATGCTTTGGTCGGGGTTGGATCCCATTTCAAAGGCAAGAATAAATGTTTAGAAAAATGAATTTTTAAGTGACAAAGTTGTTCTTTTTTATATAGGAAGCTCCAAAATTTGAAAATTATAGATTTTCTTTTTTAAATAGCAATTCAATCACAATCACAATCACTGGTGCAAACATTGTGTCACTCAATCTCGATTCACACATGTACTGTCACATATTCGAAATAATATCACTAAATTTTACAAAATTTAATGACCTTTTAGAACTTAACACATTGAAAATTTGTCTACTTTAAAATGGACACGTAACATAGTACACCTTGTAGCACTTGCACATTCCGTGTAAATGACTGGTTTATTATTTTGACTTTTGTGAGAGTGAGTTTGGTGGGTTTGGTTCGGTTGGTTCGGATAGCAACTAGCTAGGGTTGGATGGGTAATGGTCGTTAATTGATGATTGAGTATTCGGTGATTTTGAGAATCAAGTCTAAGCTGTAGAGTACGAAATTAGAGAGACAAGATAGTAGCAGCGAGTGGTGGTAGGAGTTGAGGTGATTCTATTTACACCTAAATAGTAATTCAGTATATTCAATTGAAATTTTGAAATTTTAATTTCCATTATACCATAATATAATTTTACTAATAAGGACGATGCACATTAAATCTTAAGATTTTTTCCCTCATGGTACAACCTAATCGTATTCTTCATATTCAAATTTCTTTCATCTTCTTCCCTAAGTTTTAATTATTTTTTGTTCATCTTTTTCTTTATTCCAAAATTCCAATCCGCCTGTTCAAAACTCAGCATTTTTTTTATCAGCAAAAAATACAATATTTCATAAAAATGCAATCCAAAGCAGAAACAACATCCCCCCACCCCTAAAGCACCAAATCAAAAAGAAGACAAACAACTACAAACGTACAATATAAAAACTGAACTGGGCATGTTAGCAAGAGTCAACACAACACAGGAAATAGGAAATCAATAAGCCCACCCCGAAAACAACATCAACATCACACATACCGTTGCTCCTAGAAAACAAAAGCTTCATCTTTCACAAACCTCTTCCAAATTAAATAGTAAGTCATTGAAAGTTACAACGGACGGAGCATTCTTTGCTTTAACCTAACTCACCATTATCATCAAGAGAGAAAGTACTTTTTGAATTGATTTATTTATTATTTGGGAATACCACAAATTATGATTTTATTTTGAAGGGTAATTTGTGAAAAAACATAGGGTGTATTGAGAGTAAATTATAATCCTAAATAATTTATAGAGAGTACTGAGATATTGGACGTACTTAACAATTTTTTGGTGCAAATAGAGAATCACCTAGGAGTTGGCACAGGTCCAATGACCTGCTGTGCACCCCAATCCGCATTTTTAAGGGCCACAAATTGATAATTAAATTCATAGAGTGAGGTTGGGTTGCGTTTTTAGGCATATTAATTAAATTGGTTAGGTTTGAGTTTAGTTCTTCAACTAAAACTTGCTCTTAGTTTTAATTTTGTTTAAAACAAAAAAAGGTGCCTAGTTTTTGAACTTTTAAGGAAATCAGTCCAATCTCTAAACTTTTAAGTTCGTAAGTTATTTTTGAGACAATAATGTCCTCATATGTATTTAATATTAAAAACTTTAAAATCCTCATAACTTCATATGTATAGTTTATTTTTAATAAAATTAATATTTTTAACTAATCTTTCTGATATCTTTCAAATAAGATCTTTGTTCAATATGACTTTCTCAAAAAAAAATTAAATTAAATTAAATTTCACTGTCTGGTTAGATTTCATTGTTTATTTAGACTTAACTAGACAGTGAAGCAAACCAAATGAGTTTAGAAATTTATGAAAATAGTTTAGAACATTTTTTACATGTCATTACACAATAAATTTTGTAAGAAAATTCTAAATAGCTTGAGAGATAAAATAAATAAATAAATCAGACAAGAAAATCATGTAGAAAATAGCAAAAGCAAGGATCCAATAACTCAACATTCACAAAAATTATTATTTTGGAGACGCCTAAATATATGTATAACACCCATATAAAACACTTTTAGAAAATTCTTTACCGTGAAAAAGATAAAAGTTTGCAAAGAAAATAGTTAATCTAACTATGTGTTTAATTGTTATGGAAGATTAGTTGCAGATCCCTCACTATTATTTTTTATTAGCTTAAGGAGAAGCAAAATATGTGTTAGTTTGAGGACATTAACTTATTTTTAGACAAAACTACCTCTAGTGTTATTTTAATACTTCACCACCTCTCACCGCCATTGTCACCTCTGACCACCACTGGTTGCCAACAATAGTGCCGGCACTGGTGACAACTTTCTAGCAACTCTCCGGCACAGTGAAATTTCTCTGACTTAGTGAAAATTCATTGTGCTAAATTAGTGAAATTTCACTGTAAAATTCACATTTCTCAGTTTTAGGATGGTCTTTGTTGATCAGTGAAATTTCTCTATTCAAACGTAATAAACTTTTTAATCAAGAGGGAAACTATATAATAAAAAGTGTCAAAAATGAAATTTAACGAGATTGCCAATACAATGCCAATTTCTAATATGAAAAATATTTTAGTTTAAGAAAAATTTCAATCCAAATAATGAAATAGTCTATGTTAACACAGATAATTTTTTTTGTGTTTCACCACAAAGGTTAGAGAAAAATACAGTGACATGGAGAAAATTATGTGTTTCAATATAGAAAAAATCACAAAAATACATAGAAACTTATGTTCAACATTGAGAAAAATACAGAGGCATAGAGAAAATTTTGTGTTTAATACAAAGAAAAACGAAGTATTTAATTTTATCTACGGATAACTTAACACTTGGCCAACCATAATCCCAGTATAAGAATTCTGCTAAAGATGACATACAAAGTATTTGTTTGTGTTCTTTTTGTTTTTTTGGCAATTTGTTTAATTTTTTCAACCAGCTCTATTGGAAAAAAAAAAAAAAAAAAAAAAAAACGTTTCTATTTCTTTTAAAACATAAATTCTTTTTTTCTTCCTGTTATCATTTTTTCATCATTGGGGATGATGTTAAGTTCTTTTTCTGGAAACCCAACATAATCAGTAGGAGCACTGATAATTCTATGCACATCTTTTTGTTTATTGTTGGGCAGAGTAGACCAATTTTTTTTGAAAAGTTTGCTAATTTTTTGGTGCTAATCCGGGATTATAAAACAACTTTTTGATTATAGCAGGGAGTTCTGCAATATCTATGTCTTCTAGTTCGGCGAGTTCGGAAGTTACATCACCCTTTCGCTTATTTGATGATTCTTCTTTTAAGAATCGCTTTGAATTTTTTGGTTTAAAATTCGGATTTCTTCTTTTTGCTGTTGCAGTTTCAGCCATATGCGCTTTGTTAGCTGAAGCATTTTTTTTGAATCCTTCCATCAACAGTTTTTAGCTTTATGGTCTGGTTTGTTGCAATTCTAGCAAAATGCCATGGTTTTTTTTTTTCCCCCCTTTGTTAGCTGAAGTTGTGATTTTCTGTACCATAAAACTCATAAAACTTAATTCTCTAGTTAGAGAATCTGCAATGGAATTTTTTCTCAGAAAAAATATATTCAACATGAAAACTAAAATAATGAAACCATTGTTGCCATCTGTGTAGTTTGTTTTGACTTACATCCTTTAAATCTTTTTCCAAAAAAACTTTAAAACACTTATTATCTGTTTGAATAATGAAACGTTCAGAGACTAAGAAAATATAAAAAGATTTTATACCATATTTTATAGCAAGAAATTCTTTTTTATTTATGTGGTATCTTGTTTCAACATCTTTGAAACTACCACTCCAATATCCACATATTTGTTGTTCGGATTTATTAGGAGGTATTGATTTTAATATTGCTCCCCAATTATTCTTAGAGGCGTCTGCTTCTAAAATTAATTTATCTTCTTGATTAGGTAGACTTAACTCAGGAAGTTTTTTTATTATCTTCTTTATATTAGATATATTTTTAGTATCTTTTTTATTCTAACTCCAATTTCCTTTTCTAGACTTTTTGCTTAATGGGTTTACTAATTCAGATAAGTTTGGAATAAATTTTTTCGCATAGTTAATTATTCCCAAAAATTGTTGAAGTTGTTTGACATCTCCTATTTCTTTAGCAAACTCTGTGACTTTTTCAATGATATGATCTTGAAGCACTACTTTTTTGATGTCATCAATTACTAATCTTAAATTTTTTATAGAATTCTTTTCCCATTCAATTTTCTTTTCAGATAGCACTAATCCATGATATATGAATTCGTGAGTTATTATTTTGAGATGATTTCGATGTTCCTCTTTAGTTTTAGAAAAAACTAAAATATCATCTACATATACCATACAATATTCTCTATGTTTTTGAAAAATATTATCCATTCTTCTATGAAATAAAGGTGGAGCTTGTTTTAAGCCAAATGGTAAAACCAACCACTCATCTATTATATAAGGAAAAGGGTCTTTTTAACCCACAAAACTTGTGGGAGCTTCATTATTCCAATCCTAATTTCTTAATTTTTTGATTTAAAAAAAAAAAAAAAACTTTCCTGCCCGCTAATTTAAATATGTGAAGAATAAAAGAATATATCTATTTTATTCAATGAGATCACATATACACTGTACAAGATATTATATAGAAGAAATGTCTAACTAACTCATAACAATCTAACTAACTCAGAAACTAACTAACTAACTCAGTAACTAACTCAGCTAACAAACTCTAACTGTCTAACAAATACTAAAACTGCTACAGATATTAATCTGAAAGATACAATGTTTAAGAAGAGACTGTAGCTTTGACTCTGCCTCTAGCTGGGCGTACTGCAACTGGGTTTGCCTCTGCATACTGCATTTGGTTTGAACTCTGCTTATAGCTGGGACTGCTGCTTAGTTGGGACTGCTGTATATGTTCTAATGAGGACTGCTGGATATGTGAGGACTGCTGGATATGGGCATCTATCTTAGCACTCCCCTGCAAGCTGATGGGGCATGGTTGCACAAGAAGCTTGTCTTTCAAATAGAGAAACCGAGAGGCAGAAAGAGGTTTGGTGAAGATATCAGCCACCTGATCAGTGGTAGGAATATATTTCAAAGTAATCAATTTGGCAACAACTTTATCCCGAATAAAATGACAGTCAATTTCTATATGTTTCGAGCGAGAATGAAACACTGGATTAGAAGCCAATGCCATTGCAGACATGTTGTCACACCAGAGCTCTGGAATAGACAGTGAGACAATATGCATATCTTTCAGCAACTGTTGCAGCCAAGCTAATTCAGCAGTGGCATTAGCTAATGCTCTGTACTCAGCCTCAGTAGATGACCTAGAAACAATGGGCTGTTTCTTAGCACTCCAAGAAATCAGATTAGACCCCAAATAGACACAGTAACCTGAAGTGGACCTGCGATCAACACTGTCTCCTGCCCAGTTTGAATCAGAAAAAGCATGAAGAGTTAAGGGACCAGCAGTAAAGTGCAGACCATGGTGAAGAGTACCCTTCACATATCTCAACAAGCGTTTGACAGCTTGAAAATCAGCATTTGTGGGCAGATGCATATGCTGACATGCTTGATTCACAGCTAAGGCTAAATCAGGTCTGGTTATAGTGAGATACTGTAGACCACCAACAATACTCCTATACAGAGAAGGATTAGAAAAAGGAAGCTCATCTGAAGAAGGAGAATATGAAGTCTTGACAACCAAAGGAGTGGAGCAAGGTTTACAATCAGATAAACCAGCTTTGTGAAGCAGCTCAGTGGCATACTTAGTTTGAGATAAGAAGTAACCATGAGATAAGGCTTGAACTGAAATACCCAAGAAGTAGGACACAGTTCCCAATTCCTTCATGGAGAAAACATTATGCATATGCTGAATAAACTGTTTAAGAAGAGCAGGATCACTTCCAGTGACCAAAATGTCATCAACATAGACAACAAGAATAAGAAGACGGGTGGAAGTGTGTTGAACAAAAAGAGAGGAATCTGCATGACTGTTAGCAAAACCTTGAGAAAGGAGAAATTTAGAGAAAGTAGAATACCAAGCTCGAGGAGCTTGTTTAAGGCCATACAAGGCTTTCTTAAGCTTGCACACTTGATTAGAAGACTGGATAAAACCAGGAGGTTGTAACATATACACTTCCTCATCTAAGGTGCCATGAAGAAAGGCATTAAATATGTCTAATTGATGAATAGGCCAATTAAAATGAAGAGCCAAGCATAGAAAAATACGAATTGTAGGCTGCTTAGCCACAGGGCTAAAGGTTTCATGGAAATCAACACCTGCCTGTTGAAGATATCCCTTTGCCACCAATCGAGCTTTATATCTGGCCACAGAGCCATCAGAATTTCGTTTGATTCTATACACCCATTTACAACCAATTGCTGTTTTATGAGGAGGAAGAGACACAAGATCCCAAGTGCCTTGTTGTTGTAAAGCTTGGAATTCTTCTTGCATAGCAGTAAGCCACACAGGAGAAGCTAAGGCAGCTGGAACAGTAGGAGGTTCAGTTTCAAGATAAGAAGAGGATGTGGCTGTAAGACACAAAGGAGATTTTGTTTTGGAGCGAGTGAGCATGGGATGAATATTTGAAGAAGACAAGGGAGGAATCAGATTAGAAGGCAGAATAGAAAGTGGAGGAAGATCAATGGAAATAGAAGTAATGGGAATATCATGAGAAGAAGAAGAAATATTGAGAGGAGATGATGAAGCTGGAGAACTAGAGGAAGAAGAAGATGTAGAAGAAGAAGAAACTGTGGGCATCTCAGAAGTAAGAGAAGAAGGCCAGAAGAAATTATGAATATGAGGTAAAGAAATAGGAGAAGAAGAAGAAGAAAGAGTAGTAGAAGCAAAAGGAAAACAGGATTCATTGAAGATGACATGCCTAGAAACAAACAACTTGCCACTAACAGGATCTAAACACCTATAGCCTTTGACAGTAGGATGATAACCTAAAAAGACACAAGATAAGGACTTAGGTTGGAGCTTGTGAGTGGTATAAGGTTTTAACCAAGGAAAACACTGGCAACCAAAGACCTTAAAGAAAGAAAAATCTGGAAGTGTTTTAAACAAAATCTGAAATGGAGATTGATTAGAAAGGACAGAACTAGGCATTCTATTGATGAGAAAAACTGCTGTAGCAACAGCATCAAACCAATATTTCAAAGGTAAAGAAGATTGATGAAGCAAAGTGATAGCAGTTTCAGTGATATGGCGATGCTTTCTCTCAGCAACACCATTTTGTGCTTGTGTATAAGGACAACTGGTTTGATGAATAATACCATGAGAAGAAAAAAGAGAAGCAACCTTTTTGTTTACAAATTCAGTGCCTCCATCAGTTCGTAAAATTTTAAGAGAAGTATGAAATTGATTTTCAGCATAGGCATTAAACTCAAGCAATTTTTCATAGACTTCACTTTTAAAATGTAAGGGATAGATCCAAGTGAATCTACTACAATCATCAACAAACAAAACATAAAATCGAAAAGGAGCATTATTAACAGTAAAAGGCCCCCATACATCAGCATGAACAAGAGAAAAAGGACTATCACTAGAAGAACAAGACAATTTGAAAGGAAGTCTATGACTTTTGGACACAGAACAATCAGTGCAATCTATGTCTTTATTAAAACTCTTTTTATTTGGAAGATGAGATGCTAGGTGTTGAAGCTTGGAAACAGAAGGATGTCCCAATCTTTGATGCCACAACAAATCAGAGATTGAAGAGACTGAACCAGTGGAAGACTGAAAAACCTGTGGTTGCTGAGAACAGATAGAAGAGGCTGGAGACAACTGATAAAGGCCATTGATGTTTGATCCTTTATGTAGAATCTGTTTGGTGTGTTTGTCCTGAATGACAAAAGAATCAGCATCAAAAATAACAAGACAGTTATGATCCTTGGTTAATTGATGAACAGATAAGAGGTTGGATGATATAGAAGGAACATGCAAAAGATTAGAGAGATGAAAAGAAAATTGAGGTGTTGGAAGAATACCACTTCCAACATGGTGAATAGGCAAAACTGAACCATTACCTACTGTAACCTGGTCTGAACCTTGATAGGCTTGATACTGCTGAAAATTAGTCAAGTCATGTGTAAGATGAGTTGTTGCTCCTGAATCAATGTACCAAGGAGGAATAGGAGAATCTGCGGAAGAAGCTGCAGCAGCAGCATAAGCCTTGGGAGGAGCAGTTGCTGAAGGTTGAAAATGAGGATCAAGCCGATACCAACAGTCTAATGCAAGATGACCTGATTTGCCACAAATCTGACAAATAGAGGAAGCAGAACCAGAGTAGGCTGATGATCTTGACCGATTATTAGAAAATCGATTATGTGATCTGTTGCCTCGAAACGCTCTACCACTTCTACCTCCTCTATACTGAGATCTACCACTAAAAGGAGGACGAGGATAGGCTCCAAGAATAGAGTGTTGTTCTTCAAAACCAGGTCTAGAAGCAGAACCAGAATCAAAACTAAAATTAGAAGTTGAACCTTTGGGTGCTGAATAAGCAATATGCAGATCAGATTTGGATGAATGCTTGATCTTGCTCTCAATGTGAATTTCTTCTGAGCCGAGTAGAGAACACAACTCTACTATAGATACAGCACTAGATCTAGTACGGATTGAAGTTTTGAATGCATCATATTCATCTGGTAGGCCATTTAAGGTAAGAAGAATTAGGTCTTCATCTTCAACCTTTGCACCAGACAAAGCTAACTGATCTGAAACTGCTTTGATCTGTGATAGATAGCAGTCAATGGAAGAGGATTGCTTTCTAATAGTATGAAGCTTGTTCTTCAATTGATGGCTATGAGATCTAGAGACAGAAGTAAATTTCTGCTCTAGAGTTTGCCAAACTTGTGAACTGCTGTGAAGATGAAGAACAGAGGAATATACAGATGAAGATAATGTTGCAGTTAAACACGTGAGTAGATTGGCATCTATGGCTTCCCATTGAAGATATGCAGGATTTGAAACAGACTTTCCAGATGCATCAGTAATTTCAGCTGGAGGACAAGGGATTGCACCTGTCACATAACCAAGAAAACCTGTGGCTCGAAGAATATTGTGGAGTTGATTTCTCCAAATCAAAAAATTTGTGGAATCAAGTTTAACAGTAATGAGAGAACCAAAATTGGACAGAAGAGACTGAAGGTTTGAAGGTAATGACACAGGATCTGCCATAAAAGACTTTTGAAGAATGCTCGGAAGAGCTTAGGGCAGCTCTGATACCATGTGAAGAATAAAAGAATATATCTATTTTATTCAATGAGATCACATATACACTGTACAAGATATTATATAGAAGAAATGTCTAACTAACTCATAACAATCTAACTAACTCAGAAACTAACTAACTAACTCAGTAACTAACTCAGCTAACAAACTCTAACTGTCTAACAAATACTAAAACTGCTACAGATATTAATCTGAAAGATACAATGTTTAAGAAGAGACTGTAGCTTTGACTCTGCCTCTAGCTGGGCGTACTGCAACTGGGTTTGCCTCTGCATATTGCATTTGGTTTGAACTCTGCTTATAGCTGGGACTGCTGCTTAGTTGGGACTGCTGTATATGTTCTAATGAGGACTGCTGGATATGTGAGGACTGCTGGATATGGGCATCTATCTTAGCAAAATAATATATAGATATTAACCTAAATCCTATCACCCCCTATCATAGCAGCCTAAACCTTTGGGAGAGAGAGAGAGAATAACCTAAACCTAACGCAACAGCCTAAAGCTAAACCTATCATAGCAGCCTAATCCCTACGTAGTGGCAGAAACCTACGCAGTAGTTTGGGAGAGAGACTAAGACAGAATCTTGGAAGAAAAACATTTTAAAATCTGTACGTAAATCATTTATTTTTTAATATGGTGATTATATTTTTAAATTGATTAAGAATGATTGTATTCATTAGGTTCATATAAAGTATTAACTATTGATGATGATTGGATTGTATTTTGTGAGTGTGATTGGACTTAATTTTTTTTCAATACGGTGATTGTATTTTTAATCTATGTTTTTTAAAAAAAAAAAAAAAATTGTATTCATTATGTTCACATAAAGTATGCAGTATTGATGATGATGATTAGATTATATTTTGTAATTGGATTTTTTAACTCATTGTATTCATTATGCTTTTTAACTATTAATTAACTTAATTCGTGATTGGGTTTTTAACTCGTTACGTTTTTTGAAAAAAAAAACATAATTGTATTTTTTTAATTACCAATTGACTTCATTTTTTTTTATGAACAAAAATGTGATTGTGTTTTTTTGCACTCTGTTTTGATCACACGGTAATTTTATTTTTTTAAATGATTGTGATTTTTTACATTCCATTTATTCTGTGTTTTTTGAAATATATATATATATATATATATATTGCCTTCATGTTTTTTGAATACAATCACATGGTGATTGTATTTTTAATCTATGTTTAAAAAAATAAAATAATTTACATTGCATTCATTAGGCTCACATAAAATACCCATTATTAATGATGATTAGATTGTATTTTGTGATTATGATTGAACTTAATTTAATTTTTAATACGGTGATTGTATTTTGAATATATCTTTTTTGAAAAAAAAACAAATTGGATTGTATTTATTAGGTTCACATAAAATACCCACTATTGATGATGATGATTACATTGTATTTTGTAATTGGGTTTCTTACCCCACTATATATATATTTTAAATGGTTGTGTTTTTTAATAACTTAATTTGTGATAGGTTTTTTTTTTTTTGATTAGATACAATGTTAACATTGTGGTCAAAGACAATACTGGTTCAACAAATCTCATTGTTCAAGATAAACGGGCAGAGTTTTTCTTGCGATATCAACTATCATATTTGAAGAATATGAGATCAAAGGTACGAAACTATACAATTTATTATAAATAAATTATTCTTACCTTTTCAAATACAATGTTATGATTCCAAAATTTTATAGGATAATAGAGTTAGAATAATTAAAGATTATATTGCGCCATGCTAAGATCGTGCTTATGCATTTATCATACTTGTACCAACAATGCAACGTCAATTAAATTGTGCACCGTGCGTGACCTTTGTTTTAAATATAGATTGGTCTGAAGAATGTCTATACCTTTTAGAAGGTAAAAAAGATAGAAATATATAATATGTAAGTATAACATTTTTACTTTATAATATTTTATAAATATATAATATATGTGTTGATAATCAATTATAATACTAAATATCATGTTGACAATGCAAGAATGCTGATGGAAGACCAACAACAACTTAAATTTTAGTTACACTTTGTTTTATTTATTCAGTAAATTTCGAACAAATGTAATAAATTCTTATTTTTATTACTTTAATTATGCAATGTTAACATTTTCTTTTAAAATGACGTATATTTTATACTAACAATTTAAAAATATGTTTGACATAATCATAAATAGTTTTTTAAATTCAATCCCGTGCATAGTACGAGTGATATTCTAGTATACTAAAAGTAGTTAGAGGGGTAGAATTTTCTTCCATTCAAATTTGTCAATAACCACTTTTTAATCAAATTTAGAAAAGAAATTGGCTAATTGAATTTTATTAATTAAAACACCTTTGTTAGGCAATTTATAACCATCTTTTATGATCTTTTTGTTTAAAGCTCTATAATCTATTACCATACGAGCTTTTCTTCTTCTTTTTTTTTTTTTTTTTTTGCATAATTCATTACCATAAATGCAGGACTAGAATAAGGACTTTTACTTGGTCGTATTAACCCTTGTTTTAATAAGTCAGGAATTTGAACAAATTCCTTAATAATTTCAAGACTATGTCTAATGGGTTTTACATTGACTACATAGTTTGAATCCTCAAGCACTATTGTGTGATGCCCTCAAAATATTATATAAATCAACCATTCATAGAATCATAAACATAATTGAAACGTTATATTTCATTTATCAGAGTTATATTACAAAAGAGATTACATGAAATTTCTAAATATTAACAACAGAAAAAGTGCCCTACGGGCTTACATCTTTCCAAGTTGTCACTTGGTTACAACAAAAGAAGAGTTCTAACTCTTTTACATATAAAGCCATTGGCTTGAATTTACACTTAACACAAAACAAAATAGCAAAATGGAGCCTTCAGCCCCTAGACCTCCCAAGCTATGCCCTTGGAGGTGGCATGTCACCTGTACCTGAAAATGGTGTCCCAAGTAGGGTGAGCCAAAACCCAGTAGAGATATGCTAAACAATATATGAGAATTAACTAAAATAAGAGCATCAGGTAAATGTGCAACATTCTCAATCAACACGTATTCTTTTCGAGGTCATTCGATATAGACTACCAATTTCTCAATTCACTTTCATTCTACCATTTCGAGTAAATTAATTAACCAAATTCATTATTATCAAGCAACCAATATGAGACTACAACTCAATGGTTCACAATTCAATACATTCATTGAATCCATCACTTCTATTTATTGCGATTTTACGGAACCATGTCCGAGGGAACCGGCACCCATAAATATACAAGATTTCGGGACTTTCACCCTGGACACTCCGGCCAACTTAGTTCTCAATAAAGTCCATCCCCTATCTCCTCCCACACAATGGAGTACATTCCCTATCTCCTCCCATACAATGAATACATATACAATGTATTTAAACACTTTATCATATACAATGACTAATCAAAACACATATTCAATGGTTTAATCAAACTGTCATATTCAATGACATAATTCAATTGATTAGTTTCAATCATCCTAATTCTCATGCAGGTTCTACAACAATTATAGCTACCCTTCACCAATAGCCCAAAATGGATATATCTAAACAGATAAATAAATCTGTCAACATATAACTTATCAAATTTTCCATAGGTGAGTGAATTATCAATCAAACTACACCATTTAATCACAATTTCCTCCAATTTCACAATTTCCAAACCAATTTCATATTTCCACATTGATTTCACTATTTATACAAAATAGTTCATTTAATTCAAACTAGAGCATTTTTCCCCCTTTCCCAAATGTTATAACCAAGACCAAATTTTATCAATTATACCCAAGTCATACCATGTTCAAGACGTTTTATACACTTATGGTACCAAAATGGAAAACCCCTCTTTCAAATATCAAACCCTAACCATAATTTCACCCAAATCTTCCCAAATCCCACCATTTATACAAAATGACAAATATTTAGGTTAAAGCTCATAACAAAGAGTAGAATATCCCTACCTCAAATGGAGAAGCTCAAAGAGAAAGAAGGAGAAACTTGAAAATGCTCCAAACTTGAACTTTTTCGGATCAAAAGGAAGCCTACGCGATACTTCGCCCTTTATAAAAAGGAAGTAGGGTAGAAGGACTCTAGATCAAGGAGTATTTGTAGAGAGAGAGAGGATGTTTTAGAGAGAGAGGCAGCCATATTAGGGTTTTGAGTGAAGAAAAGGTCAAAAAGTGATATAGAATCACGCTGCTGCGAACTGATATATGCGAGGCTCGCTCAAGCGAAGAAATTGTCGCTCAAGTGACCAGACACAACAAGTGGCCTCGCTCGAGCACAGAAAGCCTCGCTCGAGCGCACAATGCAAAGCTTCAGGTCTGCCACCAACGCAAACGCATGCTCGAGCGTAAGAGTTCTCGCTCGAGTGAAGGAATAACTAACACGCGTCTCGCTCGAGCGCAAAAGTTCTCTCTTGAGCGAAAGCTACGTCTAAGAAAGAAACCTGAGGACTTTCAATCCTCGCTCGAGCGCAAGAACCATCGCTCGAGCGACGAACCAAATATCCAAGGCTCGCTCGAGCACAAAAAGCCTCGCTCGAGCGAAGAAGCCAAAACCTGAGCAGCAACCATTTGAACCAACTCATTACCAACCTGTTCTAAACTCACCCAACACGACCCAAAACTCAATTTCAAAGAATTAAAGAGAGGAAACAAGACAAAGACAACAACATACAACCACAGAACCCGAGTCCGGAACACAACAAAGGTCGAGGTAAAACCCGGATCGCTATGTATTGGGTAAATTACGAATACACCCCTTGAGATTTCATTAAAATACGAATGGCCCCCTATGATTTTGAAATTACATTTCACCCCTTGAGATTTCTAATTTCATAACAAATCTCCAATTTTATTAATAAATCATCAAGTCAATTAACAGTTTTTAATGTTGTTAAAAATATGTTTCAATTAATAATTTAGGTAATTTTATTAATGTATAGGAGAGCAATTATGAATTTCATTTTTTTAGTTAATTCTGTTAAATAAAAATTTTAACAAGGGGGCATTTGTAATCGAAGAACACCAACTCGGAATATCTTATCTAAACTCAGAATATATTTGGTGTTCTTTGATTGATATATTTGATGAAGATTTATTAGCAATAGGGATACTTACTGTTTTGTATGCTATTATTTCTTCATCTGAACTTTCTTGTACACAAAATTATTGTACATGAGAGGGTAATTTATAAATAAATTGGGTTGAGCTAAGGAGTTGCCTTCTTTGCAAGTTGGGCCGCACAATGGGCCGGGGTAAGAGATGATATAGCTTGGTCTAAGAGCTAACTAGTTGGGCCTAGTTGAGGTTCGGACCGAGCTAAGCATCACACATAGTCGCGCTGAGATAAGGACGCCATTCTGCATAGTTAGCTCGGTCTCAAGTTATTAGCCTGGTTGGAGTATGTTAAACCGAGGTACAAGCAATGAAAGGAAGAACCGAGCTAGTTGGAGCTCGGTCAAATCTACCGCTTTAGCATGGCCATGTTAGCTCGTTCGTTTTGTCATACTACCGAGGTAAAACCATCTCACTTGGTTTAAGCAATGAGGGGGGTGTTGAAGGATAAGCATTATCTTTCAGGAGTGTGATTCCTAGGAGGACTTTAAGTAGAGGAATAAGAGTCCTACTAAGATTGTGCCACACGGAACTTATAAAAGCTCACAACATAACCTATGTAGAGGTAACACAACTTTGATTCCCGAATACGTAGAGCTTTTGTCTATTTGCCTATTTTGCTGACTTAGGCATTGGAGAGGTATCCAGCACACACCCGCCGACTAGCTCACGTTTGTATTTTCAGGAGTAAAGCGACGACGTTTGGAGGAGCGCAGACTTGATCAACAGGATTATACGAGAACATTATTTTGTGCTCATACAATTGGCGCCGTCTGTGGGAATTCCAGAAAGAACAAAACCTCTTGATCGAGTTTTTCCTCTCTAATTGGAAGCAATGGCGCACAATGAAGATTTGCCGCAATCCGCTATCGACGGACAGAACCCCCAGAGGGATGCAAGGGGGAGGCGGGCTAATAGCCCCCGTCACTCTCAAAGTTCTGAAAGACAGAGGCGGATGATGGACCCTCAAGTCCTGGAGGATCGCATAAAGGAATAGGATGAATTAATAAGGAAGATGGCGGCAGACATGGAGTCAATGAAGCGCCAGATAAAAGGGAAGGGGGTGGCGACAGGAGAGGGGCGCAAAAGCAACACGCCTCCTCGCTACTCAGAGGATCGTAATAGGCGTACTACACCATCGCAAGCAGAAAGTAGGAGCCTTAGAACAGGCGACACTCAATCAAGGACTTCCAGGACTCGTTACTCTAGGTCTGAAAAAATGAGAACTGAGAGGTCATATACGGAGGGAAGCACCTATCGGCCCTCGCACACGCATCAGACGTCATCCAGGCACACGGGGTTGCCTAGATCATCTGACTTACGAATTGTGCTTGAAGAAAGGGCACGATGGAAGGAGGATACCAGGGCACGTGACGCACGCAGAGTTTCAGCCCTTCAGCGGCTGGCCCCTCGGACGCATGGAAGCGTCAAGGTAGGAATGCCAATGCCGCGCCTTGCTTACGAACCAACAGACAAAGCATTAGCAAGGTTACAGAGCTCGCCGTTCGTTCCGGCAATTGAGAACGCGCCACTACCTTCAGGCTTCCAACAGCCCAAATTCACCATCTATGAGGGAAAGACGGACCCCTACATGCACTTGAGCCACTTTCGCCAGGTTATGGCAGTATACCGGCGGAACGAGGCCTTGATGTGTATCCTGTTCCCATCCAGCCTTGATGACCTAGGACTAACCTGGTTCGAAAGGCTATCAGAAGGCAGTATCGCCTCCTGGGCACAATTGGCAGAGGCGTTCGTGACTAGGTTCAGAACGAACACCAAGACACCAGTAGAGATCGACCAGCTACTCTCCATTGACATGGGCGACAATGAGACGTTAAGATCCTACAACAGTCACTACTGGGAAACCTTCAACCAGATTGGGGATTGCCCTACAAACCTCGCCATAGCACAATACAAACGGGGCCTGCCAGTCGGAAATAAATTGAGGGACTCAATTACAATGATGCCACCCCTCACGATGGAGGCCTTAATGGAGAGAGTGCACCAACATATTCGCGTGGAGGAAGACAGCGCCCGTGCTAAAGCGAAATCTGGCAAAACAACAACACCAGATAAAAAGACTTCAGCAAAAGTCAACACGGTAGAACAACCAAGCAGGAATGGGCGAGGCAGGCGGGCCAACAGAGAGGACCTAGACAAAAGGAAGTAAAGAGTTCGCACTGCCATTATCGCAGTGTTCAAAAAACCAATCTACCGAATTCTCAGTGAGATACGTAATGAACCTTTCGTCCGCTAGCCAACAAAGTTGGGAGAGGCGCAAAAGACTACGACAAAAGGTCCCGGTGCACCTTCCATGATGAAAAGGGACACCACACTGAAAATTACACGCCATTGAGGCAGCATTTGGAGGAGTTAGTGGCAGCTGGGCACCTGGACCAGTACATAGAAGGAGGAACACAGCCAGCCCCCCAGAACCACAACAACCCAAACGGGATGCCGGTCGACGCACCACCTCAAGGCGTGATTAACGTAATACATGGGATATGCGAACTTGAGCGGGTATGTGAGCTCAGGGGGATGATCAAAAAGGCTGAGCACTTAAGGGAGGTATTAAGCGCACAACCAGCAATTAAAAAGGGGAGAACAGAGGCCACAAATGTCATATCTTTTTCAAATAAAGATTTAGCAAGGATATACTGCCCTCACAATGATGCATTGGTTGTCACTCTACGCGTCAAGAATTTCGACATCAAACGGATTTTGATCGACCAAGGAAGCTCATGTGAGATAACGTATTACGAAACCTTCAAACAACTGAAACTGGAGGACAAAGACTTGGCACCTGCAACATCTACCCTAATTGGATTCAACTCAATGCCAGAGTGGCCAGTGGGCAAGATAATCCTCCCAATCAAGGCAGGAACCATGACGAAATAGGTGGAATTCTGGGTATTGAAAGTCCCTTCCACTTACAACATTATCTTGGGGAGGACATGGTTGCACGCCATGCGATCGGTAGCGTCAACCTACCATAAAGTATTGCGGTTCTCCAACGAAGCCGAAGTAATTGAAGAGGTCTTTGGAGACCAAATTATGTCCAAACAGTGCTTCGTCACAGTAAATGGTAGCCGCGCTGCAAAAGGATATGTACAAATGGTGGAAGAGTCTGAGAGCAATGAACTTTTTGCGGATGTTGGTAAGGCAGCTGAACAGAAGGCGGTGGAAGACTTGGTACAGGTAAGGATAGATGAAAAAGATCCAGAAAAGTTCTTTTTGCTCGGCTCGTCTTTGTCCAGCACTGAGAGGATAGAGTTCATGGAATTCTTAACCTCTAACATCGAAGTGTTCGCTTGGACACCGTATGACATGCCTGGCATTGACCCAAACTTCATCTGTCACCAACTGAACGTCCACCCAACTGCCAGACCAGTTATACAGCACACTCGCAGATCAGCACTCCACCATGCCGAGATAGTGGCGGAAGAAGTGGGGAACTTACTGGAGGCAGGAGCCATCAGATAAGTGCACTATCCCAGATGGATCTCCAATACCGTAGTAGTGCCAAACAAGAACGAAAAATGACGTGTCTGCGTGGACTACAAAACAGTCAACAAGGCATGCCCAAAGGATAGCTTTCCCCTACCACAGATAGACCAACTGGTAGACCTGACGGCAGGACACAATCGACTTAGCTTCCTCGATGCGTATAGAGGTTACCATCAGATCGCTATGTATGAACCAGAGCAGGAGGTCACATCCTTTACAACGCCAAGAGGATTATATTGTTACAAGGTCATGCCCTTTGGCCTAAAGAATGCAGGGGCAACATTCCAACGGATGGTCACTAAGATGTTCGAGCCATTGTTAGGCAGAACAATGGAGGCTTACATAGACGACATGGTGGTCAAGAGCAAAGATGAGAAGGACCATCTCAGGGACCTAGATGAGATGTTCCAGATTCTAAAGAAGAACAAGTTGCGCCTAAATGCATCCAAGTGTGCATTCAGCGTAGGATCGGGCAAATTCCTAGGCTTTTTGGTGACCAACCGAGGTATAGAAGCAGACCCCTCTCAGATCAAAGCAATCCAGGATCTTGAGAGGCCCAACATGGTCAAAGAGGTGCATCATCTCACTGGCCTAGTTGCCGCGCTCAACCGGTTCATAAGTCGGTCGTCAAACAGATGTCGACCATTCTTCCAAGCACTAAAGGCCAAGTTTGAGTGGGATGAAGAATGCGACCGCGCCCTAGAAAGTCTAAAAAAGTACATGTCTTCTCCACCGTTGCTAGTAACCCCAATACCTGGAGAAGAGCTCTTTTTGTACCTAGCAGTTTCATAGCACGCAGTCAGCGCAGTGTTGGTCCGAGCGGAAGGAATCCAACACCTGCCCATCTTTTATGTTAGTAAGACCTTGCTAGGCGCAGAAACCAGGTATCTACCATTGGAAAAACTAACCTTAGCCTTGATGATGGCCTCAAGGAAGTTGTCGCATTACTTCCACGTCCACACCATAATCGTCCTAACTGCTTTTCCCTTAAAAGCCTTGTTTGAGAGGGCGAACTTTTCTGGGCGAATCTTGAAATGGGCGGTGGAATTGGGACAGTTTGATATCAAGTTTCAACCCAGAACCACAATAAAAGCCCAAGCTTTGGCAGACTTTGTGGTATAGTTCACACCAGGAAGTCATCACATCTGCCCGGTTGACTTGACTGGTACGACAAGAATAGGGACGGAAAGTGCCGCAGGAAATGTGCAACCCCTAATTCAAGATACCTGTAGACACCCCATTTTTGACCATCCTCAAGACTTGGACGTCACCGCTTGAACACTCGGTGATCACCCATGTTCGTGTTCGTTTTGAGTTCCCGGAGGTCTCGGCTACGCGCCTTGTCTCAGGATCTCTCAACTCAACTGTTTTGTGTTTGATTTTGCACCAAACACTTGTGTTTTTGCTTCTGAGGGTAGAGAGTAGCTTGTTAGCTACCCCTGACACCCACCGGCCCTGGCTTGAGGCCACCGGCCATGTCTTCTTGCTACCGGCCATTGGTGAAATATACCATTGGCCGGTCGGCATTTGGTATGGTCGGCTGACCATCTATTTGGCCAATGGCCTCCTTTTCTGGCCGATACCACCTTTTTGCCTTTTTTAGGCATAATGCATGCCAGCTGTGCCAGTTGGAATGCACGGACCCTGCCCCCCATGCACGGGTGTGGTTGTTTTGAACCTTTGCACCCTTTTGGTACAAGCTTCCTAGAGAAGATTGCACCCTTTGCTCAAGCTTCTTGAGTAAGCTTGACCCTGTGTCATAGCTTCCTCAAGAAGCTTGCACCCTTAGCTTAGCTTCCCTTGGAAGCCTTGACCCTTTTTGAATAGCTTCCCTTGGAAGCTTAGTCTTTGCATTGTCTATATAAGAGACCCCTCTTCTCTTTTGATTGGGTTGAGCAAAACCAGAGCAAAATACATATATATTCTGATATATACACCTTCTCTCTCTATGTCTCCCTCTCTCTCTTCATTTATGTGTGTTTAAGAGCCTAAAAGTGTGTTTTATTCTTAGTTTTGCACTAAGACACACACCATTACACCATACTTTGACTTGGGAGGTCTTGAGGGTTTGTTATTGAAGTTTTGGGTCGGTTTTGATCAGAAGAAGGTGGCTGACCTTGCTGTTCTTCAAGGGATCTTCAAGGGTAACACTATTGCTTTATATTCCCCAATCTTGCACTAGTCTTTAACCTATCTTGCATGCTGTTTTAGACTTTGTGTATAACTGAAAAAAGTCTTATATTTTCATGCTTAAGATGTTTTATTGAGGTCATTTTGGTGTTGGGGGTCGACCTCCCCTTCTTAGGCCTTGTTTGGCCCTTTTTGTGCTCTCTTTGTTAAGCTTTGGAGACTTTTGTGTGTTGGCCTTCTCACCACTGAAATCTAGTTTTGAAGTCTTGCATAGGGAAGGGACAACCCTCTCCCTTTGTCCCTCTTTTGTTTGTATTTTTGGCTCATAAAGGTAGCATGCATGCTTAGGTGTTTTTGGCTCCATTTCAGAGGTTTTTGGGTGTCATTTGGTCATATTACATCTCTGCTTTTGGTCGGATTAATGGTCCTTTGCATGCATAATACACTTGCTTTGTACTCCTCTATTTTGCCTAGAAATGCATCTTGCCATTAGGCCATCACGCTTGCATTTTTTTTCCTAGCTTTGTGAAGCTTTTGGTCATGTTTCATCATGCTTAGGTCTGTTAGGCATTGTTTTGATCATATTTGCCATGTTTGTATAGCCCCTTTGTATTTTGGCTTGTGAGCCTTGAGGGTGTGAGTCATGAGCATGTTTTTAGTTGGGTTGTTTCAATGATTTGGAGTCATTTCACATGCCATTGCAGTCCCTAATCCATGTTCCTATGCTTGCATCCATCACCCTTTCCATGCCTTGAAGAGGTGTCCTTTTGTGCCTTGAAATGAGCATTGTGCATGCTTATGTATTTAAGTCTTTGGGGCTGCCATATCAGGGTTTTGGGGCATATTTTGATGCATAAAAACTCTGTTTTGCGTTGCTTAGTTCATGCCATGTTTGCTTAGGGTAGGTGTTGAGCATGCTCTCTTTTGTGGCCTTGAATACCTTCTATTTGCATCCATTCCTAGCATGTCTTGGTGTCATCTTTCGCATGCTTTCAGAGTTTAACATGAGTGTTTAATGTCCAAGCATATTGCCTTGAAGTATGCTTAGAGTTGTCCCCTTCCATGCTTATATGATAGGCCTTGGTGTGTGCATGCTTGCATGCATAAGTTGCCATTTTTGACCCTTTTGGCCACTGTTTTAGGGTGTGGCTGAGGCCTCCCATTTCAGTCTAAGTCCATTCTTGTACATAGTTGTATGTTTGACTTGTTGCCTCTCGTTGTTGCTTGCATTGTACCATGTTTGCATCACATGTTAAATTGCATTGTATTGCCTCTTGCATGATTAGCACATTGCTGCTTGCATAATAGATTGCATTGCATTTGGCATGTTTTGCATCTTAGCCTCATGTTGCATTCTTGAGCCATGTCTGTATACATGCATTGCATTGCTTGGTTTGGGATGTCAAATCAAGTATGAGGATTGAGAGTGTTCGTACTCCAAGTGACGTAACATGTCTCAATCCTCGATCGCCGACGCCCTTGATCTCAATATGATAGGGTGTTGGCATTCATCTCTTTTGTTGCATGCATTTTACATTGAATGGAAAACTTGGCCTCTTAGGCCATCATGCATCAAAATGCATAATTGATGACCCGAGGGTCGAGGGTCATGCTCCCTTGAGTCCATTGCATGATAGGGAGTGTGGCCATGCTCACATTTGCTTGAAAATTCCATGCCATACACTGCTTGCCCTCTGCTGCTGTCAACTGTAGGATTCTGCAGGAAGAAATAGCCGGCCGGCTACTTGGAGTGCCGACCGACCAAATACAATTAGCCGGTGGCTCAACCAATGGTCGATGGCCATTCCCTTCGGCCGGTGGTGTTCCCACTTGGTCGGTGATGCTCCCAGTGTTCAGAGAAGCATCCTTGGGACTTGTGCAAATTTTCAGAGGAGCAGGGCAGTGTAAACAGAGGCAACAGTGCTATGGCAGCGAGTTTCCGAGCGGGGCGAGTCAAGCATGCATCATTCGCGCATTCCGAGGCAGAGCTGCGACAGTCTCTTTAGCTTCACATTTAAATTATTTTGTGATTAATTTGTTAATTAATTAGAGGGTCTGTAATAATTAATTAGCTAGGATAGTTGATTCATTATTCGGACTGTATTATTCTTTCGGTCCCTCCGAGTGAGGGCGTATTTGTAATAAGTGTGTGCGTGTGTGCATGCCTTCCAACCCCCACTTCTTTCTCCCTTTTACTTACCTGCTTTGATGGTTAGTATTAGGAATATTTAAATTAGCATACCTTATGCTATGCATGCGTGCATCATTCATCAGTATTGCATGCACTGGGCTCGGCGCATCATGCTAACTGCATTGTATTTCAATTCCAAGTTGAATACGTGTTAGTTGTTGTATTTTACATGCCATCCATAGATTAGCCGAGCCTATTCTAGCTGCATCCTGCATGTGTTACATTAGCCATCTTAACATGAACTAGGATCATGCATATGATTACTTACTAGTTTTTGTTTTGGCTTGGAGTACTAGGTAAGCTTTTATGCTTTAGCATACCGCATGCGTGTGAGTGTTGCCATAATAGCATGATTACCATGAGGCTAGATGCTTATGTGATATAACTGCTTGAATGCCAGTGAGTGGAGGTTGAATTACCCGAATTGGAATAAGGCATTAAACTGTGAGTTTTAAGCCCACTAGATAGTGGCAAAACCATCTTTTTCTAAAGCCCACTTGGGGGTGGCAAAATCTGCATTTTTAGCCTACTTGCGAGTAACAAACCACTTTAAAAAAAAAAAAAACACATGAAATGTTTTGTTCCAATTCAGGCGATTCAGTCTATACTTGTTTGCTGTGCGCATCACGTAGTAAATCTAGGCTAATAACCGGAATAAGAACGCATGTGTTTTCAAAAACAAGATATCATGGTTAGTAGAGGCCGATCTTCGGATCGGGCGAGAGGGGGTGCTCATAGCTGACCTTCTCCAATCGTATCCAAGTTCACGAGTCGAGGCAACTTTGGTGATGACGGACACGTGGCCTTAGGCAAACGAGTCAGGGTTTCCTAAATTCCCCCATTAAAAAAATATTTAGGTGGCGACTCTGTATCTGGCAAAGCAGTCCATGTTTGACACTTCTTTACAAAAATCTGTTTTCTCAAAACGATTTGCCGGATTTGGACTCTTTGGTTCAGATTAAGAACCATGACAATTTGAGTCTGAACTGTAGCACTGAGGCCTTCACACGGGGCGCGTCTACAATACCCAGCCACATTGCAAACTACATAGGCTTGAAGATCAAGAGGGAGGAATAAACCATGCCATTCCCAGTAAGGACTCATCAACAAGTGAAGACTTAGGGCAGTTAGATAATAAAACGCAAACCCCAACAGCAGCCAGGGACTTGGAAGAAAACAACACTCATGACCCAAAGACATCATCCGACCCCTCCACTTGCTGGAAGCTATTCGTTGGAGAGATGTGGAAGCTCTTCATGGATGGAGCATCCAATAGGCATGGTGCAGGACTTGGCATAGTCCTCATCTCACCAGATGGCCTAATAGTAGAACAAGTAGTCAACCTTGGCTTCCCAACATCAAACAATGAGGCGGAGTATGAAGCACTCTTAGCAGGCCTAAAATCAGCACTCTTCATGTAGGCCACCGAGCTAATGGTTTACAGTGACTCCCAGCTGGTAGTAAACCAAATTTCAAGCGACTATGAAGCAAAAGATGATAGGATGGCGAAGTATCAAAAGTTAGTCAAAAGGAAAATCATGAAATTTGAAGTAGTGCGGATAGAGCAGATCGGCCGGGAAGAAAACAGTAGAGTAGACGAACTAGCAGGCTTTGCTTCGATGGCAGATACATCCATCCCACATCCATTATTGATCGACTTCCTACCAAGACCAAGTATTGAAGAACCCGAAGTAGCTGAGGTATGTTGCGCCGAACTAGGCCCTTCATGGATGGATCCCATTATAGTATTCTTAAAAGACGACGTCTTACCTGAAGAGAAGAAAGAAGCCAACAAGATCAGAGCAAAGTCACAGCGATTTTGGCTCTCCCCATCAATGGCCTTGTACAAAAAATCATTCACAGGACCTTACTTGAAATGTGTCCATCCCAGCAAGGTCGAGGCATTCTTGTTCGAGATACACGAAGGCGTATGCGGAAGCCACTAAGGGGGAAGATCATTGGCCTACAGAGCAATTTCGCAGGGATATTGGTGGCCTTACATGCAAGCAGATTCAGAGAAATATGTCAAGAAGTGCGAGAAATGTCAGAAGTTCGCACACCAAATACATCAACCAGCCAGAGAGCTTCTACCATTAACTAGCCCATGGCCTTTCGCAATGTGGGGCTTGGACATAGTAGGACCACTTCCAACGGCGCCCGGGAACAGAAAGTTCTTTCTTGCAGCAACGGACTACTTTACAAAATGGGTGGAAGCAGAAGCACTCGCCTCAATAAAAGAAAAAGATGTGAAGAAGTTCGTCTGGCCGAATATCATCACTCGGTTCGGCATACCCAAGGCTCTAATATTAGACAACGGCACTCAGTTCGATGGTCTGGAGAAGTGGTTTGGAAATACTCTTCAGATCCTGGGAGACGCTTGTAATCCTCAGCTAGACACCTGAAAAGATACAAACACTCCGGTCGGGGGAGCCGGAATTAGCACTCCGACGGACAAGTCAGTCTAGACACTGAGGATAGCTTGTTTACTAAGTTAAGTGAAGTAATTCTTACATACCTTTCTAAATCTTTGGTTCTCGTATTTATACTCGCTTTTTGGGCCTCGGGGCCTGAGCCTACTTTTATCCCATTCCCCCTTTTATTTATTCGGAGCTACTGACCTCCGGTTATTCGGCTTTCCTAACGTATTCGGCATCCTAGTTACGCAATATGGAGCCAAATAATATCTGACTTTTGGGGTACGCATCTTCCGACTCTTCTACTTATTCGTCTCCCATAATTGCCCCCCAAGCACTTTACCAATGATAGTTGGCTGGAGTGCTTGGTTCTGAATTTCAAAAAGTCAGAGCCAAATTCGGCGGTTGGCCTCATCTTCATACGAATATCTAAGCGCACCCTTTCGGTTGTCGTGTTGACTTCCTGCCCCTCGTACATGTCTATTTATTGCGATTTAAAATTTTGACGTCCTTTCGGGTATGTATTTTATGACGCTCGTCGCTGGATTGCCTTTTGAATCGTCCCTGCAACTCTTTTCTCCGATATCCTCTTCGTCCTTTGTAAGTTCTCTCCTTCCTTACTTCGAAGACTCTTTCTGGTTTATTCCTTCCTTGGCATATTCTTATAAACTGCAGGGTATGGCGAAACATTAAAAGACCTTCTCTCGTCAGATCGAATTGCTGGCTTTAAACGCCATTTCTCCATTCCTGATGATGTCCGTCTGTCGCTTGTGGCAGACGGCACTCTTGATATGGAGAGGGAGGACAAAACCACGATTGTCTTTTCTCTTTTGTCAATCGCAGAGGGTGGAGTCCGTTTTCCCCTTCACCCTGTTTCTTAGGGCTGTGCTTCGCCATTGGGTTTAATCCCTTCCAACCCAATGTGAACTTTTTTAGAATTATAATGGGGGTTATAGCACTCAATCGTCGCCTTAGAATTAACCTTGGCATTCCAGCCATCCGGTATTGCTATGCCTTGGCTAAGTCTTCTGGTCGGCACGGGCGTTTCTTCCTTAGGGCCAAGGATATCAACCATCAGTTGATTACTATGCTTTCCAGTTCTGGGAAACGAGTTGATGATGTTATGGTCGTTGTCCAAGGTAACTAGGAATTTGGCGAATGAGAGGATCACGTCGACCCTATTCCTAGACGGAGGGGCGAGCCAGGTGGCCGATTGCCTTCTCGCTTTTATTATTTGTTCATTTTTGTTGTAAAGCCTCTTCTTTGAAATGTTACGGCTTGGCTTGTGCAGGGAACGATTTGAAAAAAATCCTGTCTTCAACTGATGACGCTATTCTTTCGGATATCAAAGTCGCGCTCAAGTATTTCGGCCGTCGGAGTCTTCAGAAACAAGGGAGAGCGGCCCACGTTCTACTTTGTTACGAGCCGACATATACGACCTTCTCGGCGGCGGAAAATATCCCGGTTCCGATGGGTGAAGATTCTCTTATCGCTCTTATTTTGTTCGACTTCAAAAACTTGAGGCAGGTTGGTTTTGAAGGGTCTGATTCGGAGCGGGACGTAGCTAATGTTACCGAATCAGATCAGTCCGAAACCGAGTCTGACGAGGTATTGAATTTGGCTGATCCTCCATCCACTTCGGGCCGAGGGGATCTTTCATTTGACAGCGTTTTTCACGGCTTAGAGGATCTTCCCGCCGCAGGCCTCGAAGACATGGCCGCGTTAAGCCTGACAAAACTTGCTAGGAAGGCGAATGCGAAAAGGTTGGCCGCGCGGCAGAGAGCGGAGGCCCTTCCGTCTGAAGTACCACCCGCCACCGAATCTCAACTCTCCTTGCCTGTTAGCGAATCAGAGTCCTTGCGCGTTATTGAGGTGGAGACGGCAAAAAATTGGAATGCCGAATCTACTTCGATCGTGCAGGTCGGCCAAGAAGTTGAGGAAGAGGCACAGAAACGCCCTGCCGAGTTTGAGGCCGGCTCAGAAGAATAAGGCGGCAAACGTCCTCGATTAGAGGGATCGAATGTGATCGTCCCTTTTATCATTCAGCCGATGATAAAAAACATGCCGGTTTCTTCTGATGCTTCGGCGCTTAAAGATCCAGAAGTCGCATTCAGCTTGGCCACGTCCATGTCGTTGCCGTCTGACAGGAAGGCTATCCAGGTGGAAACAGATCTGAATGCAACAGCACTAGCCGCCCAATCGGCACTTTTGGTACGTATTCGGACTTTGCTTTACTTAATCCAAATACTGTTGAAGTTATGGTTTTAAATTCTTGTTTTGCAGACCGTCGGAAGGATAGCCAACATGGGCTGTCGCCATCGCGACGCCGTGAAGTAGATTGGTCGTTTACGAAAGGAAGTTGAGGGCCAGAGGAGAAGGGCCGAGGCCGAAGCTTTGAGGGCGAACAAGGAAGCCTCAAGGGCCGACGTCGAGATGGAGAGGGCTCGTAGCGCGGATCAATTGCGATCGGATGCCGAGAAGAAGGCGGACGCGAGCGAAGATGCGCTCAAATTGGCCCAGAAGGCGGTCTCCAAACTGGAGGCTGAATTGGCTGAAATGAAGGCGGCGAAGGAGATAGCCGACTCGGAGTCTTCCAAAGTATTCGAGGCCGGGAAAAATGCTGGACTCGCTGAGTATTTGGACCAAGTCCCCAAGTTTGAAAATCGGGGATTCAAACATGGCTGGCACAAAGCCCTTGCTGCTGTTAACGCTTCGTTGATTATGCCAATACCATATGAGCAGGTGGATGTTGAGCCATTGGAGTCTGATTCCGATGACTGATCTGGGCGACTGACATAGTTTTTAGGATGTCGAATGTATCTTTACAGTTTTTAATTTGGTATTTTTCATGTGTTGCTACAGTCATAGTTTTTTGCTAGGCATTTTCATAGGGGCTTGTAGCTTTTTGTTTAGTAATTTGCGTATATATAAAATTTCATGAGTTGTGCTCAACTTGCTAAGGAAAATGCTGTTGATGAGTGATATTGCTTTCGGTTATGGTTAGATCGGCTGCTTAGCTTAGGTATTTGGCCGACCAGATTAATAAATATGCCCTTGCCTTAGCCAGGGTGCGAGCTTGCGAACCCGAATGGGCCTAACTCGTGGGCTGGCTGAGGCACAGATTGATCGGCGCTTGCGCTTGAAAACATGGCCGACCAAATTAATAAATCTGCCCTTAGCTAGGGATTAATAAATCTGCCCTTGCCTTAGCCAGTGCGCAAGCTTGCGAACCCGAATGGGCCTAACACGTGGGCTGGCTGAGGCACAAATTGATCGGCGCTTGCACTTGAAAACATGGCCGACCAGATTAATAAATCTGTCCTTAGCTAGGGATTAATAAATCTGCCCTTGCCTTAGCCAGGGCGCGAGCTTGCGAAGCCGAATGGGCCTAACTCGTGGGCTGGCTGAGGGACAGATTGATCGGCACTTGCGCTTGAAAACATGGCTGACCAGATTAATAAATCTGCCCTTAGCCAGGGATTAATAAATCTGCCCTTGCCTTAGCCAGGGCGCGAGCTTGCGAAGCCGAATGGGCTTAACTTGTGGGCTGAGTGAGGCATTGATTGATTGCCTTGGCCAGGGCACGAGCTTTCGAAGCCGAGTGGGCCTAACTCATGGGCTGGCTGAGGCACATCCGACTTTTGACGTTTAGGATTACTGACGTTGCCTCAGGAGAGCTGCATACATTGAAGGATAAATGGGGTGGGTGCACGCTAGAGGCCCTACTTATTTCCATTCAGGCAACTTGGGAGGGACAAAGATTGACTGAATTAGACGCCGTGATGAGTCGCAGTAGCGAGCCTACGCGTACAGGAAGAAGAACGTCCAAGGATCGGGAAATACAGTAGCCCTTAGTCGTCGAAGCAGGTCGCCCTGAAAGGACAGGCAACAATGGGGAAATTCTCTGCGTCCGCGACCGAAAATCGATCTTGATGCGACGCCACGACCGTTGAGTTTTGCAATTTTTGTGAGGAATAGACCACTGAAGGAGGCAGATTCTATCATTAAAGACCCAAATGTGGCAGTCGAGTTCACTCGACAAATATTCCCGCCGGAAGTCCAACAATCGATGGTCGGACGTCGAGATTTCGAAGTATTTCGAGACGACATACATGGGGCTGTGAAAGGGCTATATACTGCTTACGAAGTCGGCATACGTCTGCAGGAAGCGCGGCGTGAGAGTGAGAAAAAGGACGAAAGGAATCGCAGTTTGGAGATTCGCGCGGAAAAGGCTGAGCGTGAGCTTCGGGAGCTGAAGAATGTTCAAACGAGCGCGTCGGTGGCGGCCGGTCAATCTAAATTGGTCGTTGAGAAGAGAATGACCCAACGGACCTCGGGTTATGAAAAGGGGTTTCAGGACGGCCTGAAGGTCGGGATAGAGAAGACCAAACAGGACCTTGCCGAGGAGGTCTACCGATGTGAAAATCGTGGATTCAAGCACGGCTAGATCAAGGCCTTTCAAACCGAGAAAGCTCTCAAAGTCGTGGGCATTGATTCGGCCTCGCCCCTGTATCATCGCCACTACTTTCCTTATTCCGATTTCGAAATTGAGAAGAGCGACGATGAGGGTGCTGAATGAATAAACTTCGGAACGCGAGAAGACTTCGCTCCGAACAAATAGAATTTCTTTTATTTTCAACGTTTGTATTTGGTCTTGAAATGTTATGTGCTTAATTAAACGTATTATTCCAACTTACTGGCCAGCTTTGTGTTGGGTGGCGTAAATGTTTAAACATGCATTGACCGGCTTGAATTAAGAACAATTCAGTGAATATTTATTCGGCCAGTGAAGTGGTCCAAATGCATCTCTCAGAAAGGCTCCGAATCCGGAGACTATCCACGAAGGGCGCTTCGAATTCGGAGTCTTAATCGGCCCTAAGGTGTCATGCACCAAAAGGGGCTCCGAATTCGGAGTCTTAATCGGCCTTGAGAGGCTTAATCGGCCCTAGGGTGTCATGCACCAACAGGGGCTCCGAATCCGGAGACTTTATTTTGGCCAATCGTGATATCCACGAAGGGCGCTCCGAATCTGGAGACTTAATCGGCCCTAAGGTGTCATGCACCAAAAGGGGCTCCGAATTTGGAGAATTTATTTTGGCCAATCGTGATATCCACGAAGGGCGCTCCGAATCCGGAGGCTTAATCGGCCCTAAGGTGTCATGCACCAAAAGGGGCTCCGAATTTGGAGACTTTATTTTAGCCAATCGTGATATCCACGAAGGGTGCTCCGAATTTGGAGTCTTAATCGGCCTTGAGGTGTCATGCACCAAAAGGGGCTCCGAATTCGGAGACTTTATTTTGGCCAATCATGATATCCACGAAGGGCGCTCCGAATCTGGAGGCTTAATTGGCCCTAAGGTGTCATGCACCAAAAGGGGCTCCGAATTCGGAGACTTTATTTTCGCCAATCGTGATATCCACGAAGGGCACTCCGAATCTGGACGCTTAATCGGCCCTAAGGTGTCATGCACCAAAAGGGGCTCCGAATTCGGAGACTTTATTTTGGCCAATCGTGATATCCACGAAGGGCGCTCTGAATTCGGAGTCTTAATCAGCCTTGAGGTGTCATGCACCAAAAGGGGCTCCGAATTCGGAGACTTTATTTTGGCCAATCGTGATATCCACGAAGGGCGCTCTGAATCCGGAGGCTTAATCGGCCCTAAGGTGTCATGCACCAAAAGGGGCTCCGAATTCGGAGACTTTATTTTGGCCAATCGTGATATCCACGAAGGGCGCTTCGAATTCGGAGTCTTAATCGGCCTTGAGAGGCTTAATCGGCCCTTAAAGGCTTGGGAGCGAGCTTGAGAAAACGAGAAACTTTGTATTGCAACGGTGGAACATGTACAAGTATCAAGCCCACAAGTCAGGTCAATGATAGAATTTACGTAAATGTGTTGAATTCCAAGGCCGTGGCAGGCTTCTTTCTGACATGTTTGAGAGCCGATATGCCCCTGTTCCTGCGATGGATTCTATCTGATAGGGGCCGTCCCAGTTTGGACCCAATTTTCCATCGGCCGGTCTCCGGTCGGCTGGAAGTACCTTCTTTAGGACAAACTCTCCTGGCGTATATCGGCCGGAAGTACCTTCTATAACGTTGACATGGATTTCCTCTGAAGGGCTAATACTCGGCTCCGGGACGAAACCTACTTCGATGGTTCGTTTGATCTCAGAATTGATGGCGGAGGCTAGGCACGCCAAGGCATCAGCGTGTGTGTTCTGGTCGCGTGTTATTTGGTTCAGTTCGTGATGGTCAAATTTTTCCAGCAAGGAATTGGCCGTTTTCATGTAGGCCGCCATACGGTCGTTTCTTGCCGCGTACTCCCCCTTTAGCTGATTGATTACCAATTTTGAATCACAAAACACAAGCAGACTCTGAGCGCCGAGAAGGTGCGCATTCCGTAGACCGGCTAGAAGGGCTTCGTATTCGGCTTCATTATTTGATGCTTCGAAGCCAAGCTTGACGGCCTGCTCAATTACTACGCCGTCTGGAGACATGATTACAACTCCGACGCCGCTGCCCCTTTGGTTAGACGATCCATCACAGTATAATTGCCAAATATCCCCGACATAAATTCTCCAGTTCGGCTTTGGTCGAACTTCAGCCTTTGGTCGGACTTCGTCAGGTTTGAGGTTGGCAAGCTCGCCGGTGAATTTGGCAACAAAGTCGGCCAACACCTGCCCCTTGATTGCGGTTTTAGGTAAAAACTGAATGTCGTATTAGCCGAGTTCAAGAGCCCATTTTGAAACACGTCCTGATGCTTCTGCACTCCGTAGTACTGATCGGAGGGATAATCTGTTAGCACCCCAATGCTATGTCCCTGGAAGTAATGCATCAGTTTTCTTGCCGCCATGACTAGGGCTAAGATGAGTTTTTCCAGCGGAAGGTAGCGTGTTTCGGCGTCAACCATTTCCTTGCTCACATAATACACTGGCCGTTGCTCCCCCTCCTCCTCTTTTAACAGTACGGCGCTGACGGCCCTATCAGAAATGCCAGATATAGAATGAGTGGGTCACCAGCGGCGAGTGTTGTCAAGAGAGGTACTGAGCGGAGGTAGGTCTTGAGTCCGTTGAAGGCTGATTCGCATTCGGCGGACCATTCAAAAGCCTTACCCTGCCGTATTGTCTGAAAGAATTGTCGGCAGCGATCTGTAGACCGGCTGATGAACCTGTTGAGTGCAACGGCCATCCCCATCAACTTTTGGACTTCTTTTACTGAATGGGGGGAGCCGAGTTCCAAGATTGCTGTGACTTGCCTTGGGTTGGCTTCGATTCCTCGGTGATTGACGATGTAACCCAGGAATTTGCCGGAGCCGATTCCGAATGCACACTTGGAAGCGTTCAGTTTCATTCTGTATTTGCGTAAGATGCTGAATGTCTTTTCTAGATCGGCTATATGATTCTGTTCTTCTTTGGACTTGACCACCATATCGTCGATGTATACTTCCATAGTGTGGCCAAGTTGCTCTTTGAACATGGCGGTGACCAATCTTTGGTAGGTTGCCCCTGCATTCTTCAGCCCAAAAGGCATAACTTTGTAGCAATAGGTTCCTCTTGGGGTGAGGAATGCAGTTTTGTCCTGGTCATCTGGATGCATGACGATTTGATGGTAGCCTCTGTAAGCATCGAGGAAGCTCATGCGTTGATGATGTGCCGTCGCATCGACAAGCTAGTCAATTCTGGGTAGAGGAAAACAGTCTTTGGGGCAAGCTTTGTTCAGATCCGTGAAATCGACGCACACTCGCCAAGTCCCATTTTTCTTCTTCACCACCACTATATTGGAGAGCCACGTGGGGTAAGTGACTTCTCTAATTGCCCCGGCGTCAAGCAGTTTTTCTACCTCCTCAACAACGGCGGCAGTGTGCTCCGCGGCTCACCGTCGGCCTTTCTGAATGATCAGCTTACATTTGGGATCAACATTCAGATGGTGCTGTGAAACTGATGGGTCTATTCCGGCATTTCGTATGGAGTCCACGCAAAGACGTCGAGGTTGTTGAGTAAGAAAAAGATCAGCTGCTGCCTGTCGGCCTGATTTAGAGAGGCGCCGATCATGAAGAACTTTTCTGGGCTTCCATCGATGTCAACTCGGTCTAAATCTTCTGTGGCCTTCTCATTTGGATGCCGCCCAACGTCATCAAGGATCTCCCGATTCGGCACCTCAATGGAGTTTACTTGCAGTTCCTTTGGCATTCTGGCGGCAAGGAGATAACATGCTTGTGCCGATTTCTGGGATCCGCGGATTTGCTCAATGCCGTGTTTTGTTGGGAAACATAACAGTTGATGATAGGTGCTTGGGACGGCCTGCAAGGTATGCAACCACGACCGCCCCATGATGAGATTGTACGGCGATGGCAGCCTGACGACCAAGAATTCCACATCCACCGTTCTGGAACCTGCTCGAACGGGTAAGCTGATTTTTCCAATGGGTACTCTGGATTGGCATTAAAGCCGAATAGTGGATAAGGAGCCGGAGTCAGGTCTGACTCGTTGAATCCGAGTTTGGTGAAGGTTTTATAGTACATAACCTTCGAAGTACTGCCCTGGTCGATAAGGACGCATTCGACGGTGAACCGGTTTACGCGTAGCTTAACTACCAATGGATCGATGTGAGGGAGTGTTACGCCGATCAAATCGGAGTCGTCAAAGGTGATACTTGGCGTTTCTTGGAGCCGCTTTGCTGGCGTGAGTTGCTGTTGGGGACTTGGATGTGATTGGATCGCATGCACGGTCGGGGCTGCTGGCAGGCTGTATATCATGTGGACGGTGTCAAGCGGAAATGCATCATTCGGAAGGGCAGGTGTTCTGATCGCACTCCTCCGGACGCATTGTTGGAGACGTTCGTCCTTTGCCAACTCCTCAAGATGATCTGTTGAGGCATAGCGGCCATCAATTGCTTGTTGTCGGGCTCGAGATCGTCGATCATCTGCCCTCGGGGATCGCACAGAAGCCTGGTGCACTGTTTGTTTGGATTTTGCTATTTCCGAGGCCAGATCACGATGAAGGCGTTCGTTCTCAACGATGACGTTGTCCAACCTCTGTTTGGTTTGCCTAGCTTGTGCCATGGTCGCTTGTATTGTCTTTTGCGTTGGGTTTAAAGATGAGCAGAGGTCCAAGGCAAGTCTTGCTGCAATGGTTTTTGGTCCAAGCAAGTTTGCTGGAGTGAGGTCATCCCTCTGTGTGGTCCGTCAGTGGCTATCGGAGGATCTTCAGTCACGCCTGCCATGGAGGTATTTGAGTATTCCCACAGACGGTGCCAGTTGTAGAGAAATGGTTTGGAAATACTCTTCAGATCCTGGGAGACACTTGTGATCCTCAGCTAGACACCTGAAAAGATACAAACACTCCGGTCGGGGGTGCCGGAATTAGCACTCCGACGGACAAGTCAGTCCAGACACTGAGGATAGCTTGTTTACTAAGTTAAGTGAAGTAATTCTTACATACCTTTCTAAATCTTTGGTTCTCGTATTTATACTCGCTTTTTGGGCCTCGGGGCCTGAGCCTACTTTTATCCCATTCCCCCTTTTATTTATTCGGAGCTACTGACCTCCAGCTATTCGGCTTTCCTAACGTATTCGGCATCCTAGTTACGCAATATGGAGCCGAATAATATCTGACTTCTGGGGTACGCATCTTCCGACTCTTCTACTTATTCGGCTCCCACAGATGGCAAAATTTTTAGAGGCTTTTGTGAAGAATACAAGATAAAATTCTACAACTCTACACCAACATATCCCCAAGCAAATGGTCAGGCGGAAGCATCAAACAAAGTCGTCTTAGATGGATTAAAGAAAAAGGCTGGAGAAAGCAAAAGCCAAGTGGGCTGAGGAGCTCCCTCATGTTTTATGGACTTACTATACCACACCTCGGCGGTCAACCTGGAGAAACACCTTTTTCCTTGGCCTATGGCATGGAAGCAGTAATCCCACCGGAAGTCGGTCTCCTCACTATTATAAGTGAAAATTTTGACCCAGACTTAAATAGAGAAGCCATAGCATTGGAGGTCGACCTTGTAGAAGAGAGAAGAGAAAGAGCATTGGTTCATATCGCCTCATACCAGCAAGAGTTATCTAGAAAATATAACAAGACAGTACACCCAAGGCAGTTCAAGATTGGAGATTGGGTACTGCGCAAAGTAATGAGAAATACTCTGGTACCAGGAGATGGCAAGTTAGGGCCTAATTGGGAAGGTCCATACAAAGTGGTTGGCTTAGCGGGAAAAGGGGCATATCATTTGGAAGATAGCGACAGTAAGGCCATTCCCAGGCCATGGAACACGGCCAATCTCAAACTATTTTATTTTTAGCTTTTCTTTAAGCATACTTGTAGTTTTTCTTTTTTCAATAAAACAAGTAGTTTCCTTTTCAGCATAAATTATTTTCTTTTGTAAAAATAGGCTTAGTGAGCTAGGGGCAATGAAAGCAGAGTTGGCAGGAATAACCAACACTTTGGCTCTAAGTTGGCAGGAATAACCAACTTTGAGCTCTCTTCAGCCAAGATCAGGATCTAGGCTGAAGAAGTTTGGCAGGAATAAACCAAACACTTTGGCTCTTAGTTGGCAGGAATAACCAACTTTGAGCCCTCTTCAGCCAAGATCAGAATCTAGGCTGAAGAAGGTTGGCAGGAATAACCAACACTTTCGCTCTAAGTTGGTAGGAATAACCAACTTTGAGCTCTCTTCAGCCAAGATCAAGATCTAGGCTGAAGAAGTTTGGCAGGAATAAACCAAACACTTTGGCTCTTAGTTGGCAGGAATAACCAACTTTGAGCCCTCCTCAGCCAAGATCAGGATCTAGGCTGAAGAAGGTTGGCAGGAATAACCAACACTTTGGCTCTAAGTTGGCAGGAATATCCAACTTTGAGCTCTCTTCAGCCAAGATCAGGATCTAGGCTGAAGAAGTTTGGCAGGAATAACCAAACACTTTGCTCTAAGTTGGCAGGAATAACCAACTTTGAGCTCTCTTCAGCCAAGATAAGGATCAAGACTGAAGTGGTTGGCTGGAAAAACCAACACTTAGTACTCTTCAGCCGAGATAAGGATCTAGGCTGAAGAGTGGTTGGCTGGAATAACCAACTTTTAGTACTCTTCAGCCGAGATAAGGATCTAGGTTAAAGAGTGGTTGGCTGGAAAAACCAACACTTAGTACTCTTCAGCCGAGATAATGATCTAGGCTAAACAGTGGTTGGCTGGAATAACCAACTTTTAGTACTCTTTAGCCGAGATAAGGATCTAGGCTGAAGAGTGGTTGGCTGGAATAACCGACTTCTAGTACTCTTCAGCCGAGATAAAAACCTAGGCTGAAGAGGTTGGCAGGTATGACCAAATAGATTACAAGGTTAGGATCGAGATAGGTATCTCGGCCAGAAAATGTTATACTGAAGACAAATCACAGTTAAAAAATAAAGTGCAGGTATGGAACAGACCGAACGAAAAAAGAAGATTTTCATTTAAAATCCAAGTCAGAAGTACAAAAGGTGGGGCCTCAGCCCAGTTACAAGCTTTTTCAAACAAGGAAAAGAAAAATCAGGAGAAAAGGTCTTCCAAGTCGGCGTCCAAATCAACCCGGGCTTCACCTAGAGGTAGCTCGGTTGAGGCAAGCACACCTTGGTTGAGCTCGGTCAAAGGCACTGCAGTAGTCACAACAGTTGAAGGTGGGATGGAGACCACTGGAGTGGGAGAGATAGATTGGCGACCGAGCTGGGTGTTGGCTTCAGGAGCAGGATCCTCGTCATCCTCCCCTTCTTGAAGAAATTTTTGTTGAATGGCAGTAGCATACTCCACCATGTAGCTCGGTATGTAATGTGGAGGAGGGTTTTGGAAGACTTCGGTCTCTTGGCCATGACCGAGCTTGGCCACAGCCGCCTTCCATCCACATTTGAAGAATATATCTTTGGCGGCTTCACATTGTTGGATGTAAGTGGCCTCCCTCTCCTTGTAATCCCGGTCTTCAACATCTTCCACGCTCTTCTCCAACCGGGCGATCTCATTATTCTTTTTTTTCTCAAGCTTGGCCAGCTCGCGCAGATATTTGTCTTTCAACTCGGCCACAGCCTTTTACTTATCTGCTTCAGCCGAGCTGACAAGACCGGTCAGACGGGCCATCTCAGTATGTAGCTTGGCCATTTTTTTCTTGGCCTCTTCTAGCTCGGCTGATTTAGCATTGGCCTCTGCCACGGCCTGCCTTGTTGTCTTTCGCAGTTTCAACATACGCTTGTGAGCAATGTGGTTTTTCTGTATGGCCTGCAAAAGGGCGGTAAGAAACTTTCAGGAAAACCGAGCAAACAGATATAAAAATTAGAAAGACAAGCAAAGGGAGAACTTACTAACACCATCAATTTTGTTGTCGAATGAATGGCCTTCAGCTCGGTGAGGTGGTCGTGGTGTTCCATGTCAGCTGGCAGGCACACGCTCTTGGCGAGGTTAAAAGCCAGCGAATGGTCTTTCTCCGTGACCATCGAACCAGTGTTAGTAATGGCACGGTTCTTATAGGTGATCTTGGGTACTCACTCAGAGGAGCTAACTCGGTCAGAGTGCTCAGGTTGTGGGCTCGGTGGTGTGGTTTGGGGAAGCCCGATTTCATCCTCATCGACAAGGCGTGGCTCGGTTATAGAAGTCCGAGCACGCTTGCTTGGCCGAGATAATGAAGGCTGAGTGGTTGGAAGGGCTACCACGGCCTCTTATGTTTGGTCGGATGGTGGTACCTCGGCCTGATTTGTTTCGGTGATAAGGGCCCTTACTGCTCTCTTCTAGGCCATTTCTTGTTCTGCAGTTAGTGGGATCAGATTGATCTGAGGTAGTGTTGGATCTGGTTCTGGCGAAGGCTCCAAGAGGAAATCTGTCACCCTGGTCTTCCTCCGGCTGTTGTATCTGTATGTCGGTTCAAAATTTAGTAGCTCGGCCCAGCCTCTATCACGGTACTAGAGCACGACGCGTAGTGCGTCCAAATTAGGGTAACTATACTGCGACTTTAGATAGTCCAAATCTGCATAAGAAAAAAAGCCAACGGTTAGCACGGTGCCAAACTTATAAACAGAGTAAAGAAAGCACAAAACTAAGCCGAGGTAATTATACCGGCTACTCCTTTATTCCAGTTGATGCGGTCTCCTGGTATTTGGGCTTCCTGGTCCTCAAAGTTACCAGAAACCCAGAAAAAATCGTCGTCATTTACATCTTTGTCTGGGGTGTTCTTTATTATCTTTTCTCGGCGGCGTCTTATTCTTAGGTAATATACCCAGCCATCTTCATTCTGGCCAAGGGAGTATTGGTGGAATAGTTCGGCTAAACCGAGGTTAAGGCTAAGTCGGCGATTTAGCTCGGCGATGCCGTTTATTATTCTGTATGAATTGGTGCTAAGTTGGGTTGGGCATATCCTAGTTTGCCTAAGGAATTCGTAAAGAAGGGGTTGAACAGGGAATCGGAGTCCGGCTTCAACGATGGAAAGGACAGTGAAGGGAATGAAGCCCGGTTTTCCCCATGGAGTCGTGTCTAGCTCGGCTAGTGAGAGGTGGACGTCATCAGGGATGTTGTAGTCCCTTCGGAACTCAGCTATAGCCCCTGGAGAGTTTAGTAAAAATCTATATTTACCCATGTGGATTTAAATTAGGTATAAGTTAGCTCGGTGTTGAGAAGGAGTGGAGTATCTCGGTTGAAGCGTTCAAAGGAGTGCCTGGCCAACCTAAGTCTGCAAAGTGAAAAAGAAAGGTGTTAAGCACAGATCGTTGGACCGTGCTAAAAGAAACAAAGGCGAAATAAATGGAGTCCTAGCTCGGCTATGTGGGATTATTATCCGTTCTTAGCTCGGTTGAAGCGAAGGACTTTAGCTTGGCTAGGTGGAACGATTGGTTCGTAGCCCTGTTGAAGCTTAGCATGCAGCATTCTTGGTTCGGTTTTGACTAAGTCAGAGAGCTGATTTAGCCCCAAGTTATAGCTCGGTCGTTGGTTAAGGCTTTCTAGTTCGGTAGTATTCACACCTAATATAGTTTCCTAGCTCGGCTAAATGAAACAGAAGGTTCTTAGACCGATTGAAACTTATCTAGTTCGGCTGGGTGCGCACCTTAAGTACAAACATGTTGCTAGTTCGGTTGAAATATTATTTTGGATCAAAAGCATCATTTCTCAGATTGGTTGTGAATTCAGTGGGTCTATTACATGGTTTTTGGAATGAAGTGGTTGTTTTCCATGGAAACTACAAGAAGGTGTTTTTGGGAAACATATATACTATGCTATGTATTATAATACAATACGAAATGAACGGAAAAGAAAAAGGTTTGAGCCACGTACCAGTTCAAAGATCTTGGAATCGAAGATGGAAACGGCACCAGTAGAAAACACAGGCTTTGCAGATGCAGTGTTGAGGAAAAATAGAGGCTCAGAAGGTAGAGAGAGAAGATGATGAATAGTGATATGTTTTGTTCGAAGAGTAGGGTTTTGTTTTGTGTAAGGCATAAGTTAAAGCGGGACTGTTCAAATTTTTCAGAGTACGAGGGCGGCGCAGACAGTTGTACTTGACCAATGGGAGCCAGCCACGTGTCCACACGAATAGGAAACGGTTCAGATATACAGACTGAAAGGACGTTATAAACTGGACTAGTCGGCAGCCCGGTAGAGATTGACCTCGGTTGGCTTGACTGCTTTTAGCTCGGCTAGAGAAGAGTAATCCCAAATCATGCTGTGCAGATGGAATTAAGGGGCAATTGAGAGGGTAATTTATAAATAAATTGGGCCGAGCTAAGGAGTTGCCTTCTTTGTAAGTTGGCCCGCACAATGGACCGGGGTAAAAGATGATATAGCTCGGTCTAAGAGCTAACTAGTTGGGCCTAGTTGAGGTTCGGACCGAGCTAAGCATCACACATAGTCGCGCTGAGATAAGGACGCCATTTTGCATAGTTAGCTCGGTCTCAAGTTATTAGCCCAGTTGGAGTATGTTAAATCGAGGTACAAGCAATGAAAGGAAGAACCGAGCTAGTTGGAGCTCGGTCAAATCTGCCGCTTTAGCATGGCCATGTTAGCTTGGTCGTTTTGTCATACTACCGAGGTAAAACCATCTCACTTGGTTTAAGCAGTGAGGGGGGTGTTGAAGGATAAGCATTATCTTTCAGGAGTGTGATTCCTAGGAGGACTCTAAGCGGAGGAATAAGAGTCCTACTAGGATTGTGCCACACGGAACCTATAAAAGCTCACAACATAACCTATGTAGAGGTAACACAACTTTGATTCCTGAATACGTAGAGCTTTTGTCTATTTGCCTATTTTGCTGACTTAGGCATCGGAGAGGTATCCGGCACACACCCGCCGGCTAGCTCACGTTTGTGTTTTCAGGGAGTAAAGCGACGACGTTTGGAGGAGCGCAGACTTGATCAACAGGATTATACAAGAACATTATTTCGTGCTCGTACAGTACACTAGATTCTTCAACGATAGCCTTATCTTTGTTTTTTTGGTTCTTTCTAGGCTACTTGTAGAATTAGATCTAGTGAAAAGAATTGATTTTTGTCTAGGTACGTCCAGATAAAGAACACCTTTGTTTTATCGAGTTGTTAAATTTTTGAGATTTTTTCAATCTTGAGTTTCTCCAAGAACGCATTTCTTAGGCCATGATAATTGTTTTACATTAACCTTTTTGGATTGAAATTTTTGAGTGTGGCACTCGTTTTTAATTTTATGCATGTCAATTCTGAAGTTGAAGTCCACTCTTTGCCTATAAAAGGGTGTGGCTACGTCTTGTAGGAGTAGAGTCAAGAAGTAGAGTCTTATAAGTGAGTAAGAGTATTCTCTCTATCTTTTTTATAATCTCTCTAGTTTTTCAAGTATTCAATAAAAGTTTTCCATTTTCATATACACTTTGTCTACTATCTTTTAATTTTCTGAAGGTCTGAAAGTAATGATACAAGTAGAAGTAATATTCACTGAGAGTGAGAGATTACATTTTCTACTCGTTGAAAGACTTGAAAAGTATTTGTAGCAAACGAAAAGCAAGGTGGATATGGAAAAGTAAAATCTTAAGATAATTTTCTAAATAATTAGTATTTAATTTCTTTAGTTACAAATATTATCTTTGTAATTGTGAAAATAAACAACAACAACAACAACAACAACAACAACAACAACAACACAACAACAACAACACAACAACAACAACAACAACAACAACAACAACAACAACAACAACAACAACAACAACAACAACAACAATAATAATAATAATAATAATAATAATAAAATCCATGTAATATATAAAAAAATATTATTTTATTTCACGTCATCGCCACATCATCGCGCCGCGTTATTATTAATAAAATCCATGTAATATATAAAAAAATATTATTTTATTTCACGTCATTGCCACATCATCGCACCACATCATTAGAGACGCAATTAGGGATGATAAGAATAGGGGAATGTATCATCACCCATGCCAAAATGACTTCTACACATAAATTTTTCACCATTTTTTTCCTAAAAAAAATACTTCAAAGAAGAAAATATAGTTATTGAGTTTTGAAGTTAGGATATAATGAAAAATAATAATTTATGTTCATGCCAATTTAATAGCGGTGTAATGTGGGCGGGCTCAAGGCTCAACCCAAGAAACCCAAACCCAATTTGAATTTTTTTTAAGGTTTGAACAATTTTTTTTTTTTTTAAAATTCGATATGTGCTTGGGTTGAAATAAATTTGAGCGGGCTTTGACAAATATATCAAATAACCCGAGTAACTCGAAACTTGAATTATATATAGGTCTTAACACAACTTGAGTTGGGCTTGGATAACCTCTTAACCCATCCGAGCCACCCGAGTTGCACCCCTACATTTTAACAACGAAATTATTAATTTTATTTTAGTCTTAAGGGAGAGGTCATAGATTCAATTTTCCCTATGAGAATTTGAATTATAAGGCAAACATTTGGTACTTTGTAAAGGTGAGAGCTAACTCTCATAAGTACTAATCTAATAACTAATAATTAGACTTTCATCAATGATAAAAGAAAAAAGAAAGAAAAAAGAAAGAAAAAAAGAGCAATAATAATCCAGCTAGTAGGAGGGTCCGATGGAGATGGGAAAAGGATGGTTAAGAAAGAAGAAGGGGAAAAAAAACGTAGAATATGAACTTTTTAATGTTTGATTTAGTTTTTAAATTAATATTTAGATCAAAAAATCAAAGAATATGTTTGGTTAATCAATTTTTAAAATTATTTTTCTCTCTTCTCTTTCCTTCTCTTATTTATTTATTAATAAATAAATCAATCAATTTTTCTCTCTCCTCTTCCATTTTCTTACATTCTACACATCAATCAATCAAATTTTATCTCACACCCATCCATTCAACTATAAAAAAAAAATTACAAATCATCTCAAAATTATTTTCAAAACTTATAACCAAATAAAATTTTAATTTTTAAAGCTATTTTCAATAGGCAGTGGCTTTGGTCCAGTCCAAGATCGGACTGGACCGTGCTGTTGGGCCCGTGGGGGCCCACCATGGGTCCCGTTTTGATAATCCGAACCGTTCAATGTGTAGAACTCGTCGAGTACTATATGCCTGTAAAAAATCACGTTGATCGGATATCGATAGCTATGTGAACAAAACAATTTTTTATCAACCGTTAATTTTTTCACTGTCCATTTTTTTTTTATACAAAACTGATTTGATCACATAACTATTGATATCCGATCAACGTGATTTTTTATAGGCATGTAGTACTCGACGAGTTCTACACATTGAACGGTTCGGATTATCAAAACGGGCCCAAAAAATGGGCCCCATGGGCCGAACTGGACGGGTCCAGTCTTGATCTCAACTTGAGACAAGCTGGACCCTTTTCAATAACTTATCTTTTAAAATATAATTTGAAACTCAAAACTCTCTTCAAAAATTAAATCAAATGGAGTTTTCCAACTCTCTAATCTTATTTTCTTTTGTCTTTTAACCTTTGACACAAATACGAAAGGTTAAAGTGGAGAACGAGACTTGGCAAAGTGGGGGTTGTGCCTTGGGAGTTGAGGATTGTGCTTATGGGTGCTACAGTGTCTGTTAGTGTCTCGTTGTGTGGTTTGACTTTGGGAGTTCAAGTTTTTTTTTTTTTTTTTTAAAAGAAATCGTGAGGTCGAGGGGTTGGTTGTGTTTGTGAGTTGCAATAATAGGGATATTTTGTAGTATCTGAATCTCTCTCGATACATTATATTTTCCTATATCTGTATTTTCATGTTTTTAATGAAAATTTCATTTTGTTGATTAAAAAAAAAAAAAAAAAGACTTGGCAAACAAGCATAGGAAACTAATCTTTTGTTTGGCTTTTAATTTTCAAATATAATTTTTGCATTTCATATTTTTCGAATTTTAGTAAATTTTTTAAATTTTTTTTTTACTGTTTAGATACTACTTAAAAGGTAAAATATTTGACTAAAATATAAAAAAAATTCACTAAAAATAATGAAACACAAAAAATAAAAAACTCGAAAACTATATTTGAAAATTCAAAATTAAATAAATGTATTTTCTTAATGGGACTGAACTCTCTCCAATTGGAATTACCAGTTTGAAAATTCAAAATTAAATAAATATATTTTCTTAATGGGATTGGACTTTTTCTAATTGGAATAATCAATTGGATAGTTCAATTCGGCCCAATTTGGGTCTATTTTGATGATCAAAACTGTTAATTTATAAAGTTTGTCGACTATTTCATTCTTGTAAAAAATCATATTGGTTGGATATCATAGCTACTTGATCAGATCACATTTATGCTAATAGTTTATTTTTAATTTTATACTTACCGTTGACACAAATTTAAACTGATCAAGTGGATATTGATATTTAATCAACATAATTTTTTTAAAAAATAAAATACTCAATAAATCTTACACATTAAATAATTCAAATTATCAATGTAGATTCCGTAATAAATCTACAAAAATCCAACAACATATTTTAGTTGGATTTCAACTTGGTGAGAAACCTGAGCGTTTCTTAATTACTTACGAGGACAATTTCTCTCTCCTTGAAAAAGACTTGGCAACAGGGTGTGCAATGTAATAATTTCACGTTTCATTTTTTCCACAGGCAATACTCATTTGATATTATCAGTAATGATTCAGAACCTCACAAAATATCACCTTCACAACCCCCACTCACTTGTGATTGGTCCAAGTAAGAAAAAGAAAGAAAGAAAAAAAACAATACAAATATATCATTGATCCACATCACTATAAAGGTGGTGGGGGTCTCCCCAAAAGGGGGTCCCAAACATTTTCCTGAAACTATTTTGCATGCTTACAATGGAATTTGGCCGTTCCCACTATCTCGAAATTACTGAGAAGAACCATTTTCAAAGTAGGACCTTGTACGAGCACGAAATAATTCTCGTATAATCCTATTGATCAAGTCTGCGCTCCTCCAAACGTCGTCGCTTTACTCCCTGAAAATACAAACGTGAGCTAGCCGGCGGGTGTGTGCCGGATACCTCTCCGATACCTAAGTCAGCAAAATAGACAAATAGACAAAAACTCTGTGTATTCGAGAATCAAAGTTGTGATACCTGTACATAGGTCCTGCTACGAGCTTTTATAGATTTCGAATGGCACAATCCTAGTAGGACTCTGTTTCTCCAATGTAGAGTCCTCAGGAATCAGAAAGTTAATGCTTATCTTTCCACACCCCCCTCACTGCCTAACCAAGTGAGATGGATTTACCGCGGTAATATGACAAAACAACCAGACTAACACATGCTGAGGCGGCAGGTTTCACCGAACTTTCCTTAGCTCGGTTCTACCTTGCTTGGCTTAGCTCGGTTCCAGCTTGCTTGTACAACGTGACTTTTTATACCCCAGTTCAGAATACTCGAACCGAGCTAACTTCAATCATTCATGACCGGGCTAACAGGGCCCAGTGGCAAAGCCCATTCTACTCAGCCCACAGCTCGGCCCGCTTCTTCCCAGCCCTAGCTCGCCCAGATTTACACTTTTTACCCTCTCAATTGCCCCTTAATGCCATCTGCAACGCATGATTTTGGATTATAATTCTCCAGCCGAGCTAAAAATATGCAAGCCAACCGTGCTCACTTTCCACCGGGCTACCAATGAGCCCGGTCCCTAAACGTCTTTTCAATTGCTCTGCACGTTTGAATCGTTTTCTTTTCTCTTGGACATGTGGCAAGCTCCCATTGGCCAAGTGTAGCTGTCACAGCCGTCTTCGTACTCCGCAAATTTTGAACAGTCCCGCCCAAATCAATGCTTTATACAAAAATCCTACTTTTTGAACCAAACACACCACTGTTCATCTTCTTGCACTCGTCCTCTGAGCCTCCATTTTCACTGTCATAACTCCTGCAAAGCTTGCGACTTCGCCATCATCCTTACGGTTTTGATCTTCATCCCTTTATCTCAAAACTGTGAGTGGCTCTAACCTTTTTGCTTTCCATTTATTTTGTATAGTATAACAATATATAGCATAGTATATGCATGTTTTTCAAAACACACTAGCACAGTTTTCACATCAATGAGAAATAACCACTTGGTCCCAAAAACCATGCAGTAGATCCTTTACTGAATTCTCAAACAATCTGTCACATGATGCTCTTGATCTAAAATAATACTACGACCGTGATAAGGACTTGTTTGACATAGATGCGTATTAGACCGAACTAGAAGCCTCACCTATCGACCGAGCTAGACCTGGAGTCACGACTGAACTAAAAACCATCTTACCTAATGACCGAGCCAAAAACCTGATGCCCCTACTTGAGTCACAACCGATCTAAGAACGGGCTGCATCCCATTGAACCGTACTAGGTTTTACTTTTATTTATCCTTCTTTTTTAGCTTGGTTCAGCGATCTGGGCATAACACTTTTTATCTCCACTTTGCAGACTTTGACTAGGTTGGCCAAGCACTCCTTTGCACACTCAACCGAGATATTCAACGTCATCTCACCACCGAGATAAGCTACCGCGCTAACTTATATATAATTTAAGTTAAATGGATAAATATTGTTTCTTAGTAGACTCCCCAGGGGCCATTGTCGAATTCGGCAAGGACTACGACATTCCTGACGATGTCCACCTCTCACTAGCCGAACTAGATACCACGCCTTGGGGAAAGTCGGGCTTTGTACCATTTACCGTAATATCCATTGTAGAAGCTGGTCTTCGATTTCCCGTTCAGCCACTCCTCTGTGAATTCCTCAGGCAGACAAGGCTCTGCCCCACTCAACTCTCCACAAACTCATATAGAATAATAAATGGCATAGCCGAGCTAAACTGCCGGCTTGGCCTTAACCTCGGTTTAGCTAAGCTATTTCATCAATATTCCCTTGGCCAAAATGAAGACGGCTGGGTGTATTATTTAAGAATAAGAAGACACCGAGAGAAAATAATAAAAAAATACCCCGGACAAAGACGTTAATGACGACGACTTTTTCTGGGTTTCGGGCAATTTTGAAGATCAGGAAGCCCAGATACCGGGATACGGTATTAACTGGAATAAAGAACAGCCGGTATGAATACCTCGACTTAGTTTGTCTGTTTTTTTGCCTTTGTTGTTTATAACTTTTACACCGTGCTAATCATTGTCCTCCTTATGTAGACTTGAACCAGCTAAAGTCGTAATACCAATACCCCAACCTAGACGCTGTCCGCGCCGCGCTTCGATACCGCGATTGAGGTTGGGCCGAGCGACTCAACTTTGAACCAACCTACTGATACAGTGGAAGGAGGAAGGTCAGAGTAACTGACTTTCTTCTGGAACCATCTCCAGAGTCAGACCCAAACTTGCCACAAATCAATCTCATTCCTCTAACCGAAGAGCAAGAAATGGCCAAGCGCCGAGATGTTCGTGCCTTGATAACCGAAACAACAGCTCCAGCCAGCGGGGATCAAACCGTGATATCACAAGCTAGCCAAACATAAGAGGCCGTGGTAGCCCTTCCAACAGCTCGGGCCTCGTCATCTCGGCCGAATAAGTGCGCTCGTACCTCCTCAACCGAGCAGCAGCGGTTGATCGATGAAGAGGACTGCGTGCTTCCTGAAACAACACCACCGAGCCCTGAACCTGTCCATACTGACCGAGCTAGCCCTTCAGAATGGGCTCCAAAACTAACATATAAGAACCGGGCTATTTCAAACACTGACTCGGTGGTTGCAGACAAAGACCACATGCTTGCCTTCAATCTTGCAAAAGGCGTATGTCTGCCAACCGACATGGAGCATCATGATCACCTAACCGAGCTAAAGGCTATACGTTCGGCAACCAAGTCGATGGTGCTGGTAAGTGCCCCTTTCGTTTGTTCTCCATTTCACACATCTGTTTGCCCGGTTTTGATCATAATTGCTATCTTTCCTTTTGCAGGCCATGCAGAAGAACCACGTTGCTCACAAGGGCGTGCTAGAGCTGCGTAAGATAGAGCGGCTAGCTGTTGCAGATGCCAATGCCAAGACATCCGAGCTGAACGAGGCCAAGCAAGAAATAACCAAGCTTGAATCTGACAACGCCCGACTTACCGAGCTACTCAACGCGGCGGAAGCTAATAAGTAGAAAGCTCTGGCAGCGCTAAAAGACCACTATTTGCGCGAACTGGCCAAGCCTGAAAAGAAAAAGGATGCCGAGATCGCCGAGCTGAAAAAGAGCGCGGATGATGTTGAGGACCGCGGCTACAAAGAAGGGGAGGCCACCTACATCCTGCAATGTGAAGCTGCAAAGGATATTTTCTTCAAATGCGGATGGAAGGCAGCTGTGTCAAAGCTCGGTTTTGGTCATGAAACTGAGGTCTTCCAGAACCCTCATCTCCACTTTATTCCGAGCCACATGGCGGACTACGCAAATGCCATTCAACAAAAATTTCTCCAAGTAGGGGAGGAAGAGGAGGCATTCCCAGAGCCCAACAACGCCCCAGCTGCTACCAACGATCACGGTCTCCAAACTGCCCAGTCAGCTCGGGTGGAGCCACCGGTGCCCATTACGGTTGAAAATGTGGCTGTGACCGATCTTCCTGCTGGAACCGAGCTGCTTAATGGTGAAGCTCGGGTTGACCTGGATGCAGATCTGGATGATCTGTTTGCCTGATCTTGTAATTTCTTCTTTTAATGTCAACTTCTTGAAAGAATTTGTAACCGGGCTGAAGCCCCACCTCTTGTAGTTCCAATCTTGAATGAAATCTGCTACTTTTCTGTTCTTTTTGCCTGGTTCATATCCTGCTTGTGTTTGTCTCTCAATTTTAATTGGCATGCCTTGAACTTTTTTGGCCGAGATAGCTATCTTGGTTTAGTAGTTTTTTAATCTGTTTGTTTGTCATACCAGCCTTCTCCAGCCTAGATCCTTATCTCAGCTGGAGAGACGTAAATGTTGGTTATTCTTGTCAACCTCTTCAGCCTAGATCCTTATATCGGCCGAAGAGAGCTACATATTGGTTATTCCTACCAACCTCTTCAGCCTAGATCCTGATCTCGGCTAAATGTTGGTTATTCCTGCCAACCTCTTCAGCTTAGATCCTGATCTTGGCTGAAGAGAGATAAATGTTGGTTATTCCTACCAACCTCTTCAGCCTAGATCCTAATCTCGGCTGAAGAGAGCTCAATGTTGGTTATTTCGGCCAACGTTCTTCAGCCTAGATCCTGATCTCGGCTGAAGAGAGCTCAATGTTTGGTTATTCCTGCCAAACTTTCTAATTGCCCCTTGCTGGTAATGACTGAGAACAACTTTTACAATAGAAAGACTTATGGTGAAAAAGTAAACTACTTGTTTTATTTGAAAAATAGGAAAAAATTACAAATATTCTAAGAGAAAGCTAAAAATAAAATAACTTGAGATTGGCAGTGTTCCAAGGCCTGGGAATAGCCTTGCTGTCTCCATCCTCCAAGTGATATGCCCATTTTCCTGCGAAGTCGACCACTTTGTATGGTCCTTCCCAGTTAGGTCCTAGCTTGCCATCTCCGGGTAACAAAGTGTTGCCCATTACTTTGCGTAATACCCAATCCCCAATCTTGAATTGCCTCGGATGCACTGTTTTGTTATACTTTCTAGATAACTCCTGCTGGTATGAGGCAATGTGAACTAGAGCTCTTTCCCTTCTTTCTTCTGCAAGGTCGAGTTTCAAGGCTATGGCTTCTTTGTTCAAGTTTGGGTCAAAATTTTCACTTCTGATAGTGGGGAGGCCTACTTCCAGTGGGATTACAGCCTCCATGCCATAGGCCAAGGAAAAAGGTGTTTCTCCAGTCGACCGCTGAGGTGTGGTACGGTAAGCCCATAAAACATGAGGAAGCTCCTCAGCCCATTTTCCGTTCGCTTTTTCCAACCTTTTCTTTAAGCCATCTAAGACGACTTTGTTTGAAGCTTCTGCCTGGCCATTTGCTTGAGGATATGCTAGTGTAGAGTTGTAAAATTCTATCTTGTATTCCTTACAAAAGCCCCTGAAGATTTTGCCATCGAATTGAGTGCCATTGTCCGATATTAGGGCCTTGGATATGCCGAATCGGGTTATGATATTCTGTCAGACAAACCTCTTTATATCTTTCTCTTTTATTGATGCAAGTGCTTCAGCCTCCACCCACTTTGCGAAGTAGTCTGTTGCTGTGAGAAAGAACTTTCTGTTGCCGGGAGCTGTTGGAAGTGGTCCTACTATATCCAGGCCCCACATTGCGAAGGGTCATGGGCTAGTTAATGGTAGAAGCTCTTTAGCTGGTTGGTGTCTCTGGTGTGTGAACTTCTGACATTTTTCACACCTCTTGACATACTTCTCAGAATCTGCTTGCATGTATGGCCACCAATATCCTTGTGAAATTGCTCTGTAGGCCAATGATCTTCCCCCTTGGTGGCTTCCGCATACGCCTTCATGTATCTCAAACAAAAATGCCTCGACCTTGCTAGGATGGACACACTTCAAGTAAGGTCCTGTGAAGGATTTTTTGTATAACGCAAATGATGGAGAGAGCCAAAATCGCTGTGATTTTGCTCTGACTTTGTTGGCCTCTTTCTTTTCTTCAGGCAAGATGCCGTCTTTTAAGAGTACTATAATGGGATCCATCCATGAAGGGCCTAGTTCGGCACAACATACCTTAGCTACTGCGGGTTCTTCAATGCTTGGTCAGGGTAGGAAGTCGATCAGTAATGGATGCGGGATAGATGTATCTGCCAGTGAGGCAAAACCTGCTAGTTCGTCTGCTCCATTGTTTTCTTCTCGGCCAATTTGCTCTATCCGCACTACTTCAAACTTCATGATCTCCTTTTTGACTAACTCCTGGTACTTAGCCATCCTCTCATCTTTCGCCTCGTAGTCACCTGAAATCTGGTTTACTACCAACTGGGAGTCACTGTAAACCATTAGCTCAGTGGCCTTCATGAAAAGTGCTGATCTTAGGCCTGCTAAAAGCGCTTCATACTCCGCCTCATTGTTTGATGCTGGGAAGCCAAGGTTGACTGCTTATTCCACTATTAGGCCATCTGGTGAGATAAGGACTATGCCAACTCCTGCGCCGTGCCTATTGGATGCTCCATCCACGAAAAGTTTCCACATCTCTCCGACGAATAGTTTCCAACAAGTAGAGGGGTCAGATGATGTCTTGGGGTCACGTGTGTTGCTGATGTTTTCTTCTGAGTCCATACCTGCCGTTGGGGTTTGCTTTCACTATTTGACTGCCCCAAGTTTTTACTTGTTAATGAGTCCTCGCTGGGAATAGCATAGTTTGCCCCTTCCTTCCTGTCTTCAATCCTGTATGGCTTGGGATGTAGCTGGGCACCTTGTTTTGGGGGCTGTGTAGTTCTTGTGGTACTTTCCATTCCCATTTCGGTTGTACTGGTCAAGTCAACTGGGCAGATATGATGACTTCCTGGTGTGAACTCAGCCATAAAGTCTGCCAAAGNATATTCCACCCATCACAATGGTATTCTAAGAGCCCCAATAATTACTCCTTGACCTCTTGTGCAAGTCTTTGATGTTGGGTATACCTCCTTATTGGAGTGTGGGACCCAATTGGTTATGGAAAAAGAGTTTAATTTGGTTTAGTATTAATTATAATATATTTTTATATATTATATTTAATTTGAGGAGACCCAATTTAATTTGGAAACAACTAAAGTTTTGAGAAGAAAACCCTAGATTCAAAATATTATGTGTGTGTTGTGTTTTTCCCAAGGAAGAAGGGCGGCAGCAGCATACAATTTTGGTGAGATAGTGCCTTTGTTCTTATCTATCATAAAGTCAAATCGTGCTATGCTTGGTTCTGTTTTTGGTGGCTGCTACGCAACTTGGAGTGTGCGTGTGAATTGATTTGGGTTCGTTATTTTGGGTCTTCTTTAACTCTGATTCTGAAGATTTTGGTTCATCAATTTGGTGAGGTCTTTCCTCTTGTTTATTTATGATTATTTGGAATTCATCTAAGGGTGGTTTTGTGAGATCATTAGTGTCTCATTTGTAATCGTTTGGAACTTATTTGGTTGATAGTGGAATCGGATTTCAATCCCGTGGACGTACCTCACATTGAGGGAACCACGTAAAAATTATTGTGTTGCCTTTGATTTAATTTTTCCGCATTAGTTTTTTATTCCCATTGATTGATTTACTTGTGGGGAATCACATATTTTCCCTAACAACTGGTATCAGAGCTTACGGTTTATTTTGGTCTATTTATTTGTATAAATCAATTGAGGGGAATGTGGATCGCATGTCTAGTTTCAATGGAAGTAATTGAGGAACTTGGAAAACTAAAATGGAGGACCTATTATTTTGTAAAGATTTATATGGACCCATTGAGGGTGATAGTAATAAATCAAAAGATGGTTCTTTTTCAAAGAAAGACATTGAGTATTATTATTGCCATGAGAAAGGGCACATGAAGCGGGAATGCCGAAAGCTCAAGAACAAGGAGAAAAGGCGTGACAAAAGTGTGGATAAGAAACAAGAAGACACAACGGCAGTTACTACCGATGATCTCGTGGTCGTTTGTGAAGATGAATGTACCAATTTTGTGGGCGAAGAGAGTCATTGAGTGATTGATTCTGGTGCTTCTTTTCATGTGACTTCTCGAGTTGATTTCTTCACTACCTACACTGCAGGAGATTATGGTTCTGTTCGAATGGGTAATGAAGGTTTGTCCAAGATTATCGGCATGGGTGATGTTTGTTTGGAAACAAATTTGGACTGTAAGTTGTTGCTTAAAGATGTGAGGCATGTTCCCGACATTCGCCTCAATTTGATCTCTACTGGGAAGCTAGATGATGAAGGCTTCAACAACAAATTTGGTGATGGAATATGGAAGCTCACAAAGGGTTCTTTGGTGGTGGCTAAGTGCAAGAAGACTCATACACTTTATTCGATGCAAGGAAAATTTGTAAAGTGTTGTCAATGCACTTGAAGATGATACTTCTACCGAATTGTGGCACAAGCGGCTTGGCCATATGAGTGAAAAGGGGCTGCAAGTTTTGTTCAAGAAAGAGCTTCTACCCGGTTTGAAAGGTACACATCTTAAAACTTGTGTTCATTGTTTGGCGGGTAAACAACATAGAGTTTCTTTTCATAAAAATGTTGCTTCTAGAAAAGAAAATGTTTTGGAGTTGATTCATTCGGATGTTTGTGGTCCTTTAAAAGTTAGAACACATGGTGGTGCACTTTATTTTGTTACTTTCATTGATGATTATTCAAGAAAAGTTTGGGCTTTTCTACTAAAAACTAAAGATCAAGTTCTAGAAGTATTTAAGCATTTTCAGGCCATGGTTGAAAGAGAAACATGGCAGAAATTGAAGTGCATCCGATCAGACAATGGTGGTGAATACACTGGGCCATTTGATGAGTATTGTCGTAGCCAAGGTATTCGGCACCAAAAGACAGTTAAGAAGACTCCTCAACAAAATGGCGTTGCCGAGAGGATGAACCGCACCATTGTGGAAAGAACAAGGTGTTTGCTTTCACGAGCTAAATTGCCAAGATCCTTTTGGGGTGAGGCAATGAGTACAGCGGTTGACGTGATCAATTTATCTCCTTGCTATCCTTTGAATGGTGATGTTCCTGAAAGAGTTTGGACTGGCAAAGATGTGTCTTATGAGCACTTGAGAGTGTTTGGTTGCCGAGCTTTTGTTCACATTCCAAAGGATGAGAGGTCCAAGCTTGATAGTAAGTCAAGACAATGTATTTTTCTTGGCTATGAGCGTGATGAATTTGGGTATAGATTGTGGGATCCGGTCGACAAGAAAGTCATTTGAAGTCGTGATGTTGTGTTTCTTGAAGACCAAACAATTGAAGATTTTGGCAAAGGTGATCAACCGGAGCCAAAAACTAGTGATCTCATTGATATGGATCCATCTCCTTCATCTTCAGTTGATGATGAAAATGGGGGAGATGTGCAGCCACTTATTGAAGAAGTGGAGGATGATGCTAATCCTAATAAAGTTCAGCCAAAAATTGAGGAAGAGCATCCAACTCAAGAACCGCCACCACAACTTGAGTTAATAAAATCTACAAGGGACCGACAACCTTCAAGAAAGTATCCTCCCAACGAATTTGTGTTGATTTCCGATCAAGGGGAGCCGGAGAGCTACCAAGAAGCAATTGAGCATGCAAAGAAAGATGATTGGAAAAAGGCCATGGAAGAGGAGATGAATTCCTTGCTTGAAAACCAGACTTATGATTTAGTGAAGTTGCCTAAAGGGAGGAAAATTCTAAAAAATAAGTGGGTTTTCAAATTGAAGAATGATAGGAAGAATCTGAGGTACAAAGCACGTCTTGTTGTGAAAGGCTTTGGGCAAAAGAAAGGTATTGACTTTGATGAGATTTTCTCGCCGGTAGTGAAGATGTCTTCTATTCGGGTTGTACTTGGCATGGCTGCAAGTATGAACTTTGAAGTTGAGCAACTTGATGTGAAGACCGCATTTCTTCATGGCGATCTTGAAGAAGAAATTTACATGGAGCAACCAGAAGGTTTTGTGGAGAAAGGGAAAGAGAAATTTGTTTGCAAATTGAAGAAAAGTTTGTATGGTCTCAAGCAAGCTCCGCGGCAATGGTACAAAAAATTTGACTCTTTCATGATGAATAATGGTTTTTCTAAAACCACTTCGGACCATTGTGTGTTTGTGAAAAAATTTTCGGATGGTAAATTTATTATTCTTTTGCTTTATGTTGATGACATGCTAATTGTGGGCCAAGATTCTACCATGATAAACAGGTTGAAGTTAGAGTTGAGTAAATCTTTTGCTATGAAAGATTTGGGGCCGGCAAAGCAAATACTTGGTATGAAAATTGTTCGTGATCGCAAAGAGGGACTGATTTGGTTGTCTCAAGAAAGCTACATTGAGAAAGTTCTTGACAGGTTCAACATGAATAAAGCAAAGCCGGTTGGTTGTCCACTTGCGGGTCACTTCAAACTTAGTTCGAATCAATGTCCTACAAGTGAGAAAGACAAAGAAGAGATGTTGAAAGTTCCTTATGCTTCAGCAGTTGGTTCTTTGATGTACGCCATGGTTTGTACAAGGCCGGATATTGCTCACGCCGTTGGTGTGATGAGTCGGTTTCTCTCTAATCCGGGTAAAGAACATTGGGCAGCAGTAAAATGGATTCTAAGATATCTTCGAGGGACTTCGAAGGTGTGTTTGTGTTTTGGGGATGGTAAGCCGATGCTTGATGAGTTCACAGATTCTGACATAGCTGGTGATGTTGATTCTAGGAAATCTACTTCGGGGTATTTGATGACTTTTGCAGGGGGAGCTGTGGCATGGCAATTAAATTACAAAATGTGTTCTCTCTCAACTACCGAAGCTGAATTTATTGCCATTACAGAAGCTTGCAAAGAAGAGTTATGGTTGAAGAAATTTTTGCAAGAGTTGGGTTTGAAGCAAGAAAAGTATGTGCTTTATTGTGATAGTCAAAGTGCTATTCACTTGAGTAAAAATTCTACTTTTCATTCGAGATCGAAACACATTGATGTGAGATACCATTGGATTCGTGATGTGTTAGACTCGGAATTGTTACAACTCGAAAAGGTTCACACAGATGATAATATCTCGGATATGTTGACAAAGACTTTGTCGAGGGACAAACATTTAAAGTGTCGAATTTTGGCGGGTATGGTTGATGTCTCCACCTAAGGCGGTAGGGGGAGAATTGTTGGGTATACCTCCTTATTGGAGTGTGGGACCCAATTGGTTTTGGAAAAAGAGTTTAATTTGGTTTAGTATTAATTATAATATATTTTTATATATTATATTTAATTTGAGGAGACCCAATCTAATTTGGAAACAACTAAAGTTTTGAGAAGAAAACCCTAGATTCAAAATATTATGTATGTGTTGTGTTTTTCCCAAGGAAGAAGGGCGGCAGCAACATACAATTTTGGTGAGATAGTGCCTTTGTTCTTATCTATCATAAAGTCAAATCATGCTATGCTTGGTTCTGTTTTTGGTGGCTGCTACGCACCTTGGAGTGTGCGTGTGAATTGATTTGGGTTCGTTATTTTGGGTCTTCTTCAACTCTGATTCTGAAGATTTTGGTTCATCGATTTGGTGAGGTCTTTCCTCTTGTTTATTTGTGATTATTTGGAATTCACCTAAGGGTGGTTTTGTGAGATCATTAGTGTCTCATTTGTAATCGTTTGGAACTTATTTGGTTGATAGTGGAATCGGATTTCGATCCCTGGACGTACCTCACATTGAGGGAACCACGTAAAAATTCTTGTGTTGCCTTTGATTTAATTTTTCCGCATTAGTTTTTTATTCCCATTGATTAATTTACTTGTGGGAATCACATATTTTCCCTAACATTTTACGCTCGAGCATATGTTCTTGCGCTCGAGCGTGAATCCTGGTTTGGAACAAGCGTTTTTGCGTCCCTGCTTGAGCGTCCATTCCTGCACTCGAGCGAACCTCACGACTTCTGCTACTATAAAACTGCAGTTTGCTCTTTTTCTAGGGTATGGCTTCCAGATCTTCTTTGAGGGTTTTTTTAGGGTTTTCTTTTGGGGTTATTTTGCTAGGTTTCTTTCATGTTTAATTGAATATTCAACTCATGGTTTGACAAGCATACATCAAAGAGTTTGATTGTTCATCTTCAAGTGTGTTTTTCTTCTTCGGTGGAATCCGGAGATTTAAGCGTAGAGAATTCAAAGAAGTTCGAAGTCATGCGCAGTCGTTGGTTCGACATGGATGTTATGGATTCAACATCAAGCTGATCAATTCCGAGACGAAGGTGGTGGTGAAAGAGATATAGATTGTTGAAGACAAATTGATTGCGTTTGGATAATTTGTTCTGGTAAATTTGTATTCTGTCTTACTTTCATAGTGGATTGATTTGTGGCGTTTCGCCCATGGTTTTTTAATCACAATTAAAGGTGCTCCAATTGTAGTTTTTCCTTGTAAAAATCGTTTGTGTCGATTTATTATTTTTGAAGCGACAATCTAAATCACTTTCGTATGTGTTAGATGATTTATTGTTTGTTTTAATCATTTGGGCATTGGTACAATTAAATCTTGATCTAATCACGAATTACATAGGTTTTTTACATTCTTGCACCAATAGTATGCTCATAATATCCAATAGTGGGTTCAATGAATTTGTATTATGAGATAAACTATTAAACAAAATTGTGTAATTATGCAATTAATTTCATGCCTTCAATTGTATTACAAGTACGAATCATGAAAAATTGAAGTGTGAAGTTGATAGAAAAAATATGTGTAATACTATATATTTAAAGGACATGCGTATTATTTATTGTTTAAGATAAGATTGTGATATCAATAATCTAAATAAATAATATTTATATTTATAAAAAAAATTTCATTTATCATTTAAATTATTCAACCGAGTATCTATTCATTTCTTACTTAATTATATTTTGGATACAAGTTAATTTATCTATGTAAGTCTCATACTTTGTATATGTTGGTATTTTTCCATAATAATAGAAGAAAATATATAAAATAAATTTAAATAGAAATGACAAAATAATTTTTTATTAAAAGCATGAAATACAAAATAAATGACACAACTAAAAATACAGAAACGAATTAGATTACATTACTAATATTACAAATTATTAACATGGATAACTAAATATTAGAACTCATCTTTGTAAACTAAATATTGAAAAATTTAAGAATAAATGATAGAAAATAAGCAAACTGAAACGGCCACAAGACAGTTTCCTTAAAACAGATTCACCGCCTCCCGATGGATGCTAGAGGTACGCTGGCGTCTGTCTCTCAGGATACGGCGGTCGAAACCAGCTAATACAGAAGCACCTTATGAATTGCTTCAGTGAACTTGACAATTGATGCACTTTCTCTAACAAGAACCAAAGAAGAGGCTAGCAAAAGAAGATAAGAAAAATTTTCTTTGGTATGAAAAACTATCTCCAACTTTTTATCTCAAAACACCATCTCCATTTTCCATCAAATATCTCTCCAAAATTATTCTACCAAGTTGGAGGGGAAATGCCTCTATTTATACAAGTAGGGAAATTCCTAACCATGAAGGCTATACATCAAGAGGGCCATCAAATATCATTAACCAAGGCCATCAACTCTAGCCATTAGGGCTAGAGTTACAAAGGTTGAAAACTTATGGCTACTAATATGGACATCAACTCCATCATCAAAAGATGAGAGTTACAAAGGTCTAAATCTCCCATGTGCTTAATATATACAAATAAACATGTATATAATGATGGTTGAATAAGCCAACTAGATGTGTCACAAAATGGATGTAACGTTGAGTTACAACCCAATCCAAACCCAATTCCCAAAGACATGCACAAACTAAGCCCAATACAACATAGCTTAACACAAGTTCCAGATTAAGTACAAGTCCAAACCCAGCATATGCACAAGCACAAGCACAAGCACAAGCCTAGGCTCAGTCCAAATTAAGACTAAGTTCAAATCTAAGCCCAACTTTATTGATATCTACTTTATGAGACAATTCTCATTCACAACTCAATGGTTTCGGCTTATTATTTTTATATTGCAATCTTCTCACTTAAGAGAATACAAAACCACTCAGACTTACCTCAACCGGCGGTTGAGTTCCACTTTAATTTCGCATTAAAATTGCTGAAAAATCATTATTTTCCAATAGTGTGTGTATATATATAACATATCAATTTAAGAGACACGCATAATTACAGTATTAACAATTTTTAAAAAATTATGTCACATGCAACGCACGTATCCAATCACTAACCAATTTAAAATGAGTTGAGTTCGACGTGTGTATGAAGTCAATCTGTGGCCTGATAAGCCATATGCTGCGAGGTAAGACAAATGATTGTTAATGTAATTTATTTTAAATTAAAAAGTTAATAATTAAAAAAATATTCCTCTCCCAACTTTATAATCATAGCCCGTGCCGAACATACAAATATAAAAATTAAAAAATAAAGAAAAAATTGAAAGTCACTATTCTCTTTGTTTCTCTTTTATACCCTCTCCTGATTTAAACTCAAAACAACTCCAAAAAAATAAGCCAATTGTAGTGGTAGGCTGTTGTATTGCAGGATAACCCAAACCAAATCCCTAGCAGTGTTATTGTTATCTTATCCACGCTTTCTTGTAAGAAAGACCGTATGGCGCCCTAAAAAACCAAATTGGTGCGGCCCATGAAGCTTATTTCAAGATTTATTTTGATAATTTAAATTATTTATTTTTTAATATATAATAAAAAAAAATATAATTTTAAAAAATTAAGTTGATCAGATATCAAAAGTCTTTTCTTTGAATTGTATTTGCATTAAGTTTTATACTTCAAATTATATTTATTATTAGTTTTTAAAATACAAATGCAATATTGATATTCAATCAATTTAATTTTTTACAAGTGTATTTTACTCAATATGCTTTAAAAATAAACAATTCGAATCATCAAATAAACCTCAAAATGAAGCTCAAAATGAGTCTTATGAGCCGCACAATAATGACTAATGTGCTTCCATACAACAACCACTCCAAGACACAACACCCATCCCAATTTCATAATCTGCCTTCCCACATCTTGTTTCTCAATTTTTTCTTCTTAGATTTATTGATATGAGTGTTGGTCTTGTTTTTAGTTTTTGATTTTTAAAATAATTTTTAAATTTGACATTAGTTTTTTTTTTTTTGAGTAATTATGCTCATTTTTTTTAAATTTTAAAAAAAATATAATAGTTTATACTTTTGACATAATTATATTAATCTTTCTTAATTTTTTTTTTTCATATAACACCTAGTCTTTTTTATCAGTAATTTGTGAATCGTATGAATGAAAAAATAACATTATTGTAGTAATGATAAAATAACCACTATTGTTCTCCTAATTTTAAAAATGCCATATTTTCTTTATATACATATGTATAAAAAAAAAAACACAAAAAAAAATTGAAATCCAAAACCCTAGGGGGTGTGACCATATTGTATAGTTGTCCTTATGACGGTTATAGCTAGGGATGTAAATTGGGCCAGGCTCGGCACAGCCCGTGTTGGGTCGCTTGGACTCCCGCCAAAATTTGGGTCAGGTCTGGTCGGCTTACGGTCTAGAAAATTAGGCCTAGGTTCAGGGGTATTCAGGGCTTGGGTGGCCCTGCAAGCCTGGGCTTAAGCCAAGCCGGGCCCGGCTGGCAGGCCTAGGCTTGGGCCGAACCTAAACAAATTTTTTTTTTTTTTTATTCTTTTCTATTTTTGCTATCAAAATTTTATTCATTTCCACTAAAAATGACACTAGGCCTTCGGCAAACCGGCCTTTGAGTGGGCCGATGTGTCAGGCTTCAAAATGACGGCCCAGGCCTAGGGTCCTGGGCAAGACTCGAGCTTAGGCCTAATCTTGCCAGGCCTACCCCAGGCTGCCCACAAGCTGCAGACCATTTTTACACCCCTAGTTATATGTAAAAGAGAAAAGACAATATTAATATCTTACTTTTACAGCATGAGTAGCTTATTTATAGGCTGATAATAGAGTGCTCATCAATAACATAACCCTCGTTTGGCAAGTGGCTTGTTTGAGGTTAGGAAATTTTTTTAGTTACAAAAGATTAAAATAGAGATTAAAAAGTTAGTTAAAACAAAATGTCACATTCAAATCATAACTATTTTATTTTTTTCTCACACAAAAATCAAAAAATCAAAAAAAAAAACATTCAAACAAACTTTTTAAGCTCAGGTTAAAATAGTCAAAATGTCAGAAAGTTAAAAAGCCAACCACCCACTTCCTAAACGATGCCTTCGTGCTATTCGCATAAACTGAAATACGTAAATATGAAATATTATCAATACTCTATTCTCTAAAATGCCTAGTAAATTATTTTTTTTTTTTTTTTAAGTTAATCCACTAAAAAAATGAAGAATTAGTAGCTTTTCTAGTGAGAAGTGAATAGCTTTAGTATGATGAGCACAACATTTGAAGCAACTAATTCATAATATCAACGGTGATGTTATATGCACTAATTAGTGTATTAACTAGTGTATCAATACTAGTTATGACATTATTATTGATTCCACTCATTATACAAATTACAAATACCAAAAATATTTTAAATTATGTCACACCATCAATTGATTTACTAGTTAGTACACTATACATATAGCATCATTCTAATATCAAATGGCATCAAAGAAATTTGGTGTCATGATCACTAATTCATTTGGAGTCACGATCACTAGGACAAAGAAATTTGGCCTTAGGCTTGTTTGGCAAGTTTTTTTTTTTTTTTTTTTTTGAGGTAAAAAAAAAAAAAAAAAAGAAGACAAAATATGTTAAAATAGCTAAATCTAATAAAACAAATGCCACATCAAACTCATAATCATTTTATTTTTTCTCTCACAAATATCACATCTAATTACAAAAAATCTGATCATTTTTTTAAACACAAATATTTTTACGTATTAAAATAGTCAAACAACTAAAATAGTCAATTAAAATAACCAATTTCCAAAGGAGACCGTAGAATTTTAGGAGATGTTCTTACATTCAAATCTCAACTAACATTTGCTGATAGTTTCCATTGTTTTCTTCCCTTCTTCTACAAGCGTTTACTAAGATTTTTATTTGTTTATTTATTAGGATAGTGAAAACATTATTGATAAAATCTACTTGAATAAACAAGATATATCAATAAAGAGAGTTAGTGCAAAAGAATCAAAGTAATGGTAAATAATCCCAATTAGGTTGTCACCGGAAAAAAAAAAAAAAAAATTCATTTACTAGTACTAAATCAAAAGTTGGTAGGGTAACCAACTAGGACAACCAAGTTACAAATCATATCACTAACTACCGAGAAGTTATTGGTTTGTCTTTGAGTATTACTCCACATTATTTATTGAGAGATAAGTGATTCATTGTCTTCTAAAAAGAAATATAAAGGTGATAAGTGTTATTAATTCAACCAATAACAATCAAGTTAAAACACCACATTTATTTCAAGAGCAAATAATAATTTTCCCTAACTAACACAGCTACAATCACCACACATTTATCCCCATAGACATGGTGATTTTTGCAAGTAATTGTGCATGTCACATAATGGTGCTACCATTTTTTTTTTTTTTTTTTTTTTTCCGTTCAAATGCATCTTACTCTTCTATTACATCTTCACTAAAACTCTATTCATACAAATCATGAATTTTCATGAAAATAAGAAAGAGAAGAAGAAAGCAATGCCAACGTTACAATGCCATTGCATTTTTCACTTTTATATTTGAACAAGCACATGAGATACGCAATTTTTTTTTTTTTTTGGGTGAACTAATCATGAGATAAGCAAGTTGGAAGGGAAAAAAAAGAGAAGAAATTAAGGAGCTCCTTTGGATTTGTTGTCAGTGATTCTGACATCAGTAGATGTTCGCGGTTTGGTTGCGGTTGGAAAATCTTTTAATCTGTTATTCGTTTTCGCTAGATGAGCGAATTGAAAAAAATTAATCCGCATCATCCCCGAATTGATTGACGGATGTAGATTAAACGGATTGGCGGATGGATGCGACTTGATTTGGTGGTTTAAACTTTTACCAATTTTGAACATAATACAACAACTTGGCAACATTTTTTTTGAATAACAATCCAACTCAACATAACCAAAAAATTATCAAATAAATTGTCAAATACCAAATAATAAATATATATAAAAAAATCATGCATTATAAAAACCTATTTCATTACTTTTTTTCATTCAAAAACTATTTGATTTAATTTATTTTTTTAAATGATAAAATTAAGCCTTATATTTTTCAAACAAAATATCAAATATCAACCCTTACCATTTGATAAAAGGATTTCTAAATTGAAAATAAATTGAAAAAACACAACAGAATATTTAAACTATTTTTCAATTGAAAATACAAATAGAATATCTAAACAATTTAAAATACAATGTCTTACAAATTATTAGGGTGCTCGTGGTTAGGCGGTTCGGTTGCGACAAAAAAAAACTTCAAATCCGTCATCCATCCAAAACTAGGCGGATTGGAAAAAATCAATCTGCAACTGCCCGCTTATCATCACGCGTCGTCCCCAAAATGCAACGAATCAATTCGGTTCGATTACTTCAAACGGATCAAAATATTCTTTGCTCACCCCTAGTCACCTAGTCACCATGACCAGGCGGTGATTCGCTCCCCATCTACATCTACTGCAATAATTATTAGCATAATTAACTTGCACGATTAAGGAATCCGAAATTAGAAATAAATACTCTCTCCGTTTCAAAATATTTTATTTTTTTTAGAGAATTTAACTTTTTTTAATAGTACAATTATTACATTTTAAAAAATATTAATTTTCTAAAATTACCCTTTGACAATACATTTTTTTGGAAATATCAATTGTCATAATTGTACTTTTTGTGTTGTTAATAAATTTAAAATAAGGGCAAAATAAAAAATTGATATTATTTTAATCTTTATTTTTGAAAATACTAATATTTTGGAAATAAAAAATGGAAAAAGGAGTTAAAGTAAATAAATAATAAATCATATAATGGACTAGAAAGAACAATGATTTGGGGGTATGCCAAAGTTAGGGTGAATATCAATTCGTTGGCCTGCTCAATTGGTTCAGTTTTATTTTTCTAAAATTTAGAAAGGTTGTTTTAGTCCATAAAATTGGATTGAGCAAACATTTTTAGTCCAAAATAGTAACAGGTTGGATTTTAGATTTATACTTTTAACCTAGCTTGGCCCAACCCAACCCACTATTAAATTAGTAAATATTTATTTATTTATTTATAATATATTAAAATGTATATTTTTTGTTGGGATATAGAGCTTATCTTTATTGATTTTATTGAAACTCAAATTTGTGGTACATGTAATTGAATTTATATAAGAAATCTTTCAATCTTTATACTTATTTAAGAAATATAATGTGTGATGGAATTTAATTATGAAATGTTTTAATTTTCTTTTTAACATATAACCTAATGGGTGGGATTGAGATTTATAATTACTTTTTTGCACCAAATTTGGACAGATATAGAGGTCCTATGTTAAGATCTGATTGGTCTTGGATAGACATAAAAAATTTTATTATGTAGTGTTGGCCCGGTCCGTCCCAACATTTGTCCACCCTTATGCTAAGTATCCCCTGACCATGCCTTAAAAATAACTTAAATAGAGGAAAAACCATAAATGGAATAGATTATGCGACGCTGTTAAAAAAGAAGAAAAAAAAAAAAAAAATTAAGTATACAACTAATAGTTCGACCTCTCTATTACTAACACTACCAGGTGAAACTATGAAGAAAAATTAACATATCAACATTCACAGGCTAAATTAAATATTTTAACTTTTAAATGAGCACAAATTTAGGGGAAAAAAAAAAAAAAAACCATAGGTAAGATATTAATTTTTAAAAACTCAGTGATGGCCTTTGTCCCCACTCGATCGAATGTATCACAAAATCGAGAGACAAAGAGAAAGAGGATGGTGATCACATTGTTAACATTAATTAGTAAATAGATAATAATGATGTAACCCCGTCTTTAATTGAAAGATTTGGAAAGGAATTTTGAAAGAAAAAGAAAAAAGATTGATAAAATGTGAATAAAATATATTTACTTTCATCTAATTTCACACATCTTTTTCCTTTTTCTTTTCCTTTTCCTTTCCAAATTTCTCAACCAAACACAATGTAAAGCTCACATAATTAGTATTTGAACCCTTCAAATAGCCGAACTCAACTATTTGCTGCAAAATCTTTGATTCTCACAAAGTTTGAAACTTTTATTTTTTTTTTGGTCCTTACTTGATGGATCTTATCAATTATTTATGATCAAATATAAGTATTTTGGACAGAAAATTATTCAAGAATTGCTATACATAGAAACAATATAAATTGCTACACTACACTCTAATAATTATGTCCAAAGAGGAGGGAAGACCCTAATATACAAACACAAAACTATGGTTGTGTTTTGAGTATGAATTTGAAAAAAGAAAGAGAAAATATAGGTAAAATGTGAATGAAATATAATTACATTTCACACGCATTTTTTCTCTTCCTTTCAAAATCTCTATCTAAATCCATACTCCGAACACAACATAAAAGAACAATTTGCTTATGTTTACTCTCATAATTATTTTCAAAAAAAGAAAGAGGAAAACAATAATTAAGAAAAGAGAACAATGCGTGATCATATGTATATCTATGCTATCATTGTTAAATGACCAGAAAATATATCGTGTAAAGATAAATATTTTGACATGCTATTTACGTATAGTATATACTCACTAGGTGATGGTCCTGATGGTGCTGAGATGGTGCCCAACATAATGAAGAGGATAGCCATCAACAAGAGGATGCAATGAATAAGAGAGGTTAATCCACCCATTATATTCCTTCCTTTCTTTGTTTTGGAGATGTTAATAAGCTTCAACCATGCAATTTATAGTCTCTTGGGCTTTGTTTAGTAAAGTTCATTAAGGTTTATTACGCTTTCTACCCCTAAACTATCATCAAATTGTCTATTTAGTCCCTGAATTATCAATTGGATTTATTTAGTGCCTAAAGTATATAAATCAAAGTCTATTTAGTCCATAAATTATCAATTGAATATATTAAATCCTTAAAACATTTAATTCAAACCTATTTAGTCCCTAAAAGGATCGCAAAAATAAAATATAATGCCCATACGTATTATAAATTAGTAAAAAACCCTTTCTAATTAAGATTTTATTACAGAAAAATCTTTTAAAATTTTATTTTGTCTTTAAAAGATATTTTATTTTGTTGTGTGTTTAAATTAATATTAGAGTCTGATTTTTTAGTCTTACCAATAGATTATATAAATATTAGATATACTGAAAAAGTAGAATTTGATAGTTTAAATAATAACACTTCTCTACAAATAGTGATAGAACAAAATAATATATTAATTAAGTAATAAAAAGAATTTAGCGAAAAACTTAAAAATAATCAATTAGAAATTATAAACGAAATTTGGCTTATAATATTAAAGGCAAATACATATCTATTGTAGAGGATAAGTAAAAAAACACTACAGATAATTACCTTTATCCTTATAAAGGAAATTCAATATATGGATTAGTGCCCACTTTTCAAATACAGAATAAAAATTTAAGGTTTTTTTTTTTTAAATAAAATTTTAACTAAATAGGATGTTTTACTAATTTATAATATTTATGGGCTTATATTTTATTTTTATAATCTTTTTAGGGATTATAAGTTTTAATTAAATACTTTAGGGATTTAATGGATTCAATCGATAATTTAGGGACTAAATAGATTTTGATTTACAAACTTTAGTGACCTAATAGATATAATTGATAGTTCAAGAACTAAATAGACAATTTGATGATTGTTTAAAGGTACAAAATGTAATAAACCAGTTTATTATTACAGATGAAGCATCATGTATTTATATTCCAATATTAATCATCATAAATTATGTATTTTCATATTTATATTCCACCCATCACAATGGTATTCTAAGAGCCCCAATAATCACTCCTTGACCTCTTGTGCAAGTCTTTGAAGACTTAAATGTGAACAGTTGTAATGGAAGAACAAAATGTGAGAATACATTGAAGATAGACATAACATTTTTGTCTAGTCGTTAATGCTGTATGGGCCACTTTCTTTTTCTTCACCTCTTGTGCAAGTCCTGAAAACTAGTTCTATGGGGCAGCAGTAGCTCTCTCCAATTGATTTTGTAAATTAGATAGTGTTGTTGGATCAGTAAAGTTAATCATGGGTCTTAAATCGATTGATTGAATCATTCATTTTTAAGATCATATAGATTAATTTATATAATAATTAAGTCACTTCAATAATCATAACTATATTAATTTATTGTGTTTGTCTCCCGAAAATTGAATGGTTTAATTTTTAAATAATCTTAATTGTTATTTTTGTTACAAATAAATGTTATAAACTTACACGGCTTGGTTATTGAATCAATCTAAATTCTATTATCTAAAAAATAAATAATTCAAATCATTAAAATAAAATCCGTAATAGATTCTACATGTCCGAACAACATGGTCCAGATCATTATAAAGTGAATTGAAGAGAAACTTGTCCTATTATTAAATACATGTATGTGGTGTGATCAATATAGGTCAATCTTCTTCTTGAAAAAAATTATTCAATTTTGGAGCGCCACATATTCATACTCCAATACTAATCATCATACATTATGTCTCCTCATATTTCTTAATCACCCAATATAAAATCATAAACCCTAACTTTGTAACGCCACTACTTAATCACTCCTTGACCTCTTGTGCAAGTCTTTGAAGACTGAAATGTGAACAGTTGGAATGGAAGAAGAAAATATTAGCATACATTAGACATTAATTTTTAGTGGGCCACTTTCCTTTTTGGAGGCATAATTTTCTTCCTTCCTTGGTTGATTATTGGATGATCTGAGTATCCTATAATATTTGTCCATATATTATTTTCAATTAATATCATAATTAAGTAATTTTAGGAGTGAAATAATGTTAACTCATTTTATTAGTTAATTGAGAGATAAAGAATAATTTACTCACTATATAGTTAGGATTAGTGTTTTTACTAATTTTTTTTATTGATTTTTATTCTTTCTTATATTTTTTTTAAAAAAAATTTAAAAAATAGTGTAAATTTTTAAGTTCCACTCTACTAGAAGAATCAAAAAATTACAAAAAATAAAAAAATAAAAAAAGGTCAAAAATAATTATCCTTTTGACTTTTTTTTTTTAAAAAAAAATTCTATTGTCTTTAATGAAATTTTTTTTATTTTAAATTTTTATTTTTATTTTTAAATTCTTCTACATGCACACTAGATGGATTAGAAAAAAAAAATTTTAAAAAAAAGTATACAAAGTAAAAAAAATCCGTAAAGCAAAAGAATTTTTTTTTTTTTAAAAATGTTTTTAAGTTAAATGCCAAACAAGGCTTTAATGTGTGTTGCGATTTTTATTTAACCATAAATATCACGTAAAAAAATATATATATTTTTAAGTTAAATGCCAAACAAGGCTTTAATGTGTATTGCGATTTTTATTTAACCATAAATATCACGTAAATAGTACTTCAAGATAAAATGACACTTTTTCTTTGAGGGAGTAGAACTTTCCTCATTCCTCCGATAATGTTTGATGATCTTAGATGGTTAAAAACTTTACAAGTCAAACAATATTATCCACTTAGTATAAAAAATGCCTAATGACCTCTACAACTTCAGACCTTGGGTTTTGCCACAGTAGTTTTGTAGTTATATCTTACGGTTTGATGAGGTGAAAGTTAAAGATTCAAGCGGATAAAATAGTGATGACTCCTTTAGTTATGATCTAACTTTACTAACAAATTAATATCTTATAATCTTGGCAAAAAGATCTCTATAACTTGACCTTAAGAGAGTCACAGTTTCAGAGGTCACCTAAGATGGTGTTATATACCAGAATTTTTCAAATATGTCATTGTAAGTTACGGACTCACACATAAGGATTCAAACTCACATTCCAAATAATGGATACAGTTTGCCCAATCTTAAAAGACTCATCTTACCAACCATGTGTGTTAATGCACAAGTGGGTGGCCCTAAGAAGAATCAAACTAGAGACCTAAGAAAGTTTTAACTGCTCTACCAACTCTCAAGGTTAACCCACTTAATTTATATTATATTTTTTTATTAGTTAAAAGTATAACACAAATAATATCATATAATATTTCAAAATATAATCATAAATCAATGATATATATAATTTTTTTGAAAAATTACTATTCAGTGGTAATTTTTAAAAATTATTAAACATTAATAAAAAAAATGATAATTATAATTATTACAGTAATATTTATAGGGAAAAATATCACATTGGCAAGATGTAGAAAAAATAATTACGAATTAATAAGAAATTTCATAAATATTAATAATTAAATTTATGATATTTTTTTTATGAATTTATATTTTTTTTATGACATCAATATTAAGTAATAACATCTATTTAGAAAATTTGTTTAGTGCTCATGGGATGCCACGTGACGATAGTCCTCAACAATTACAATGCATCATACTTTCTTTTGTTTTTCAATTATTAACATGAAATCAAGAGACTCCCTTCTTCACCAATAACAATACTATAGAAACACCACCAACAATACCCAGGATCCACCAATACCTTATCCTATTTATAATCGTTATTGTTTTTTTGTATTTTTTTTTTCTTGACAATCATTGTTAAATTCGATAATGATAGATATCTCACAAAATATAACTTTTATAACTTTTAAAATGATCTAAACCATTTATGTTACTGTCAGATATAACTCTAAAAAAAAAATTCAAATACATTAATAATCAATACATCAATAAAGACTATGAGAGTCTTCTTTTACGGGTCTTAAACATTTTCTTTGTTAAATTATTTCCTCTAATTTTTCGGTCAAGTCGTTGGTGGATGAGACGCTTCTTCTGAAGGGTTAGTGTACTTTTCTATGACAATCTTCTATGCGTGATATGCGGGTTGGGGTGAGGTTTGATGCCGCCACTTGTAATTATTTTTTGGAATATCTTTATAAAAAAAATTTAACAAAATTAATTAAAAATAAAATTTTTAACTACTCTTTTATATAATAATAAAATTATTTTAATTATTAATTAAAATATATTTCTATTATAATAAAAAAATATTAATTGACTTAATAATTTAATGACAAAATAGATTATTTATTATGAAATTACAAATATCACCAGGTAGGATATAATTTTTAGAACTACATAAGACAATTCATATTTTAAGCAAATTTTAAAAGATGTATTAGTAATTTACCCATATTTTAAAGTATTCTTCATGTTATTATTTTTTGGGTTAATTACACTTTTCACTCTCATAGTTGATTTAAATTTTATTTTAATCTATATTGTTTCAATTTTTAAAATTTAATACCTATTTTACATCCATTTTCGATTTAGTCATTCCGTTAAATTTGTTGTCAATTTTATTTACCTGTTCATGTTAGAAAATTGATAAGTATTCTAAAATTATTAATTTTAACCTTTAATTTACTAAATTAAAATTACACTTAAAGTGTAAGGAACAAACTATTCAATTTGAAACTATAAGAATTAAAATAAAATTTGAGTCAAATTATAAAGATGAAAAGCGTAATGAACTCATATTTTTTTATAGTTATATTTTCTATATCAAGTTTATTTGTAATAAATAGAGATAAAATATGGGCCTACCATAAGTATTGTTTCGATATTTTAAATATTTTATTTTGTAAGGTCTTCTCTATATAACATTAATGAACCATTTTGGGTCAAACTTAATTTCGATATTAGTCATGCCATAAACCATTTTGGGTCATTTGGTCATATCTGGGGCAGTAAATATTCTTCTATAAAATCTTTTTGCAAATCAGGATGTGTGGCGCTTGTAGCCTGTTGATTTGGATAGCAAAGCAAAATGTGGTTTTCACTACAAGAAATAATAGTTTTGTCGATCAAAATATTAGTCACTAAAGGTCAAATTTTTAGTTACTAAAACCATTTGGTGACTAAATTTTTTTGTCGTCAAGTTAGTCGTCTAAACCCTGTCGGCGAATGTTTTAGCGACTAAACGCGTGTTTAGTCACTGAAAGTGCAACATTTGGCTACTATATTTTTAGTCGGCAAGGTTTCCTTTTAGCTACTAAATTTGATTTGGTCGGCAAAAATAAATGTTTTAGCTACTAAATTATTGGTCGCCAATAGTTAATTTTATTTTTTAAAATTATACATTTACCAACCATTACAAAAGGAATCGGCGACCAAACCTTTTAGTCGCCAAAAGGTCATTCGTGAGAAAAAAAAAAAAAAACTACACTCACTAGCTTCTCATTTGCTCTCGTGGAGATTCAAACCATCAACCTCCCACACATCATAAACCTTATACAACACATTCTTCCCACTACGCCTCTATAACACCGTATAATTATATATGCAACATATATTATTTATATAGTACATAGACCCGTATTAATATAAAAGTATATATATAAATATAATTATTTTTTATTGAACATAATTTATGTAAAAATAAATTATTTACTAGAAAAAAAAAGAGACCACTTTTGGCGACTAAACTTCCTTTTAGTTGCCAATTCTATACTTTTGGCTACTAATTTTTTTAGTCGCTAAAAAATTTAATTCTCGCTCTAAAATTACCACTTTTGGCGACCAAATTTCTTTTTAGTTGCCAAAAAGCCTCACTTTTGGCTACTAAAATTTTTTTAGTCGATAAAAGCATCACATTTGGCTACTAAACATCTTTTTAGTCGCCCAATGCCTCAGTTTTGGCTACTAAATTATTTTTAGTAGCCAAAAGTCTCACTTTTGGTTACTAAAATTTTTTTAGTCAGTAAAAGCATCATATTTGGCTACTAAACATCTTTTTAGTCGCCCAATGTCTCACTTTTGGCTACTAAAATATTTTTAGTCGGTAAAAGCCTTATATCGGCTACCAAACAGATTGTTAGTCGCCAACACCTCTACTTTTGGCTACTAAATTTTTTTAGTCGTCAAAAAATTTACTTTTGGCTACTAAATTATTTTTAGTCGCCAAAACCTATACTTTCAGCGACCAAAGATGCTTTTTTAGTCGCCAAATATGCTTTTTCTTGTAGTGTTTAGTCCATAAACTACAAAGAGTAGGTATTATTTTTTCAAAAAGAGGGAGGGTATGTGTACATGGTGCTAGCTTTGAAGAAATGGTAGGCCCCCAAAAGTAGGGATATAATATATTTGGTATAGTCGGTATTTAGGTAAAAATCATTATTGAATTAATAATATTAGTTTTATTATTTTGAGTATAGATACAGATTATTTCTCTCATTAAACCGCACCAAACTGAACAATTTGGTTCAGTGCAATTTAATTGGTTTAGAATCTTTCAAACTTGAGTCGCTTTTTAGTATAGTTATTAATCTATATAAAAATATTGAATTAGTTATTTATATCATTTCAAACATATCCAAACTATCTATTTAATAAATACTTTTCAATTCCTAGATTAACGAAAATACAAACAAAAAAAAGTTAAAAAATATCAAGGCTTCAAGAATAATGAGATAGGGTTAAGATTATATAAAATAAGAATTCCGTGTTCAAAAAATAATAATAAGAATTTATAAACTTAGGTTATAGAGATGATATGGTTAATTAATTAAGGTTAATAATTTATTAGACTTGTTAATATCATTATATTATTAGATTGTATTTATATATATTAAATACAATATATGTTGAAGCGGTTGGTGTAGAGACCTCATTTTTTACCGTCCTTAAGACTTGGGCGCTTTATTCCGAGTACCCGATAATAAAAATTACACTATGCAATCTTCTGAATTCTCAACGAAGAAATTTGGATTCAAGCTCTAATCCCAAACCTTACACCCCATTTTGACCAAAACTATTTTGGCCAAACTATTTTAGACCTTAAAACCCTCCCTTACAGAATATTTTTCTAAATGTTTCTACGATGTTCCAAGGCTCTCATTTCGATTAAAATCTTGCACTTTTCGGTAAACCGAGTAAGGACAAAGTAGAAATAAATGAACGGGAGGTGAAGGAAATAGGAGGGGACGTAAGAAAACTAATTTAGGAAGAAGTTGAGCATCAAACTATTAAGAAAGAATGAGCATCCTTCACTAAATTAGGAATATCTCTTTCCACACTTAGAATTTATATGTGAGGCCACTACCATTGGAAAGTAGACTTCCGGGGCTAATTTAGACTTAAGAATTACCTAAAACCGAGCCCAGATGAAGGAGATATGCTCGTTTGAAGTCACGCCTGAAATGCAGATTTTTGGACCCAATCGGGTTCATTTAGAACCGGTCATGCCTCATTTAGACCTGGCCGGGACTCAATGGAAACTTTTCCAAACTTGCTTTTTAGGCCCGACCGTGTGTTTTGGGGCCTAACCGGGTCTCAATGGCAAGAAACAAGACAGTTGGCGGGAATTCGCCAGCTGTTGTTTTTTTAAAGATATTTTCGACTAAATTGGCTCAAATTCTATAAATAGACCCCTTGCATTTAAATTTTAAGGTTAGAAGATTTTCCTAAGGGCTTTGAGGGAGATTGAGAGCTAAAACCATCCTCCTTGCTTCCTTTGATCTTCAAACATTCTTGAACAATACATACACAATACATACACCATTAAAGCTTGTTCTTGAAGCTTTTTACTAGAGTTTGAAACCATATTTCATAAACTTGAGGGTGTTTGGAATCAAGTTTAATCAATAATCAAAGCTTCCTCTCTTCAAGAGGTATAAGCTTATCACCTTTTTCCTTACTTTCATTTCATTCTTTTTCTATCTTTTTCTTATGTTTTCCGACTGTTTTGGATCCATTCCAAGTGTTGGAACTTGGAGTTGAAGAGCTACCAAAGGTAAAAAAGTTATTGCACCTTATTTCATAGCTCATACCCTTTGTTCTTGCACTCTTTTCTTTGTTTTTTACACTAATTTTCATAGTTTAAAAAGGCTGAAAAACATGGTTTAAAAATCTCAAAAGTAGAGGGGTTAGCCACCTCTCCTTGATTTTGCTTACTAGCTTTATATCTCTTGCTTTTGTCTATCTTTTTGTGCTCTTTAAACACACTTTTAGCCACTATTTTTGGGCTATTTTGGGACTGTTCTTGGACTGTTTTGGGATTGAAATATGTGATTTAAAATTGTAAAAAGTAGAGGGGTTAGCTACCCCTCCTTAGGCTTTGTTCCATAGCTTTTTCTCTACTCTTTATACTTACTTTCTCTTGCTTTTAGTTATTGTTGTTTACATTTTAGGGGCTGTTATGGGTTGTTTAATTCATTTAAATAGTTTATGCTTTGAATATTATACTTGTTGTGTTGTAAGTTCTCATGGCTTTGGTTGTTTAGGCCTTAGACACTGAGTCATTTGAGTTGATAGCTTTATTTACTTAGTTTTTATGCAAAGAGTTTCATTTTAAATAATCAACTTCACATAATCATTTTTGCACCCTCCCTCCCTCCCTTTTTTTCTTTTGTTCGAGAGCTATTTCAAACAAGTGCTCGTTGTTCAAGGCATAAGAAAGAGATCTATGCTCAATGGCTTAATCTCTTCGGAGGTTCATCATCAAGGCATAGCCTCTTTTTAATGCTAGGGATCACTTCTCGTTTGACATATCTCTTCATTTAGTGGACTTAAATATCACCTTGGACAAGTTGACTAAGTAATGGAAAGGTAAGTTAAAAAGCTAAAATTGGCTTAAAATCAATGAAACCAACATAAAGAAGATGAATAAAATTGGTTGGATTCGTCCAGACGTTATGCCGAGTCCATCGCTTTAAGAATTGTCACTTATTAATCCATGATATTTTGACGAAAGTTGAAGCGCATCTATCTCCTCTTTGAGCCTCCATGATGAGAGGAAGAGGTGGTCGTCTTCATCGCATTTATTAATTGTTTTGTCCAAATTGTGTTCGAAATCATCAAGCCATCAACTTGTGCCTATTGACGGTTTCAGACTCAAATTCACTCTTTTCTTGAGTTTCATGATAGAGGGGAGTAGAAGGGACAAAAATGGTTTAAAGTTGCTCTGTTTGTACTGTTTTCACACCAGAATAGAAAAATAGATTTTTGCAAGAAACTAGGGCATGGCTGGCCTCGTTTGGACCTGGTTGGGCCTTATTAGGGGCCGGCCGGGCTCCAATGTTTGGTAAACAGAATGCCTTTGGCAGAAATAGAGGGCAGTGGCTGAGGGTGAAATAGAGCAGTCTGGGCAGACAAAATAGTCTATGAACACTGTCTTCATTAACATGCATACAATCTTTGTGCATTCTTATTGTTATTTATCTTAAATATAATTAATTGTTGTAATTATACTTGTTGTTATTGTAATATTATTGATGTAATAAGTTAGATATCTAGTTGGTTATTCATTTGAATTTGTAATAATTAGTTTAATTCGGACACTCATACATTCATTCAGACACTCCTGCGCGAGGGCAAATATGTAATAATGTTGTATGTCTACTAACCCCCATTTTTTTCATATTTACTTACATTTCCATGTTTGCATACACTCGTCTCATGTACATTTGGGTTCGGCTCATCATACTAACCAATGTCAATTTCAAAATTCTTTGCTTGAATACGTGCTTCATCACATGCTTTGAATTGGTTCATATGCCATGCTAGTAGCCGAACTTGTTATTTACATAATGTGTGTGTCGCATGAGTCATATTGCATTGTTTAGGAGCATGCATATTGTCTAATCATTTTTCTTTATTTGGCTTGCCTTGGAGTACTAGGTGAGCGTTTATTGCTTTAGCATCTTGCATTGCGTGTGATTGTTACCATGTTAAGCATGTTTTCCATAAGGTTAAGTACTTAAGTGATATAATTGTTTGAATGCCGATGGATGAAGTCTAATTTCTAAAATTGGGATAAATTGATTAATGTACATACAAACTCACATTTTCAAGTGACCAGTATCAAAAACAATTTTCAAACAAACATGAAATCAAAGCGTTCCAACTTTTGCAAATTACTTTATACTTAGGTGCGTCACATAGTAAGATAACCTAATAAATTGGAACAAGAGCATATAATGTAAATAAGAATCACATCATGATTAATAGAGGCCGATCTTCGATCAAGCGAGTGGGGTGCTCAATTCATGACCTTCCCCTCTCGTGCAAATGTTAGATGTTAGAGATCTAAGTAGTATGGAAATAACGGTATAGAAGCAACAGTATGAGAATGATAGTGCAATATGGACACAGTGCAGTGCGGAAACCGTAGAGTATGGAAACAATAGTATGGAAACAGTGTAGTATGCACACAGTATGTAAAAGTTAAAGGTTAGTATTTTGTTACTTGATCCACTGTGATGGTGTCAAAGAAACGGCGAAAGTAAGGGAAGTCTCGGTCCACACGGCAGCGTCGCTCAAATTGGGAGTTATAGTATCGGGAGTGAGGTACTGACAACTCAATCGACCTCACTGGGATAGAGCTAGGGTGGTGAAATGCGTGTAAACCCATAGCTACAAGCAGAAAGACATGGATAAAGTAGATAAGCAATTATGAATAGAGCAGATACATACAAGAAATGCAAAGCAATAATGAGCAAAAAATACAATGCAAAGTTGAACAAAATGCAAAGCTGAACAGAAAGTAAGTATGAGATGTACCTCCCAAACCCTCTAGTAGCCGCCAAGTGTATCCACCTTTCGGCGGGATACGGAGCTCATGTAGCAGTACAAGGTGGCTAAGCCTGTGCCACCCCAGTCATACTCTGCCACCTGTGGTAGGTGCACCAGTGCTCCCAAGAGGTATAACCCCACGGTATTTTTCCTGTTCGCAAACAGGGTAGTATCGAGGAGATACATAAGGAAGCCACAGGTATATTGGGCGACCTCATCTGGAGTAGCTAGCTGAAAGTCGAAGAAGTGATCAAAGAACCAATTGTACTTCAACATCCCGTGGCTGGTGGTGTCTGGGATCGCCCCAAGGAGCTGGCGCTATGCGGCTCTCTACTGCCTCATATCAGGATCAAATGAGATTGGGCTACCAACCCCTACCCTCAGGCCCGTGAGCATCGAAAAGTCATATGGAGTCAGGGTCAGCTCCCTAATCGATGAGAAGTGGAACGAGTCAGTGGTGTCCCACCATCTCTCTACAAAGGCCCCATAGAGCAGTGGCTCAGCCCTCATATCTATGAGCCCTGTACAGAAAGTCCCGAAGCCAGTAGTATCGACCCGTGTGCGGACCTCCATGGGTAGCCTCTCATACCCATATTGAGGGCTAGATATGGACCCGTAACCACCAACCCTCCTGGCTATCACCTGCAAATGGGGAATGTTATCAATACGTGTGCAACAGTGATGAATAGCTTGCTTACGAGATTCAACGTATGTGCAAAACAGAGGAAAGGTTGCTTACCATCGAGGCATCGGCGGACAAACGCTCTGCAAGCACTCGCCCGATCGATTCATGTTTGTTTGAAAATTGTTTTTGATACACATCACTTAAAAAGATGAGTTTGTATGTACATTAATCAATTTATCCGAATTTTAGCAATTATCCTTCATCTACCGGCATTCAAACAATTATATGCGTCACACTGTAGACACCCTATTTTTGACTACCCTTAAGAGTTGGACGCCACTAATTGATCACTCGATGATGAAAGTTATGTTGTGCAAATGTTCAATTTCTTCAATAAGAAGAGCTTTTAAATCCCAACCTTATACCCCATTTTGGACCAAAGCTATTTTGACCAAAACTATTTTAGACCTTAAAACCCTCTCTTTCAAAATAATTTTGAAAATATTTCTACAATGTTCCGAGGCTCGCATTTCGTTAAATATTGCGCTTTTCGGTAAATCGAGTAAGGATAAAGTGGAAATAAATGAAAGGGAGGTGAACTCTTTAAAAAAAAAATCTTTAAAACATCTTATTTAGAGGTTTTGAATTGGAGAAAATAGAAGGGGAGGGAAGAAAACTAGTTGGAGAAGAAGTTGGGCATCAAACCGTTAAAGGAGAATTGAGCAACCTTCACTAAATCAGGCCCTTTTTACATATAGACTTTAGTTGTGAGGCTGCCACCATTGGAAAGTGGACTTTTGGGGCTTCATTTTAGACTCAAGAATCTCCTAAAGTCGAGTCCGGATGATAGAGATATGGCTGTTTGAAGTTAGGCATCAACCCGATTAAGACAAAATTGAGTAACCTTCACTAAAATAGGCATATCTCTTTGCACACTTAGAATTTAGATTGAGGCTACCACCATTGGAAATTACACTTCCGGGGCTTCAATTTAGACTCAAGAATGACCTAAAACCGAGTCCGGATGAAGGATATATGCCCATTTGAAATTGGGCCTGGAAGCAGATTTTTTGTGGCCAGCATATGGCTGGCCGGACACCATTAATGGCTGGCAATGCACACTTATGGCTGGCCGGCCATGGGTCGGCCACCAGTGTAAAACCTAGATATTTTCTTCAGCTGTTTCCACAAAGTTCCAGCTGTCATTTTTTAGATATTTTCGACCTAAAGCTCATGTTTTTTATATATAGAGGACATCTCTTCTTGCTTTCAAGGTTAGAAACATTTAGGAGTGAGAAAATATTTTTGGAAAATTCCTCTCTCTCTACAATTCTCTCTTTTTTTTGCAACTTGCATAGCCTTTGCCCAAACACTCTAAACCAAACCTAGAGAGCTTCTTGCTGAGGTGATTTGAGCTTGAATTTGGGCACTTAAAGCACTTGAGAGTGTGAAATTGGTAGTTTATGGCTTAAGGGTTCATTCAAAACCTGTTTTTACAGGTTGAAACTTGTGGTTTAAAGCTACCAAAGGTGGAGGGATTAACCACCATTCTTTAAACCTTATTCTCTAAGCTTTTGCCCTTGTGTTCCCATTCTTTTCTTAACTCTTTTTGAGATTTTTACCACTGATTTTTAGAGGTTTTCGGAGACCAAAAGTGGTTTTGAAGTCCCAGAAATGGAGGGGTTAGCTACCCTTCCTTTGGCTTGTTTACTAGCTTAAATGGCTCCATGTTTTAGCTTACTATTTTAGCTACTTTTTCTTCATTCCAGCACTAAACTCTGAAATTTTGGGATGAAACTTGTGTTCTAAGGCTATTAAAGGTTGAGGGGTGTTCCACCATTCTTTATGCCTTGTTTAGGAGGCCTTTCCCCTTGTGTTTCCCACCCTTTTACTATCTTTTTATGATCTTTTAAATACTGAATTTCAGAGTTATTTCAGTGGCTAAAAATACTTTTTGAAGGCCAAAATTAAAGGGATTAGCCTTCCCTCCTTGTATCTTGCTTACTAGCCTAATTTGTGTTATGTTTTAACATATTAATCTATCTTTTTTTTAGCTCAATTCCAGTATGTTTTAGGACTGTATTAGATCTATTTTAGCACTGTTTTGGGCTATTGGTTGCTTTTGAGCTTTGTTTTGCATGCTTGTAGTGTAATCGTCCTCATGAGTTTGGTGTTCTAGGCCTTATACACCATCTTATTCGAGTTGATAGCATTTATTTATGCTTTTCTCACCCATTTTCAACACTAATAATCTCTGCAACCCCCCTCCTTTCTGTGCTTTTTGTTTTTCTTTGAAAGTGGTTTAAACAACTTGTTTGTTTAAAGCATGAGATTGAGATGTCATGCTTAATGGTTTAATCCCTTAGGGGGTTCATTACCAATGGTATGATGTCTTTTTCATGCCTAAAACAACTCTTGGTTTGAGCCATCTTTCCATTAGAGGACTTAAACTCACCCTTTGGACTTAATGCATTAAAGGATGGAAAGGTAACTAAAATGGAGTAATTAAAACTTGGGACTAAAATGGTGAAAGATAATAATTTGGTTGTGTTCAATTTCCAATTGAACACATGGAAGCTGGAACCATTTCATACTCACTAGTGATGAAATGATTCAAGTCTCCAAGGTCATCACTTCCCTTGATCATTCATGAAAGGGAGGTGGTATGTGTCTTGTTTTGCATTTATTGAACTTGCACATTTGGTTTCATAAACTATCATGCAATAAAATTGCATCCATTGATGGTTTGTGAACCGAATTTGCTACTCCTTTGATTTGCTCATGAAAAGGAGGGGTGAGTTGTGTAAACAAACCCTTGAAATATCCTGTATATGCTCTGTTTGTCCTCTGTTGCAGCAAGATGAACCTGTGCAGCAGTGGCCGGCAGGTGGCCAGCAGACCACCTTTGATAGTCGGCTGGCCATCACTGGTGGCCAGCAACCTTCATCACTTGCCGGCTGGCCACTGATGCAAAATTCAGCAGTGTGTTCCTTTGGTAGAGCAGAGTTGTTCTGGAAGTGGGCAATAGTGTTGGTGTTCAACTGTGCAAACAAAGGCATTCAGAAGCAAAACAGTGGCTTTTCGGGTGGAAACCGAGCATAAGCATTCTTCGCATATCGAGCATGTTTAGCTTAAATATTTAGATTAAATATTTGTTATAAGTAATTAGTTATAGCTAATTAAGTGTTGTATTTAATTAGTTAGTTTAACTAGCTATTCAATTTCGTTTTGTAATTAGTTAGTTAACTAGAATAGTTAGTTGATTCATTTGTTGTAATAATTAGTTAAGTAGTTTAGCTAATTCAATTTGTTTTGTAATAATTAGCTTAGCTTTAATTAGTTAGTTAATTAGCTTAGTTTATTCGGACTCTCCTTCGTGAGAGCACAATGTAATAATGTGTATGTCTTCCAACCCCACATCTTTCTCCCTTTTATTTACTAGCTTATGATGGTTAGTTTAGGGACATCATGTTTTGTTTAGCATACTCTATATTTGCATCCACTTGTATTGCATGCACCGAGGCTCAGTTCATCATTCTAACTGCATTGTTAGTTTAATACATTCTTTGAATACGTGCTTAGACCGCATGCTATTTCATTGATCCATATGCCATATTAGTAGTCGAGCCTAGTAATTGCATATCACATACGTTGCATTAGTCATATTTCATAAATTACGAATCATGCATTTTTCCAACTTGTATCTCTTTTTGGCTTGGAGTATTAGGTGAGCCTTTACTCACTTTAACATAATTGCATGTGTGTGATTGTTGCCATGTTTAGCATGCTTGCCATGAGACTAAATGCTTAAATGATAAATTACTTGAATGCCTATGGATGAAGGCTTGTTGCTTGAATTGGAATAATTTGAGTAATGTTTATATGCGATCACTTTTTCAAGTAGTACATATTTCGAAACAATTTTCAAAACAAACATGAACTCGAGATGTTCCAATTCTTGCAAGTTAGTCTATATTTGTGTGCGTGCACATCGCATAGTAATGCTAGCCTAATAAACCGGAACAAAAGCATATAATGTTGATAAAAATCATATCATAATTAGAAGAGGCCGATCTTTGATTGGGCCAGCAGGGGTGCTCAAATGTATTCATGACCTTCCCCTCTCGTACCTAAGTTCCCGAGCCAAGACAATCTTGGTGATAACGGACACGTGGCCTTTGGCACGAGTCATGGGTTTTCTAAATTTCTCCAAAACAAAAAATATTTAGATGACGACTCTGTATCTGGCAAAGCAGTCCATTTTTGGCAATTTGATTCAAAATCGATTTTCCAAAAGATTTGTCAGATTTGGACTCTTTGATGTTTATCAATTTCACATTGCACTTGTGAGATTAGATTCAGAATTGCGGGAGTCCGAACTATAGGGCTTATATTCGACCTTCCGAAAGGAGGGCACGAAAAAGTCGAGCCACACACACACACATTATGTAAATAACAAGTTCAACTACTAACATGGAATATGAACCAATTCAAAGCATGTGATGAAACACGTATTCGAGTAAAGAATTTTGAAATTGACATTGGTTAGTATGATGAGCCGAACCTAAATGTACATGAGACGAGTGTATGCAAACATGAGAATGCTAAGTAAATATGATGCTCTATGCTATCATCAGAAGTGGGTAAATAAAAGGGAGAAATAAATGGGGGTTGGAAGACATATAACATTATTACATATTTGCCCTCGCGTCGGAGGGTCCGAATGAATGTTTGAGTGTCTGAATTAAACTAATTATTATAAATTCAAATGACTAACTAACTAGATATCTAACATATTACATCAATAATATTACAACAACAACAAGCATAATTACAACAATTATATTTAAGATAAATAACAACAAGAATGCATGAAGATCGTATACGCATTAATGAAGATAGTGTTCAGAGACTGCTATGTTTGCCCAGACTGCTCTATTTCACCCTCAGCCACTACCTTCTGTTTCTGCCAAAAGCATTATGTTTACCAAACATTGGAGCCCAGCCAGCCCCTAATGAGGCTCGGCCAGGTCCAAATGAGGCCGGCCGTGCCCTGGTTTCCTCTAAAAATCTATTTTTGTGTTCTGGGGTGAAAACAGTACAAACAGAGCAACTTTAAACCATTTTTGTCCCTTCTGCTCCCCTCTATCATGAAACTCAAGAGAAGAGTGAATTTGAGTCTGAAACCATCAATAGGCACAAGTTGATGGCTTGATAATTTTGAACACAAGTTGGACAAAATAATTAATAAATGCGATGAAAACGAACACCTCTTTCTCTCATTATGGAGGCTCAAAGAGAGAGATAGACGCGCTTTAAGTTTTGTCAAAATATCATGGATTGATAAGTGGCAATTCTCAAAGCGATGGACTCGGCATAACGTCTGGCCGAATCCAGCCAATTTTATTCATCTTCTTTATGTTGGTTTCATTGATTTTAAGCCAATTTTAGCTTTTTTGACTTACCTTTCCATTACTTAGTCAATTTGTCCAAGGTGATATTTAAGTCTACTAAATGAAGAGATATGTCAAACGAGAAGTGATCCCTAGCATGAAAGAGAGGCTATGCCTTGATGATGAACCTTTGAAGAGATTAAGCCATCGAGCATAGATCTCTTTGTCAAGCCTTGAACAACAAACACTTGTTTGAAATAGCTCTCGAATAAAAGAAAAAAAGAAAGAAGGGAGGGTGCAGAAATGATTATGTGAAGTTGATTATTTAAAATGAAACTCTTCGCTTGAAAACTAAGTAAATAAAGCTATCAACTCAAATGACTTAGTGTCTAAGGCGCAAACAACCAAAGACGCGAGGAATTACAACACAACAAGTATAATATTCAAAGCATAAACTATTTAAATGAATTAAACAGCCCATAACAGCCCCTAAAATGTAAAAAAACAGTATCTAAAAGCAAGAGAAAGTAAGTAAAAAGAGTAAAGAAAAAGCTATGGAACAAAGCCTAAGGAGGGGTGGCTAACCCCTCCACTTTTTGCAATTTTAAATCATATATTTCAACCCCAGAACAGTCCCAAAACAGCCCAAAAACAGTGGCTAAAAGTGTGTTTAAAGAGCACAAAAAGATAGACAAAGCAAAAGATATAAAGCTAGTAAGCAAAATCAAGGAGAGGTGGCTAACCCCTCCACTTTTGAGACTTTTAAACCATGTTTTTCAGCCTTTTTAAACTCTGAAAATCAGTGTAAAAAACAAAGAAAAGAGTGCAAGAACAAAGGATATGAGCTATGAAATAAGATGCAATAAAGGGTGTTAAACCTTTCTACCTTTGTTAGCTCTTCAACCCCAAGTTCCAACACTTGCACTTCGAATGGATCCAAAACAATAGGAAAACACAAGAAAAAGATGGAAAAATAGTGAAATGAAAGCAAGGAAAAAGGTGACAAGCTTATACCTCTCGAAGAAAGCAAGCTTTGGTTGTTGATCAAACTTGATTCCAAACACCCTCAAGTTTATGAAATATGGTTTGAAAGTCTAGCAAAAACTTCAAGAACAAGCTCTAATGGTGTATGTATTGTGTATGTATTGTTCAAGAATGTTTGAAGATTAAAGGAAGCAAAGAGGATGGTTTTAGCTCTCAATCTCTCTCAAAGCCCTTAGGAAAATCTTCTCACCTTAAAATCTGAATGCAGGGGATCTATTTATAGAATTTGAGCCAATTTGGTCAAAATTATCTTCAAAAAACAACAACAGGCGAATTCCGGCCAGCTGTCCTGTTTCTCACCATTGAGACCCAACTGGGCCCAAAAACACACGGCTGGGCCTAAAAAGCAAGTCTGGAAAAGTTTTCATTGAGACCTGGCCGGGTCTAAATGAGGCACAACCGGTTCTACATGGACCAAGTTGGGTCCAAAAATTTGCATTTCAGGCCCGACTTCAAACGTGCATATCTCCCTCATCCAGACTTGGTTTTAGGTAATTCTTGAGTCTAAATTGAAACCCCGGAAGTATAATTTCCAATGGTGGTGGCCTCACATCTAAATTCTAAGTGTGCAAAGAGATATGCCTAATTTCTTGAAAGATGTTCATTCTTTCTCAACGGTTTGATGCTCAACTTCTTCCTAAACTAGTTTTCTTCCGTCCCCTCCTATTTCCTTCAACTCCAAACCTATAAGATGTTTTTAAATATTTTTTAAAGAGTTCACCTCCCGTTCATTTATTTCCACTTTGTCCTTACTCGGTTTACCGAAAAGTACAAGATTTTAATCGAAATGCAAGCCTTGGAACATCATTGAAACATTTGGAAAAATATTCTGAAAGAGAGGGTTTTAAGGTCTAAAATAGTTTGGCCAAAATGGTTTTCATCAAAATGGGGTGTAAGGTTTAGGATTAGAGCTTGAATCCAAATTTCTTCGCTGAGAATTCAAAAGATTGCATAATGTAATTTTCATCATCGGGTGCTCAGAATAAAGCGCCCAAGTCTTAAGTGCGGTAAAAAATGGGGTGTTTACAGTTGCCCCTCTTTGACAGAGCTCAAAGTCATCAAATGACATGAGTGAATGTCAAAGCCCGAAGACGACCCATTTTGGCAAGGCCTTAAGACTTGGGCAAACAAACAAAATGTAGATACAGTTGGTTAAACCTGAGGGTTGCTTACGTATCCCGTTGCAAGGAATCAAACAAGCATAGTTTTGGGGTAGAATGCAAAATGATACACAATGTAACGAAATAATCAAACCATAAGCAGTGCAAAACACACGAATACCATAAAGGAATGGAGATGCAAATCAAACTACGTTTTATATAGAAAAGAAGTGTGGGCATGAGCCAAACAACGCCTAACACAGGCTAAGTGCCTACATCCTTAATACTGGCCTCAGCGCAGTATGGATGCTTACACATAACAGAACCATGTTTTAACATGAAAGGGGTGCGAGCACATGCAAAACTATGTTTTTCGTAGAAAGAGTACAAGTAATTGGGTGGTATGATATAAGTGAGGGATGATCTGCTGGGAAAACATAATGATCCTAAATGCTGAATGCAACAAGACAAAGTACAATGCAATGAATGCAATGGATGCAGTGAATAAGGGGCACAAGCTGAACTACGTCTTACCTAGAAAAACACGGACACAAAACAGACCACGTCTAACATAGAAAAGGTGTCGACACCTTCAATATTGGCCTCAACGCAGCATGGGTACTTACATATGACAGAACCATGTTTCAACGAGGGAAAGGTATGAGCACATGCCAAACTAAGCTTAACATGGAAAGGATCCAGGTGATAAAATGGTAGAATGGATGTAATGGATAATGTAGTAGATGCATGCGATAGATGCTATACGCAATGTAATAGATGATACTAGATGATGAATATGTTGCAACAGCTAGGAAATGGAAGTACCTTATAGGGGTAATTGGTGAGGACTCACCTCATGCTGTTGGGGATCTTTCTCCCTTGCTATGTCTGCAACTTTCCCTATTCTCCAATAGGGTGACAGACTAGGTTGGTTCAGTATCTAGAATTGAGGTGCATACAACCTACCTCAACCTATGGGGTTGCCATACAGATTTCAAGCCGAAGATACACCCCTGGGTATTTAAACTAGACTTTAGTCTCAGAAATTTTGAACCTTTGCGTTCTAGGCATCGCCATTCGAACTCTAGTTTCTACTGTCTCAGTTGATTTCCTAGGAACTTACTACAAACACAGCCAGGTGGCTATACCAGACCACCTGAAGCCGTTCGAGCATGACAAACACCAAAGGAATTGCACCTCTAGAGGAATTAAGGTCTCCTAGACCCAGTGAGTGCACAAGACAGTGTGGGTGAGGTGTACAAAAGAGTGCAAGTGAGGTGCACAAAATAGTACTGTAGGTGCACAAAACAGTGTAACACAAGGTGCACAAAACAGCGTGAACTCAAGGTGCACAAAACATTGCGATGCAAGGTGAATGAACAAAATAGTGCAAGATAGGGTGCACAAAATAGTGCAATCTCAAGGTGCACAAAATAGCACGAACTCAAGGTGCACAAAATAGTGCGATGCAAGGTGAATGCACAAAATAGTGCTATCTAAGGTGCACAAAACAGTGCGAACTCAAAGTGCACGAAACAGTGCGATACAAAGTGAATCTACAAAACAGTGCGAACTCAAGGTGCACAAAATAGTGTGATACAAAGTGAATGCACAAAGTAGTGCGAACTTAAGGTGCGCAAAATAGTGCAATGCAAGGTGAATGCACAAAATAGTGCGAGATAGGGTGCACAAACAATGCGATACAAGGTGAATGCACAAAATAGTGCGAACTCAAGGTGCACAAAATAGTGCGATACAAGGTGAATGTACAAAATAGTGCGAACTCAAGGTGCACAAAACAATGTGAACTCAAAGTGCACAAAATAGTGTGATACAAAGTGCACAAAACAATGCGATACATGATGCACAAAATAGTGCGATGCAAGTGGATGCACAAAACGGTGTGGGGTAAGGTGAATGCACAAAACAATGCGATATAATGTGCACAAAGCAGTGCGAACTCAAAGTGCACAAAACAATGCGATACAAAGTGCACAAAACAGTCCAAACTCAAAGTGCACAAAACAGTGTGAACACAAGGTGAATGCACAAAACAGTGCGATACAAGGTGCACAAAGCAGTGTGATACAGAGTGAAGATGTATGAAAGCACAAAACAATGCGATTCAAAGTGCACAAAATAGTGTGAGAGAGGGTGCACAAAACAATGCAATGCAAGGTGCACAAAATAGTGTGATACAAGGTGCACAAAATAGTGCGACACAAACTGAAAGATGCATGGTATGTAGAGGGAAATGAGCAGTACTCAGAGTAATGCGTCATGTACCTTATGAAATGAGTACAGGGCAACTTGCCACAATTTATTTCAAAATGTAACACAAAGGGAGGCAGCCTGACAAAACTCTGTTTAAGTACAGAATAAAGTTAAGAGTAAGGGCAACCAATCAGTCAATTCAAATCAACCAAGGCATATGCTCATGCATGCAAAATCCAAAGCACATGTTTTAATCAGAGGGAAGATGGCAATCCCGAGAGAGTTTTGAAATGATCGGAGATAACTTTCGAAAGTTGAATCATATCAGAATCATCATAGAGGTGAGCTCACCCAAATCCAAGGGATAGCGTCCAACGAATGGCTTTGAGCGGATTGAGGGAAAGGTTGGGTTCATGCCCCTTGTTTAGATGATGACCTGATCAGATATACTGAAAATTGCCCCTAGTGTCCAGTCATTAGCCACCGGTTGGGTTCATGCCCCTTGTTTGATGGATGCCCCGATCAAAAATTGCCCCAAGTGTCCAATCATTGGCCACCGGTTGGGTTCATGGCCTTTGTTCGATGAATGGCATGATCAGATGTACTGAAAATTGCCCCTAGTGCCCAGTAAATGGCCACCTTTTACAACATCATGCAGGCACATGTGATTGGGATCATCTGATCCTAGGATGGTTGCCAACCAATCAGACTCAGACTCATGTTTTTTTCCTATTCCAGCATGTTGAGAACTTACTCCAGTCTCCTCTAAAGCAGTGATGGATTCCTCATATACACTTTGCAATGATCATGAATGTGATGCCCCTTGTATAAGCACTCTCAATTTGTTTATAAATTCCATATATGGACTTGTTTTTGAGTTTGGAGCAAACATTCATGTATGGAATTTTGGCGATGCCACTCTGTTAAACTTTGAGCGACAAACACACTATGGTGACTCAATGAAGAGTGCTTTTGAGCGACAGACACGCTATGGTGACTCGATGAAAAGCGCAGACTGAGACAAACACCAGGCACGACACAACAAAACTCACAACTGACCCAAAAGCAGAAAAAGACTCAAGGTGACCGATCATTCATAGTGCCCCTAGTATTACTTATGTTACCCTTAAAACGCAATTTCACAAAACCCAAGTTTTGATTCATTTTTTGCTCAAGTTTGAGATTCAACTGATAAGTTTAAGTATTGAAAATTTCTCCACTTGTTGATGCAAGCTAGTTCTTTCTTACCCAACGCAAGTATGATATGTGCAGCAGTCGGTGTAGCTCATGGACTGATGTGAAGCTGACGACGTGAATCGGGCAAGACGATTGAGTTGAGGCGGATGAGATGGATACGATTGAGACTGAACTTCAGGATGAAGTTGCCTACGTATCCCAAGAATGGGAATCAGGTCAACGTAGTTCATGGCTAAGGTTCACTCGGGTTTTAACACTCTTCTTTTGCGCTCTAACTTTTGCCAAAGTTGCCCCTTTGGGATTTTCAACCTTGCAAGCTCTATTTGTTTGATTTCTCATTTTTCATGCTCTAACTTTTGCCTAGGTCACCCGTTCGGGTTTTCGGCCTAGCGAGCCTTTCAAGGGTAGCGTTACAACAATTGCGGTGAATTTGATGAATAATCATCCTTGCCCTAATACCAGAACTGACTTCACCTTGATTTAAGTTTGGTTCTCCATTTTCAGAGTTGGTTCTTCTCGCAATATGGTACTTCCTCACATTGGCCTCCCCGAATTTAGAGAAAAGTTCATTTCCTCATAGTTGCCTGAATTTCTTTCCAATGAATACCCTTGGCTTGATGGTTGATTTCTTTCCTTTTCTTTTTCTTTTCTTTCTTCTTTCTATTTTCTTTTTTTCCCTTTTTCTTTTTCTTCTTTTTCTTTTTCCTTTTCTTCTTTTTTGGTTTCACTTATCCATTTCTTTTTGAAATAATGAAAACACTAGGGGCAGAAATTATATGATTGTGAGGTCTGAAAGTCGTCTTGTGCTTGCCAAAATGATCGCCTAAAGGTGAAGAGCATCCCTGGGACAATGCAGAATACCATGCACAATTCTAAATTTATCTTCGCAAGTTTTGTAGAAGAAACAGCTGAAGAAGCAGCTTGAACTTTTAAGATCGTGAAGGACTTTGCGCCGATAAGTCAGAATTCACTCAAACCATTCAAAGGATCCTTCTCAACACTCGCGCTTATTAACAGAATCTCATTAAAAAAAAAAAATTTGTTGAAGCTTTTCTATTTTTTAAAAGGTCATACATGCATTACTGTAGGCACAACAAAATGATCAAAAACTTGACTCCTGCTTTCTTATTATTAAAAAAAAAAAAAAAAAAACGAAGACCTGAGGGTACACGGGAGTGACTCAAAGGAAAAGACTCAACTAACGCAACGACGTAAGAAAAGACAAAGAAAATAAAACTCATAACACAACTATTTGCAGGACACAACTCAAAACAAAATAAGCATCTCTGAGACAAAAGGGGGTTTTCACTCTTCAAGTCCATCTGCAAAATTTCAAAAACAACTTCAAGCGGCCCACGAGAAGGTCCAGACCTACCTTCAATTTAGCAATACTAACATCCACACCTAGAAGGATTGATTTCCGACTTTTGAATTGAGTCTCACAGATTGAGCCTCCCAATTATCCTAGTTTTCCCCACACATCTCCTTGGCTGTGCTTGCTGGGGTCAATGTTGATTGTTGGCAAACCATGGATGGGATTTATGCTATGCGATGGCAATCTATTGCAGTTAGGGAGAGATTTATTGATAGCTTTGGGTTTTGGTGGGGTAATGACCTTATTGTCAATCAAGTCTTAAATTTCATGGTGAAGGCGAAAGCAATGGTCAGTACGGTGACTGTACTGCCGATGGAATGTGCAATATTGGGTAGGGTCATGTCTAGGTGGGAGAGGGTTAGGGAGAGGCCGAGGATTGAGTGGTTTGAGATGCCTTTTCTATATCAGTACCTTCAATGCACAGGTTAGGCTCATATGGAGATGGGTGAAGGCTCGTTTTTTGGAGAAGTAGGCATCAGTGTTAGAAACATCAGCAAATGGGTTGGCAAGTATTGGATGGGTATTCATGGGCTTGGGACTGGAATTAGGATGGGTGTTCCTCGTAAAGCATCCTTTTTCATTGTTTGCCCCTGGAGTCAAAATGCTCTCAACCTGAGCGATAAAAATGTCATCCACAGTCTTTGTAACAACTGCAAACACTTCCTGCTTGTTCAATCCTTTGACTTTCAAAGTCTCAATAGCCCACCGAAGGTGTGCATAGGAATCAATAGTTACCCCAGCCTTGTTCCTGCTACTTGTTTCAGCCCTGTCAAAGAGTCAGACAACTATATCTAGGCAAGGCCTATTTGATTTTGATTGGCCCATTCCACCTTTAGCTTGTCCCAAGATTGGAGAATCCTTTGATGGGGTTGAAACCCCAAAGGTTAAATCTGCCACCGTTCCTTGAAGGTCTTTAATCATTCTCAACATCTCAACAGTAGTGGGTTCGGCCATTTGGCATTCTTGGTGTGTTCGAACCGGAGTGGGTGTATCCATCATGCACAAATTGGTACTTTCAACAATGAACACCTTTGGCTTGGGCAGATGGGATGGAGTGATATATATACTGGGGTCAAAGGTAGGAAGTAGTGTATGGATGAGGTTAAGGCGATGAGGAGGTATTTGGTCACGGATGGGAAGTGGGTTAGTGGTAACAGTGGGTTCTTGAGGTGGAGCTATCGTCTAGTTGTCGATGAGATTCTGAACCTCATGACGAAGGCGGTAACAACGATCGGTGCCATGACCGCGCTGCTGATGGTACGCACAATATTTGGTGGGGTTATATCTAGCAAGGAGTGGATCAGGAAAAGGTTGGGGATAAAGGGGTCTGAGATACCCTCTTTCCATAAAGACTTTTAGTGCGCTAGTTAGGCTTATATAGAGGAGGGTGAAAGTTCTACCTTATGCTTGGGTTGGGCTAACTGTTTGTGGGTTGGTATTGGCAAATGGGTCGGCAGTTTGTGGGTTGGTGGCGATGGTATTGATTTCAGTGGGTTTGGGAATAGTTCTACTGCTAGCATTGGTACTCTCGGAAAACACCCTCCTTGTTGGCTCGCTTGTTCTGGGAATAATCCCTTTGTTGAATGCATTCTCAATCTGAATCCCTAACTTATGCAAATTTTTGAAAGTGAACAGTGGAGTGACTATTAACTTTTGTAACATATCTGGCTCAAGGTTCTGCACTACTATCCGCACTTGGTCCCTCTCAGAAGGTCGATCTGTCATTTGTGCTACTTTTGCTCTCCATCTTGCAACAAATTCCACAAAAGGTTCTTTGGGATTCTGGTGGGTTGCTTCAAGCTCTTGGGTGGTCATTTATATTTGGATATTGTAAGAATACTGATTGACAAATGCCTCAACCAAATCATCTCAGTTCTGCTTCACTCTATCCTCCAACTTGGCATACCAAAAGGCTGCTATACCCGACAGGGTTCTTCCATACAGAGAGAGTTTCTGAGGCTTAGTCAGACTCATCGGTTTCAGGACGCCCAAAAAAAGCCGGATATACACCATAGGATCTCTAGATCCATCGAAACGGTCAATAGGTGGCATTTTGAATCTGTCTGGGAGCCTTACGGCAACCTCGATGTACCCATCCTCAATGTCGGGTATGGAGTTAATTCCCTGTGCCTTTTGGAATTGCTTCTCAAGGTTAGCAATTTTTAACAAGGTTAGGTCGAGATCATTAATATCAAGGGGAAAAAGGCCCTCATTAGGCTGCACCAAGGGTCTAAAAACCCGAGCTTGAGCCAACCATTCTCGAAGATCTAGACCTTGAAAATCTTCAGCTCGTGGAGATGGGTCAAAGTTCGGCCTGGAGCTCGGGATTGGATGTGTGGTAGATGCCCCAAATGGGTGTTGTATTTCAGTATTCGTCTCATCCTGCATGGCAATTCCCTAGTTTAAGGGTTTTATCATGGCCACAACTTCTTTTGGACTTTGTGCCATCATGGGTCTGCTGAGTTGGCATTCGGGAAAATGGATGGGTGTAAGTTGAGAGCTAACTAAGAAGGATTTTGACCTGGTTTTATACTTGATGTATCTGAATTAGATTAGTCTAGACAGGTTTGACTAGATTGGGCTTTTTTAGAATGGGTCTTTTGGCATTAGATGGATCTTTTCTGAGTTGGCCTTTAGGGATCAGATAGACTGGACTTTTGCTGAGTGGGGGTTTTTTTTTTTTTTTCTGAGATTGGATGGACTGGGCCTTTGTTGAGTTCAGGTTTTTTTTTTTTTTTTTTTTTGGGGGGGGGGGGTTTGGATGAACTGGGCCTTTGCTGAGTTGGGTACAGCTCCTTCTTTAGCTTAGACAAACCTAACATTAAAAACAAATGCTCCATCAGATCAGGGTATCGGGTATGCTGGTTAAAACAAAGCAAGATACAACTTTTGGCCCTGGGTCTGGTTCTGGTTCTGGTCCTGGTATGTTTCCACCATATCAAACACAAACCCCTGGATTTTGACTGAAATTCTGATTTTGATATGACTCTCAAGGTTTGAAAGGAATCTCCTCAAGAGTAAGACTCTCCAAGGATTACATCACACATTGCCAAAAATTTCACATTTTGCACAAAAGCATTCAAAACACCCCTATGAGAGGTTAGGGTTTCCCTGTCCTATCTTTTGTAGTGATCTATAGCTTTACTACTCAAACAAATGGTATCACAATAGCCTAGTGTAGACACCCCATTTTTTACCACCCGAAAACTTGGGCGCCACTGGTTGATCACTCGATTATGAAAGTTATGCTATACAAACATTCAATTTCTTTAGCAAGAAGAGTTTCTAAATCCCAACCTTACACTCTATTTTTGACCAAAACTATTTTGGACCGAAACTATTTTAAACCTTAAAACCCTCTCATTCAAAATATTTTTTGAAAATGTTTCTACAATGTTCCAAAGCTCGCATTTCGTTAAAAATTGCACCTTTCGGTAAATCAAGTAAGGACAAAGTGGAAATAAATGAAAGAAAGGTGAACTCTTTGAAAAATCTTTTAAACCTCTTATTTATAGGTTTGGAGTTAAAGAAAATTGGAGGAGAGGGAAGAAAACTAATTGGGGAGAAATTGGGCTTGAAACCGTTAAGGAAAAACTGAGTAGCCTTCACTAAATCAGGCCTATCTCGTTGTACACTTAGACTTTAGTTATGAGGACACCACCATTGGAAAGTGTACTTCTGGGGCTTCAATTTAGACTCAAGAATCTCCTAAAGCCGAGTCCGGAGAAGGGAGATATAGCTGTTTGAAGTTAGGCATCAATCCAATTGAGCTAGAAATGAGCAACCTTCACTAAAATAGACATATGTCTTTACACACTTATAATTTGAATGTGAGGCTACCACCATTGGAAAGTAGACTTCTGGGGCTTCAATTTAGACTCAAAAATGCCTGAAAAGGAGTTTGGATGAAGGAGATATGCCCATTTGAAGTCGGGCTTGGAAGCAGATTTTTGGTGGCCGGCCGGCCACGATTGATGGCCGACAATGCACACTTCTGGCCGGTCAGCCATTGGTGAAAACCTAGATATTTTTGGCCAGCTGTCACCCAAAAGCTCCAGTTGTTCCAAGCTTGATATTTTTTACCTGAGGGGCTGTTTTTCTATATATAGGGGAGCTTCCTTCATGGTTTAAGGTTGACAAAAAATACCAAAAGTTCTAAAACTTGAAATTCTCTCTCTATCTCTATCTTGCAACCTATACACACTCTCTCTCTCTACACTTCCTAAACCAATATTAGAGCTCTCCTTGTTGAGATTATTGAGTCCAAATTTCAGTCCTTGAGAGTGAGAACTTGTTGGTTTGTGAACAAAAAAGTAACCTTGCATAAAGAGGTATAATTTTGAGCATTTTGGCACTACTTCTTATCTAACTTTTCTTACTATTTTTAGATAATTTTTGGACTGTTTTTATGGGCTGAAGCTTGTGGTTTAAAGCTACCAAAGGTAGAGGGGTTAACCACCCTTCCTTGAACCTGATTCTCTAAGTTTTTGCCCTTGTGTTTCCCATTCTTTTCTCAACTTTTTTTGAGCTTTTTACCACTAATTTTTAGAGGTTTTCAGAGGCTAAAAAAGTGATTTTGAAGTCCCAAAAATGGAAGGATTAGCCACCCCTCCTTTGACTTGTTTACTAGCTTAAATTGCTCCATGTTTTAACTTATTGTTTTAGCTACTTTTGTCTTCGTTCCAGCACATTTTTGTACTTATTTTGGGCTATATAAACTCTGTATTTTTGGGCTGAAACTTGTGGTTTAAGGCCAATAAAGGTTGAGGGGTGGTTCACCCTTCTTTACACCCTGCTCTCAATGCCTTTTCCCTTGTGTTTCCCACCTTTGCACTATCTTTTTTTGGGCTTTTAAACACCAAATTTCAGAGTAATTTCAGTGGTGAAAATCATGCTTTGAAGTCCAAATTTGGAGGGGTTAGCCTCCCTTCCTTGTGCCTTGTTTGCTAGCCTAGATAACTCTATGTGTTAGCATCTTTTTCTAGCCTTTTGTAGCTTAATTCCAGCATGTTTTAGGTTGTATTTTAGACTGTTTTGCCTCTATTTTTGGCTGATAGTTGTATTTGAGTCTTGTTTTGCATGCTTCTAGTATAATTGTCCTTACAAGCTTGGTGTTTTAGGCCTTTAGACACCATTTGTTTGAGTTAATTGCATTGTTTTAGTGATTTTCTCACTTAATTTCAGCAAGCATAATCTCTGCAACCTCCCTCATTTCTTGACTCTTTGTTTGCTTTGAGGGTTGTTTCAACCTTAGGATTGTTTAAGCTTGAGATTAAGGTCCATGCTTAATGGTTTAATCCTCTTTTGGGGGTTCATTATCAAGGGCATGGCACCTCTCTCTTGCCTTAAACTACCCCTTGTTTGACACTTTCTTCTCTTTTAGAGGACTTCTCACCAATGGACTTAATTGGTTAAAGAATGAAGGGGTAATTAAAATGAGTAACTAAAAGTTGAAACTAAAATTGTGCAAAGATAAGAATTTGATTGTGTTTTGGTGTGTTCAATAGGACGTTAATTGAACACAAGGAAAATTGGGGCATTTGATAGTCAAAGTGATGAAATGTGCCAAGTTTCCTAGGTCTCTATTACCCTTGATCATGCATGATATGGTGAAAGTTGTGGGTCTTGTTTGTGCATTTAATGAAATTGTACACTTTGGTTCATGAGCCATCATGCAATAAAATTGTTTGAGTTAATGGTTTGTGGACCAAGGTTTGTCTCCCTTTGATTTGTCCATGAAAAGGGGGATGCATTGTGCAAACAAACCCTTGAGAAATACACGGTCCTGCTCTATTTGCTCTCTGTTGTAGCAAGGAAGTCCAGTCAGCAGTGGCCGACCGACCACCATCAGTGGCCGACCGGCCCCTTGTCGGCCACCAAAGCAAATTTAGGAGTGTACTTCTAAGACAGAACAAAGCTGGTCTGAAAGGGGAAATCAGTGCAAGTGTCTTACTGAGCAATAGAGGCATGCAGCAGCAAAACAATCGCTTTTCAGGTGGAAACCGCGTTCATGCATGAGTTCCTCATCGATCCTCGGGATCCATGTTATAATAGATTAGTGTTATGCTTAACTAGTGGCTTTTGTAATTAGTTAGAATAACTAATTTGTATTATGTTGTAATTATAAGTAGTTAGCTAGAATAGTTAATTAATTCGGTTTGTAATAATTATTTAACTAGCATAGTTAGTTAATTAGTCCAATTTGTTGTAATAATTAGTTAATTAGTTTAGCTAATTTAATTTGTGTTGTAATAATTAGCTTAGTTTAGCCTATTTAGCTAGCTAGTTAGTTCGTTCGGACTCTCCTTCATGAGAGCATAAATGTTGTAATAACGTGTATGTCTTCTAACCCCACGTCTTTCTCCCTTTTATTTGCTAGCTTATGATGGTTAGTTTAGGGACATCATGTTTCGGTTAGCACGAGTCATGGGTTTCCTAAATTTTTCCAAAAATAAAATATTTAGGTGGCGACTCTGTATCTGGCAAAACAGTCCATTTTCGGCAATTTGATTCAAAATCGATTTTCCAAAAGATTTGCCGAATTTGGACTCTTTGGTGTTTATCAATTTCACATTGCACTTGTGAGATTAGATTCAGAACCACGTGAGTCCGAACTGTAGGGCTTCTTTTGAAGCTTTCGAAAGTGGGCGCGAAAAAGTCAAGCTACACCTAGTAAATAGGAGGGCATCCTATCCTATGTTTGAAAAGCCATTAAGGCTGACTATATGCAGTTAGGCTGATTGGTCAAAAGGGATACCTCAGCAAGACTACCTAATATACCTCTAACACCTGACACCGAGAAGTGAAAGGAGGATCAAACGGTACAACGATAATCCAGATCTAAGGGTTGTGGTTCCAACATAGCAGAGCCCATGATTGGTCAGCCTTTTGGTAAGCTTTTGGGGTAGCCTCCGGCAAACTATCCAAGAATAGCTGTAGCACGCCCGCGAGGGGGCCTCGATGCTACTACAGTTCGGACTCCCCTTTTTGTTTGTGGTTCTAAATCTTGAACCAAAGAGTCCAACTCTGGCAAATCGTTTTGAAGAAAAACAGATTTTTTTGAAAAGTAGTGCCAAACATGGACTGCTTTGCCAGATTACAGAGTCGCCACCTAAATATTTTTTTAAAATGGGAAATTTAGGAAACCCTGACTCGGTGCCGAAGGCCACGTGTCCGTCATAACCAAAGTAGTCTTGGCTCGGGAGCTTGGGTACGATCGGGGAAGGTCAGCTATGAGCACCCCCTTTCGCCCGGTCCGAAGACCGGCCTCTACTAACCGTGATATCCAATTTTGAAAACGTCATGCTTTCTTATTCCAATTATTAGCCTAGATTTACTACGTTATGCGCACAGCAAACAAGTATAGACCAAATCGCCTAAGTTGGAACAAAACATTTTATGTTTATTTTAAAAATGGTTTGCTACTCGCAAGTAGGCTAAAATGCAGGTTTTGCCACCCTTAGGTGGTCTTTTAGAAAAAGATGGTTTTGCCACTATCTAGTGGGCTTAGAACTCACAGTTTTAATGCATTGTCCCAATTTAGGTAATTCAACCTCCATCCACAGGCATTCAAGCAGTTATATCACATAAGCAGCTAGCCTCATGGTAATCATGCTGTTATGGCAACACTCACACGCATGCGAGGATGCTAAAGCATAAAAACTCACCTAGTACTCCAAGCCAAAACAGAAGCTTATTAGAAATCCATGCATGGACCTAAGCATACTGAAATGTCTAATGCAACACATGCAAAGATGTAATCTAGGCAGGCTCGGCTATCCTAGACATGGCATGTGAAATGCTACAACTATCACGTATTCAATTTGGAATTGAAAGTACGATGCAGTTTGTATGATGTGCCAAGCCTGATGTATGTCAACAAATGCATGGATGCACGCATGCATTGCATAAGGTATGCTAATTTTAAATATGCCCTAATCTACCATCATAAGCAGGTAAATAAAAGGGAAGAAAGAAATGGGGGTTGGAAGACATACACACACTCACCCACACTTATTACAATTATGCCCTCACACGGAGGGACCAAAAGAATATACAGTCCCAAATAGTACAGTCCAAATACAGAATAAATTAATTATTACAGAAATTTCTAATTATCAAATTAAATTCAGTATATAACAAAAAAGAGAGGGGCCTCAGCCCTGCCTCGGGATGCGCGAATGATGCATGCTCGAATCCGACTCGCCCGGAAACCCGCATCATGACACTGCTGCCTCTGTTCTTACTGCCCTGTCTCTCCAAAAATTGCCAAAGTCCCAGAACACCTTCCTTGCATGCTGCTGTACACCACCGGCTGGATGGAATGGCCACCGGCCATGTAAAATGACCACCGGCTGCTTGAGAGGTTATCGGCTACCCATAAAGTGCCGGTCGGCACTCTATACTGCCGGTCGGCACAAAATTCCTGCAGAGGACGGTTTGACAGCAACAGCAGGCAGACAGTGCATGATATGGATTTTAGAGCAAATGTAAGCATGGTCAATGCTCCCTATCATGTATGGGACTCAAGGAAGCATGACCCTTGGTTCTTGGGCCATCAATTATGCATCTTGGTGCATGATAGCCTAAGGAACCAAGATTGCATTTTAATGTAAAAATGCATGCAAACACACAAATGAAACCAAGACCTTATCATGTTTTGGTCAAGGGCCTTGGGGACCAAGAGTTGAAACAAGTTGCACCACTTGTAGTGTGAACTTCCCTCAACCCTTATGCTTGGTTTGACAACCCCAAACCAAGCCATGAAATGCATCTCAAATGATGCAACATGGGAATTAGGATGCAAGCACACCAAATGTCATGCAACTACCATGTTAAGCATGCAAAATGCTAGAGTATACAAGATGCAAATGTCATGCAAACATGGACCAATCAAGCAATAAGACCAACATACTACAACACTTAATGAATCAATTAAGCAATAGACATGAGGCAAGCATGTGATGGTGGACTAGACCACAATGGGGCAGCCCTCAAACCAACCCAAAACAGTGGCAAAACATGCCCAAAATGGTGACCAATTACCTATGCAAACATGCAAGTCAAAGGGCCTAAGGTTAAGGCACAAAGGGAGCACTCCTTGCTACCATTAACATGGCCACTCATGGGATATATTAGACCACCAAAAACAGATTTTAACAAATGAAATGAGCCCCAAAACCCAACAACAAGGCAGCCCAAATGCTCTAAACATACAAGCATGCACAATGCTCACTTTAAAGCATAAGAGACCAACATTTCAAAAGATGGGAGAGATGATACATGGAGGCATATAAGCATGGCATAAGGACTGAGATAGCATATTAGATGATTCCAAATCACTAAAATAGCCTAACCAAATGCATGCTAAGAACTCACATCTTAAGACTAACAAGCCTTAATGCAAAACAACTTTGTCAAACATACCAAACATGGCAAAATCAGTGGCCTTCAGCCTCTAGACATGGCAAAATGATGCTAATATCTTCATGAAGTGAGGCTCATACATGCAAGAAACATGGCCTAAACTCATGGCTCATTTCTAGGCAAACTAGAGCATTACAAAGCAAGTATAAGAAGCATGCTAAGGACCACAAAACCAACCAAAAACAGTGATGATATATGATCCAAAACACCCAAATAAGCTCTGAAATGAAGGCATATAAGGCTAAAAATGCATGCTACTATGTGAGCCAAAGTAAAGACCAAAGAGGGACAAAGGGGAGGGGGGTGTCCCTCCCCTATATACGACTCCAAAATACCTCCCTCACCACTGAAAACCCACTGGTTTTCAGTGGTGAGAAGACCAAAAACACCAAGTTAAACAAGGCTTCAAGAAAAGGGACTAAAAAGACCAAAACAAGGCCTAGGAGGGTGAGTTTGTGCTCAAACCCCCAAGTGACCTTAATGAAGGTTCTAAAGCAAGAAAATATAAGACTTTTTTATGTTGAACACAAAGCCAAAAACACAAAGCAAGACAGGTAGAAAGCTAGTGCAAGTTTGGGGAAACTAAAGCAACATGCTTACCCTTGAAGACTCCTTGAAGAACAAGTGGTGCAGCCCTCCTCTAATGATCAAAACCAGTCCAAAATCACAACAAACAACCCTCCAAGTCCCTCAATCTCGGAGCTAGGTGTAATAGTGTGTGTAATGGTGCAAAAGTAAGGTAAAACACACTATTTAGGCCAAGAAACACACACAATGGATGAGGGAAGGGAAGATATAGATATAGATAGATATATATCAGAGATATATAGATATAAGCTCTGGTTTTGTGTTGGAAATGGCTAACCCCAACAAATGGAGAGAAGGGTTGCTTATATAGGCCAAGGCAAGCCTAAGACTTAGTGGCTAAGCAAAAGAAAAAGGGTTCAAGGGGTGCAAAGGGGTCTTGGCTTCTTGGAGAAGCCAAGACAGCTGGCCAAGCTTCTCCAAGAAGCTTTGGCCAAAGGGTCAAGCTTCTAGAAGCTTAGGGGGTTCAAGGGTGCAAAGGGTGCAAAATGGTCACACCTGTGCACGGGGGAGTGTGATGGTGCATTCCAGCTGGCACAGCTGGCATGCACCATGTCCCAGGGGTTCAAAGGGTGCATGCCGGCCGGCCAAAACAGTCACCGGCACAAAAAAGTGCCGGTCGGCAACATACAGTGCCGACCGGCCAAAGTGTTTGAGAAAACAGTGCCGATGGCCAAAAGGGAGTGCCGGTGTGGTGTGGGGGCAGCCGGTGGGCTTCAGGGATGGCTAACAAGCCTCCCCCTACCCTCAAATGCAAAAACACACAAGTCTTGGTGTAAAACCAAGCACAGAACAAGCCGGTTGAGAGGTCCTGAGGCACGACGCGCAGCCGGGACCTCCGGGAACTCAAAACGAACACAAACATGGATAATCACCGAGCGTTCCAACGGTGACGTCCAAGTCTTGAGGACGGTCAAAAATGGGGTGTCTACTCAAAGGGGGAGTGTAGACACCCCATTTTTGACCGCCCTTAAGACTTGGGCACTATTGATGGTTACTTGGGGAGAAAGGTGCGCAGGGCAAAGGCTCAGTTTCTTCGGCAAGGAGAGAGTCAAATCTCAACTTCATACCCTCTCTGGACCAAACAATCTTGATCAAAAGATTTTAGACCTTGAAACCCTCTTTTTCAAAATGTTTTGAAAATAAAGTTCCTACGATGTTCCGACACTCGCATTTTGTTAAATGTCGCGCTTTCGGTAAATCAAGCAAGGACAAAGTGGAAATGAATGAAAGAGAGATGAAATTTTTGAAAAATCTTCAAAACACTTTGTTTAGGGGTTTGGAGTGAAGAAAAGAGGAAAGGAGAGAAGAAAAACTAGTTTGGGAGAAGTTCGGCATGAATCCGGGGTAGGACCAAACTGCGCAGCTTCACCAAAACAGGAATAACTTTTTTCACAGTTGGCATTTTGATGCAAGGCTGCCACCATTGGAAAGCTACTTCCGGGGCTTCAATTTGGACACAAGAATGACCTAAAAGGAGTTCAGATGAAGGAGTTATGGCCATTTGAAGTTGGACCTGGAAAGCAGAATTTTCCTACCGACCAGAAAAAAACAAGCTGGCCGACCAGAAAAGTAGCTAGCTGACCACTTTCTCTAAAAAACTAGTCGGCCGACCAAAAAGTCGTCGGCCGACCAGAAAGTGCGTGGCAGTCCCAAACTCAGATTCTTGAAGATATTTTCTCTCCAGCTGTCTTCCACAACCTCCAGCTGTTCCATAGACAGATATTTCGAGCCAACTCTCATTTTTCTATATATGAGCTATATCTCTCATTTTCAAGGGGGAATCTTTCTTGGAGAAGCTTGGAGCTTTCTCACTCTAAAAATTCTCTCTCTCTCTCTCTCTCTCTCTCTCTCTCTCTCTCTCTCTATAACTTTAGGGCTGAATCTCTGCCCCTCTCTCTATATACTCCACTCCCTTGCCCATTTTGTGCATAGAAGTGCTTGAAAGTAAAGAAATGCTTCTAGTTTGCCTAGGCATCCTTCATCAAAGTTGACCACCATTGAGCTAAGGTTCTTTGAGGATATTTTTTAGTTTAAAAGAGATGGTTTTTGGTCCCAAAGTTTGCTGGTTTTGCTGAGCTTCAAAGGTAATCACTTTTCCCTCTTTTAAGCATTATTTTGATCCTCTCTTAGCCTCATTTGCATGCTTATTTGAGCTTTGTTGTCAACTGAAAAAAGGTTCATATTTAAGTGATTTCATGTTTGTTTAAGGCTCTTTTGTTGGGGTCATCTACCCTCTTGCATGCTCTATTTAGCCTTTTTGAGCCATGCCATGAGACCTTTGTATAGAGCTTTGCTTGGCCCTTTAGCCACTGAAATCCAGTTGTTGGCATGTGGTTTTGAGGCCAAATCAGAGAGGGGTGACCCTCTCTCTTTTGGCCTTGTTTGCTTGCATTTTTGGCTTTCCAAGGGAGCATATATTTCCACACTTCCTAGCCTTGGTTCAGGCCTTTTTAGTGACTTTTAGGACCTGCCTAGACTCTATCTATAGCTGGTTTGGTCACCTTTGTTTGCCTCTTGCATGTGTAGAACAATCCCTTGCATAGCCTATCAAAGTAACACCTTATTCTTGCATGTATTGGTCATGTTTCAATGGGTTTTTGGCCATCATTTGGCATGCCATGATTCTGTTTTGGCTGGTTTGGTAGCCTCTTCATATGCTTCACATGCTTGTAGTGTAAATCATGTAATCATGTTCGGGCATCGCGATGGATTTCCCGACAAGGCGACTCGAGCATGCATGCATCCTTTATCATTCAAGGCAGAGCTGAGGCAGTCCACATTCATGTAGTTTGCATGCTAGTTTAATTACTTACTTAGTTAGTTTGTTAATTAATTAGAGTTGTGTAATAATTAGCTGTAATTTATTATTCATTTTGGTTGTGTAATAACTAGCTTAATTAGATTAACTTAGATTAGCTAGTTGGTGTTGTATTATTTATTCGGACCGTCCGTCGAGAGGGCCAACTATTGTAATAAGTGTGCGTGTGTGTGATGCATGTCTTCCAAACCCACGTCTTTCTCCCTTTTATTTACCAGCTTATGATGGTTAGTTTTAGAGCATGTTTCAATTAGCATCCTTATGCTCGCATGATTGCATCCATTCATCTGTCTTGTATGCACCGGGCTCGGCGCATCATACTAACTGCATTGTATTTCAATTCCAAGTTGAATACATGTTATCTGTAACACCTCATATGCCATTTTAGAATAGCCGAGCCTATCTTAGTCGCATCCTGCATGTGTTGCATCAGGCATCTCAGCATAGTTAGGATTCATGCATGATTTCTAATTAGCTTCTTTCTTTGGCTCCGAGTACTCGGTGAGTGTTTATACTTTAGCATCCTTGCATGTGTGTGAGTGACTGCCATGATAGCATGTTTACCATGAGGCTAACTGATTGTGTGATATACCTGCCTGAATACCTATGGGTGAAAGTTGGATTACTGGAATTGGAACAATTCATCGATTGCGAGTTTTAAGCCCACTTGAGAGTGGCAAATCACCCTATTTTCTAAGCCCACTTGAGGGTGGCAAATCCACGTCTTAGCCTACTTGCGAGTAGCACCATCATACCATTTTCAAATAAACAAACATGAAATGTTTTGTTCCAACTCAGGCGATCTAGTCTATACTTGTATGCTGTGTGCATCACATAGTAATCCTAGGCTAACAAACCGGAATAAGAACGCATGTGTTTTCAAAAACTCGATATCATGTTTAGTAGTGGCCGATCTTTGATCGGGCGAGTGGGGGTGCTCATTGCATGACCTTCCCCAATCGTACCCAAGTTCCCGAACCGAGGCAACTTTGGTGATGACGGACACCTGGCCTTAGGCACGAGTCAGGGTTTCCTAAATTCCTCCAAAATAAAATATTTAGGTGGCGACTCTGTATCTGGCAAAGCAGTCCATGTTTGGCACTTCTTTCTAAAAATTAGTTTTTCAAAACGATTTGCCAGATTTGGACTCTTTGGTGATTTATCGGCGTCGCATTGCACTTTGCGGGATTAGAATTCAGAACCGTGACATTTGAGTCCGAACTGTAGTAAGCCCAATGAACAAAACGGGATTTTCCCGGGACGTTCGGGCGCGTCTACAGTTCTGGCAACTCGGCTAGGGATTTAGAGAACTTGACTCGAACTCATGATATCTTGTTTTGATTACACTTATGTGTTTCTTTGCATTGCATTTGCATTGGTGCGCCTAGGACATCATATTTGCCAGCTGCTATTCCTGAACGGTTTACCGGAGGCTCGCTTTGAGAAGCGTACCATAAGGCTGACCGATTACGGGCTCTGCCACGATGGGAACACAAACCCCGATTTTTATCGAGGCACCCTTTTGACCATTCGACCCAGTACATATTGGAATCCATAGTGACTATCCCAAACTAGGACAAGTTGCTTACCCGATTATAGGTTGTTTGAAACCGTTGCGTGCATAGTGAAACCCTAGCTACTGACAAAATAGGGCAGGGAAACCCTACCCCAACATAGGGGTGTTTTTGGCTCTCACTTGCTTGCTGTGTGCTTTTCGTGTGTGTCTCTACAGGTTGTATATATCAGTTTGCAAGTCTGGGTATCAGGCCTGCGGACATCAGTATTTTGAGAATCGGTTATATCTGCGGGTATCAGATTCAGTTTTGGGGCAGTAATTTGGGGAACAGTGATCAGTGGTCAAATACAGTTATTCAGCTATGTTCATGTCTGTATTGATGAAATTGAGCTGAGATGCTCCCTGTTTTCTCTTTCAAGGTTCAGAGATTCAGTTCAGAGCAACCAGTGTTCTCCTTTGCCGAGGCAAAACAGGAAAAAGGCCAGTCAAGGCTCACCGATTCATCAGATCCATTAGTCACCATTCGCATCACCTCTGTTCGATTCAGTGAATTTATGATGACACAGAATTCGGAGGAAATCGTGGTTATGACAACGGCACTAAACCAGGGAATCATCATGCAGGGTGATACCAACGTTGAAGTGCAGTACCCCCCAGGTCACCTGCCGCACATCCCATTTGGAAACCCCAGTTATTTCAAGCCCATGAGTCCACCACTTTCGAGTTGATGGGAATGATCGGCGATATTCAGAGATCTGTGGCTGATCTGGCCTATGGAATGTCGGCTCCTCCACCAACCACATCGTATGCCGGGAACTTCATGCCAGAAGAGCCCCCGCTACTGGGGCGAATTGTAATTGAGCTCAGCCAACCTGAAGCCATCCCAAGTTCGGGCCATGACCTGTCAACAATAACAAGGCTCCGCTCTGATCAAGCAACCCAAACCTTTGACCGAGCTAAGGCGAGCGGTAAGAACAAGGTTGGGGCAGACATCGATCCCTATGAACAACTTCAGCAGGCTGTTGAGGCTTTGAAAGCCGGAGGATTGAACAAACAACAAGTGTTCGCGGTCACTGTAAAGACTGTGGATGACATCTTCCCCACTCAGAATGAGGGCAGTTCAAGCCAAAGGGAAAATCGGGAAGAGGGCCGTCGTACTAGTGCCGTTCCTTCCAACCCTATTTTTGCACCATAGAAAGATCAGAAAACCAAACCAGCACCTGCTGATCCCTTTGCTAGTGCGTCTAACAAAAATCCACAAACCTCGAAGTATCTACCCGGAGGTCGCAGGGTATTCCATGCCCTCTATATGCCTTTGTCTAAGGCTCTTCAAATTCTCGCTGAAAAGGGGCATCTCAAACCCCTCGAGCCTCGGCCTCTCCCTAGCCGTCTTCCATCTGGTCACGATGCTACCCAGTACTGTGCGTACCACCAGCAAACTGGCCATACTACCGACAACTGCTTCCGTCTTCGCCATGAAGTACAGGATCTGTTTGACAACGGGGTCATCCTCCCGCCGAGCTCAGCAAAGTCCATTGTCACTGGATCAGTGAACCTGGAAGATAATGTGATGTAATCAGGGGTTGAACCACCTGCGGGCGACGCTCGGTTTACTTCAAATATGGCGTATGGCACGCACTGTTTTGAGCATTTGCGAATGCTAGTTTTTGTGGTTTCTGACTTGGGTATTTAGGTCAGTTCAGTTGTGTTATTTTGAGTTTGTCTCTTTGTTTTGAGTCAGTCTTTTTGTTAAGGTTTGTCTTGCTGTATCGAGTTAGTCCTGTTGTATAGGAGTCGAGTGATTCCGAGGATGTTACCTCGGATGTCACTATTTTGTTTTGTGTTTGTCTCTTTGCTTTCTTTTTGAGTCTGTTTCTGCCGTGGAGCTAGTTACACCAGAAGATCTGAATGAAGCAGCAGTGGTTTTCGTACTTTGTGCTTATTTCTACTTTGAGCCTATTGTGCCAGCAAGTTTAAAATGAAATGGCGGTACATTTCACCCGCTCTTTTGTGCCTTGAAATTATTGCATTGACCTAAGTTTTCAAAACTTTTTGAACATTGTGTTGAAAACAAAGAGGAAGGAATTCCTCAGGTTTGCAAAAATTTGATCAATTGAGAGAAAGAGAGGCATGCTAAGCCCTTAATGAATGAAATCATGTTTGTTAATGTGAGTACTGAGAAGGACCCTGGCTTGATCCAGATTGGTTCTACACTGTCTTCAGCGCGAGCGATTTGTCACTTTCTTAAAAAATTTCAAAAAAATGTTTTGCGCGGTCCTGTGAAGACCTGTGTGGAATCGCTCTTGAGATTGTGCAGCCTACGATCGTTCTCAGCCCCAAGACTCGACCTCTTTTGCTTTCAAACCTTGAACCTTAATTCAGAATGTTCAACGGTCAAACAAAATGTGAAGCCTATGTGGCCAGATTTGAAGCAGCCCATGCACTAGGGGCAAAGAGGTCAGAAATAATCAAAAGAAAGGTTGCAAAGCCGGATAAGAAGCACCCCTCGAACTAGGGGCAAAAAATGTCAGATGTGCTCGAAGAGTCAAAAATGGGGTCATTGCTCAAGCTAATGAAGATCGGCAAGAACGCCAAATCCCAGAAGGGAGGAAAGAAGAAAGTATTGCTGAAGGACAACCAAGTTCCTATCCACAACACTAGGGGCAAATTCACCCCCCATTGGATGGACTTCTACATCATCAGCAAACAGCAGCCATTCTCCTGGATTCAGATGACTTCGAGATCTCAAACCATTCAACATGGACAAAGCTACATTTTTACCCTTGAGAGACTTGCTGGGCCGAAAACCCGGAAGGGCGACCCAGGCAAAAGTTAGAGCAAGAAAAAGAACAAAAAGAACAAAAAAAAAAAAAAAAATGCAAAGAATGAAAAAAAAGAAAAAAAGAAATAAAAAAGAATGAAAAGAAAAGAAAACGAAGCTCGCAAGGTTGAAAACCCAGAAGGGCGGCCTTGGCAAAAGTTAGAGCACAAAAGAAGAGGTTAATACCGAGTATACCTTACCCCGAAACTACGTCAGGCTTGATTCCCATGTTTGGGATACGTAGGCAACTTCATTCTGAAGTCCAGCCATAAACACTTCCAAATTGACTATGTCCATGTAATGGTTCTGATCATCTTTGTCTTCTCTGTATCCGAGAGTTTGGTGGTAATGGTCACTGTAAGGACTGGTTGCCATGTGCTGCGGCGCTATTCAGACTAGGGGCAACTTTCCATTGCCGTGCAGTGCTGCGGTGCTATTCAGACTAGGGGCAACTTTCAGTTGCCATGCAATGCCATTCAGACAAGAAGCAATTTTCCATTTTTTTGGATCGGAGGATGTGCATCTCAAGAGTAAATCCTGCGTTGGTCGAGCAGTGGCCATTTGCAAAAATAGTTTCTGAGAATTTTTAATAAGGTTGACTTCTCTAAAAAACTATTCCATTTTTCTAAAACTGGACCATTTCTTGGACCCAAAAAAGGAAAATTTTCAGTGCTCATAACCTGACTTGCATAATTTCAAATCAGAAAATCGAACAAGCATGTTAATCTAACTCTCATGTTGGTCAAAATTGTTTTAGCAGAACGTCAAAAATAAAAAATAAAAAAATGGTCAAAATAATGAACTAGGGGCACAGTTAAGTCAGGTGTTCTATCTTTTCCCTATTGTCAACATACTTGCCAGAAAGGGCACCGTATCTGGCAGAAAAGGGCACAACAGAAACTAACCGCAAAAGGGCAGAAAGCTCTCTCATCCTCCAAGCAGCGAGGTATCGAGCCAAGTGCAAAACACGAACTGGAATGGATCAAGATATTCCACTCCCTCATCTGGACAAATCTGATCACGTCCAAACTCCCCAGCAGAGTATCGTCAACCGATGTCAATTACAGATCTGCTGCGCGTCTGGTCGCATTGCAACCCCTCTATGGGAGAAACTCACTGTTATGAACAAGAATGAGAATCTAGTAGAATACCAGGGGCAAGAACCCACAACTTCCTGCTTATCCATCAACCACCCAAGGAAGGGATAAAAAAATGAGAGACTGAAGAATAGAGAGATGTGTGCTGAGAGAAAAAGTGAGGAAAAGGGCTTTTTCAGAAAAACGAGGGCCGAGTGATGTGAGAATCACAAATGAGAAAGGGTGGAAAACAATACCCGGAGAAACTGGCTCCTCGTGCACTGAGAGGTCTCTTGCCATTGGAACACGTCTGTGTGTTGTGTCAGTCATTTTGTTTGTCTCGATTCTTGTTTTGAGTCATTTCGGGTGTCTATAGATGTGTTTAGGTTGTCTTACTTTGTCTTTCTCTTTGTTGTTGAGTCGTGGTGTGCTGTGTTCAGTTGTAGGCTCAATACCCAGTTGAGAACTTATTCTCACTCTCAATTTCAAAAAATCGTTTTGTGCTCAGAGTGCCATGTCGTTCTCCACATTTGTGCAAAACAAGATTTTGTTCTTTCAAAAACCGCAGGGTTCAACCCGGGTCAGGTGGGAACAGTAAAACCAGGACCTATCTGAAGCTATATAAGTTGCAGACTTCGAAGCAAAAGAAAAAAGGAAAATGTCGGGCATCCGAGTTTGTTTCAACTTCTGCAAGTTCCGTCATCGCATCATATATGTTCAGAATGAGCTTGTGTTCAAAATTAAAAGAATACTATGTTATGAGCCGTGTGCTCAGATCGAGCAGTGTTGTGTTATGAGCTGCGTGTTCAAAATTGAAATGTGTGAGCTGCGTGTTCAAAGTGGAATGTGTGAGCTGCATGTCAAAATGAAGTGATGTGTTCAGAAATGAAAATTTATGAGTTGCGTGTTCAGAATTAAGAATGAGCTGCGTTGCAAATGAAAATGTATGAACTGCGTGTTCAGAATTGAAATGTGTGAGTTGCGTGTTCAAAATGAAGTGAATGAGCTGCGTGTTCAGAAATGAAAATTTATGAGCTGTGTGTTCAGAATTGAAATGTGTGAGCTGCGTGTTCAAAATGAAGTGAATGAGCTGTCTGCTCAGAAATGAAAATTTATGAGCTGCGTGTTCAGAATTAAGAATGAGCTGCGTGCAAATAAAATGTATGAGCTGCGTGTTCAGAATTGAAATGTGTGAGTTGCGTGTTCAAAGTGAAGTGAATGAGCTGTGTGTTCAGAATGAAAAAACGCTGAACTGGGTGTTCAAAATTGAAAAATGAGCTGTGTGCCCGAAAAATGAGTTGTGCCCCCGAAAATAAGTTGTGTGCCCCAAATGAGCTGTGTGCCCCAAATGAACTGTGTGTTCAGAATGAGCTGTGTGCCCGAAATGAACTGTGTGTTCAGAATAAGCCGTGTGCCCCAAATGAGCTGTGTGCCCAAGAAATGAGCTGTGTGCCCGAAGAATAAGCTGCGTGCCCAAAAATGAGTCGTGTGCCCGAAGAATGAGCCGTGTACCCGAAGATGAGCTGTGTGCCCGAAATGAACTGTGTGTTCAGAATGAGCTGCGTGCCCCAAATGTGCTGTGTGCCCCAAAATGTGCTGTGTGTCCAAAATGAACTGTGTGTTCAAAATCAACCGTGTGCCTCAAACGAGCCGTGTGCCCCAAATGAGCCGTGTACCCGAAATGAGCTATGTGCCCGAAATGAACTGTGTGTTCAGAATGAGCTGTGTGCCCGAAATGAACTGTGTGTTCAGAATGAGCTGCGTGCCCTAAATGTGCTGTGTGCCCCAAAATGTGCTGTGTGCCCGAAATGAACTGTGTGTTCAGAATAAGCCGTGTGCCCCAAACGAGCCGTGTGCCCCAAAAGAGCCGTGTGCCCCAAGAGAGCTGTTTGCCCGAAATGAACTGTGTGTTCAAAATGAGCTGTGTGCCCAAATGTGGTATGTGCCCCAAATGAGCTGTGTGCCCCAAATGTGCTGTGTGCCCGAGATCTACTGTGTGCCCGAAATGAGCTATGTGCCCGAAATGTGCTGTGTGCCCCAAAATGTGTTGCGTGCCCGAAATGTGCTGTGTGCCCGAAATGAGCTGTGTGCCCGAAATGAGCTATGTGCTCGAATGAGCTGTGTGCCCAAAAGAGCTGTGTGCCCAGATAAACAGAGTGCTGTGTTTCGAGCTGCATGCCAAATGAACAGAATATTGTGTTGTTAGCCGCGTGCCAAACAAACAAAGTGTTGTGTTGTGAGCTGTGTGCCAAATGAATGGAATGCTATGTCATAAGCTGTGTGCCAAGCCTTACATTGTGCATGCATTTTATCGCGCTATTTTGCGCATCGCACTGTTTTGTGCACCTTACATTGTGCATGCATTTTATCGCGCTTTATTGCGCATCACACTGTTTTGTGCAGCTTATACTCGCACTCTTTTGCGCATCGCACTATCTTGTGCATTTCATTACATGCTCTCATCCTGCATAGAAAATGCTTGTAGCACTTGTTAGTGCATTGTTCGCGCTATCTTATGCACGTTTCTTACACCCGTTAGTGCATTGTTCGCGCTTTCGTGCGCATCTTACCTACACTTGTTAGTGCATCGCATTGCTCACGCTGTCTTGAGCATCCTTTGTCTTAGCACTGTCTTGTGCACACACTTGCATCGCACTGTCTTGTGCATCCACCCTGCATCGCACTGTCTTGTGCACTCTCTGGTCTAGGAGACCTTAAATCCTCTAAAGGTGCAATTCCTTTGGTGTTTGTCGTGCCCGAACGACTTTCGGTGGTCTGGTATAGCCACCTGCCTGTGTTTGCGGTGAGTTCCTAGGAGACCAACTGAGACGGTGGAAACTGGAGTTTGAATGGCTCATGCCTAGAACACAAAGGTTCGGGATTTCCGAGACTAAAGTCTAGTTTAAATACCCAGGGGTATATCCTCGGCTTGAAATCTGTATGGCAGCCCCATAGATTGAGATAGCATGTGTATGCGCCTCAGTTCTGGATACTGAACCAACCTAGTCTGTCACCCTGTTGGAGAATAGGGAAAGCTGCGACCATAGTCAGGGAGAAAAGTAGTACCTGTGGTCCAACCGAGAAGAAGGAGAAGATTCCCACATCAGCATGAGGTAGGACATTGCCGAGGTAAGTCATTGCCAATTGCCCTTGTAAGGTACCTTCGCTTCCTAACTACTACATCATCTAGTATGTCCATTGCATTGCATAAATCCTGAATTTTCCAACCGGCTTCGCCCAGCGTATAAGTCCAATTATCAAACCGGCTTCGCGTGGCGTATAAGCCCAATTATCAAACTGGCTTCGTGCAGCGTATAAGTCCAATTATCAAACCGGCTTCGCATAGCATATAAGTCCAATTTTCAAACCAGCTTCGCGTAGCGTATAAGTCCAATTATCAAAATCTTCCTGCATATCATTTTGCATCCTGCCCCTGAACTACGCTGGTTTGATTCCTTGCAAAGGGATACGTAGGCAGCCTGCGGGTTCAACCAACTGCATCTGTATTTTGTTCATTTGTCCAAGTCTTCGGCCTTGTCAAAAATGGGTCGTCTCTGGGCTTTGACATTCACTCCTGTCACTTCTTGACTTCTGAGTTCTGTCAAAGAGGGGCAACTGCAGACACCCCATTTTTGACCGCCCTTAAAACTTGGGCACTATTGATGGTTTACTTGGTGGAGAAAGGTGCGCAGGGCAAAGGCTCAGTTTCTTCGGCAAGGAGAGAGTCAAATCTCAACTTCATACCCCTCTTGGACCAAAACAATCTTGATCAAAAGATTTTAGACCTTGAAACCCTCTTTTTCAAAATGTTTTGAAAATAAAGTTCCTACGATGTTCCAACACTCGCATTTTGTTAAATGTTGCGTTTTTCAGTAAACCGAGCAAGGACAAAGTGGAAATGAATGAAAGAGAGATGAAATCTTTGAAAAATATTTCAAAACACTTTGTTTATGGGTTTGGAGTTGAAGAAAAGAGGAAAGGAGAGAAGAAAACTAGTTTGGGAGAAGTTCGGCATGAATCCGGGTAGGACCAAAACTGCGCGGCTTCACCAAAACAGGAATAACTTTTTGCATAATTGGAATTTTGATGCAAGGGTATCACCATTGGAAAGATTACTTCCGGGGCTTCAATTTGGACACAAGAATGACCTAAAAAGGAGTTCAGATGAAGGAGTTATGGCCATTTTAAGTTGGACCTAGAAAGCAGAATTTTCCTGCCGACCAGAAAAACTAGCTGGCTGACCAGAAAAAGTGGCTAGCCGACCACTTTCTCTGAAAAAGTGGTCGGCCGACTAGAAAAGTGGCTGGCAGGTCCCAAACTCAGATTCTTTGAAGATATTTTCTCTCTAGCTGTCTTCCACAACCTCTAACTGTTCCATAGACAGATATTTTCGAGCCAACTCTAATTTTTGCTATATATGAGGCTATATCTCTCGTTTTCAAGGGGGACAATCTTCTTGGAGAAGCTTGGGAGCTTCTCACTCTAAAAATTCTGTCTCTCTCTCTACAACTTCTAGGGCTGAATCTCTGCCCCTCTCTCTATATACTCCATTCCCTTGCCCATTTTGTGCATAGAAGTGCTTGAAAGTAAAGAAATGCGTCTAGTTTGCCTAGGCATCCTTCATCAAAGTTAACCACCATTGAGCTGAGGTTCTTTGAGGACATTTTTGGAGTTAAAAGAGCTGGTTTTTGGTCCCAAAGTTTGCTGGTTTTGCTGAGCTTCAAGGGTAATCACTTTTCCCTCTTTTAAGCATTATTTTGATCCTTCTCTTAGCCTCATTTGCATGCTTATTTGAGCTTTGTTGTCAACTGAAAAAAGGTTCATATTTAAGTGATTTTCATGTTTGTTTAAGGCTATTTTGGTGTTAGGGTCATCTACCCTCTTGCATGCTCTATTTAGCCTTGTTTTGAGCCATGCCATGAGACCTTTGTATTGAGCTTTGCTTGGCCCTTTAGCCACTGAAATCCAGTGGTTGGCATGTGGTTTTGAGGGCCAAAATCAGAGAGGGGTGACCTTCTCTCTTTTGGCCTTGTTTGCTTGCATTTTTGGCTTTCCAAGGGAGCATATATTTCCACACTTCCTAGCCTTGGTTCAGGCCCTTTTTAGTGACTTTTAGGACCTGCCTAGACTCTTTCTATGGCTGGTTTGGTCAGCTTTTGTTTGCCTCTTGCATGTGTAGAACAATCCCTTGCATAGCCTATCAAAGTAACACCTCATTCTTGCATGTATTGGTCATGTTTCAGTGGGTTTTTGGCCATCATTTGGCATGCCATGATTCTATTTTTGGTTGGTTTGGTAGCCTCTCATATGCTTCACATGCTTGTAGTGTAAATCATGTTCACTAGCTTATAATGCATGTTGTTTTGGCCCTTTATGCTAGCATATTTTGGCCATGCTCCAAACTGATTTTGTTCATATTTTGGGCTGCCTTAGCTCTTTTTTGAGGTCCCTTGGTCGAATGATGCTTGCCATGTATGGTTGTAGTGTAATAGCCTTGCTTAGCCTTGAGTTTTGAATCCCCTTGCATGCTTAACTTGAGGTGTTTGCATATTTTAGCATCATTGAGCATGATATTTCAGAGTTTATTTCTTGGCCATATTCTCATGTTTATCACTCTTTCAATGTGTTTGAGAGTTGCATCATTATACCCCATTTATGAGCCTTTGCATTGAGCTCCATTCTTATGCCTTTCAAGCCACCATCTTGGCTCATTTTGCCACTGTTTTGGGCCTGCTTAAGGTCTGTTTGGAGTTGGTTTTGTCATTTAAGCATCGCCTTGCATGCCTCTAGTGTAATGTGCTTCACTAGCTTCGGTACTTGAGCCTTTCAACATGCATTGTGTGAGTTGTTTGCATGATTCGGAGCCATTTTGTATGTCATTTTAGAGCTGGAACATGTGTCATTGTATGCCATATTTCATCCTTTCAATGCTTTTGTAGAGTTGCATTTTGTGCTCTTGGGCTTAGGTCCTTGCATTGTGTATGCTAGCATGAGTTTTGGAGTCTTGTTTTCATCATGTTTGGCCACTGATTTGGGTGTGACTGAGGCCCAGTCATTTTGGTTTAAGTCCATTTTTGCATTGAGTATGCCATTGTATTCCATAGCATTGAGTATGCCACATTGTCGCATTTGATCATTGCATTGCGCATGCCTTGTTCATCTCATTGTGTATGTTAGTTCTTACGTGCATTGTGTATGCTAAGTACCACGTGCATTGAGTATGCCATTATTAGTTCATAGCATTGTGTATGCTAGTCGCATGTTTACATGTCATCCTTCGCATGTTTGCATCACTTAGTTGCATAGCATTTAGGTTGCATACTTAAAGTCACATTGTGCATGCCATTGTTTGTTGCATTGTGTTCAAAATAAGAGTTAGTCCGAACACGGGAAACGAGGGACGTTTCGTACTCAAAGTGACGAAACGTGCCTCAATTCCCGGTCGCCGACACTCTTGACTACCCATGACGGAGTTGTTGGCTTTAGGTGCTTGTATGTGCATTCATTTCACATTGAGTCGTGCAATTCGACTCCTCGGCCATCATGCATCGAGATGCACGACCGGTGGCCTGAGGGTCGAGGACTACAGTCCCTAGAGCTTATGCAATGACGGGGAGAGTGGTCATGCACACATGGTTGCAAATACCTTGTCATGCCTCTCTCTTTCCCTTTGTTGCAGAAAAACAGAATCCAGGAGAAGAAACTGGTCGGCCGACCAGGTTTTCTGGCAGGCCGACCACCTTCTTTGGTTTCCACCACAAAAGGTGGTCGGCAGTTGGTCTCCCATGCCTATAACTTGGTCGGCAGCCTTCCCACAGTTTCCCGGGGTGGAGTTTCATCTCTCTGGAGCTTTGTGCAAATTTCTGAAATCAATTGCAAACAAAGGTAAGCCGGGGCATCGCGATGGATTTCCCGACAAGGCGACTCAAGCATGCATGCATCCTTTATCATTCAAGGCAGAGCTGAGGCAGTCCACATTCATGTAGTTTGCATGCTAGTTTTATTGCTTACTTAGTTAGTTTGTTAATTAATTAGAGTTGTGTAATAATTAGCTGTAATTTATTATTCATTTTGGTTGTGTAATAACTAGTTTAATTAGATTAGCTTAGATTAGCTAGTTGGTGTTGTATTATTCATTCAGACCCTCCGTCGAGAGGGCCAACTATTGTAATAAGTGTGCGTGTGTGTGATGCATGTCTTCCAACCCCACGTCTTTCTCCCTTTTATTTACCAGCTTATGATGGTTAGTTTTAGAGCATGTTTCAATTAGCATCCTTATGCTCGTATGATTGCATCCATTCATCTGTCTTGTATGCACCAGGCTCGGCGCATCATACTAACTGCTTTGTATTTCAATTCCAAGTTGAATACATGTTATCTGTAACACCTCATATGCCATTTTAGAATAGCCAAGCCTATCTTAGTTGCATCCTGCATGTGTTGCATCAGGCATCTCAGCATAGTTAGGATTCATGCATGATTTCTAATTAGCTTCTTTCTTTAGCTCGGAGTACTCGGTGAGTGTTTATGCTTTAGCATCCTTGCATGTGTGTGAGTGACTGCCATGATAGCATGTTTGCCATGAGGCTAACTGATTATGTGATATACCTGCCTGAATACCTGTGGGTGAAGGTTGGATTACTGGAATTGGAACAATTCATTGATTGCGAGTTTTAAGCCCACTTGAGAGTGGCAAATCACCCTGTTTTCTAAGCCCACTTGAGGGTGGCAAATCCACGTCTTAGCCTACTTGCGAGTAGCACCATCAAACCATTTTCAAATAAACAAACATGAAATGTTTTGTTCCAACTCAGGCGATCTAGTCTATACTTGTATGCTGTGTGCATCACATAGTAATCCTAGGCTAATAAACCGGAATAAGAACGCATGTGATTTCAAAAACTCGATATCATGTTTAGTAGTAGCCGATCTTTGATCGGGCGAGTGGGGGTGCTCATTGCATGACCTTCCCCAATCGTACCCAAGTTCTCGAGCCGAGGTAACTTTGGTGATAATGGACACGTGGCCTTCGGCACGAGTCAGGGTTTCCTAAATTCCCCCAAAATAAAATATTTAGGTAGCGACTCTGTATCTGGCAAAGCAGTCCATGTTTGGCACTTCTTTCCAAAAATCAGTTTTTCAAAACGATTTGCCAGATTTGGACTCTTTGGTGATTTATCGGCGTCGCATTGCACTTTGCGGGATTAGATTCAGAACCGTGACATTTGAGTCCGAACTGTAGTAAGCCCAATGAACAAAACGGGATTTTCCCGGGACGTTCGGGCGCGTCTACAGGGAGATTGTTAGGACCCTACTTATTGCTAATTCCGTGAACAAGCTTGGGTTAATTGAGTTGTTATTGTTCCTCTGTTTTTGGTATTCCCACTCAAGTGGGGAAAGCTGCGCTTGAGCGGCATTTCCACCTTTGCAGTACTTTGGCTTGTTTGTAAAAATACTGTGAAGTGTGATTTCTTCTGATAGATAGAGCGCCTTTCTGGCGCGCGTTTGATGATAAAGGGGGGAGACAGAACACCTGGCTCAACTGTGCCCCTAGTTCGCTACTTTGACCATTTTTTCGTTTTCTTTCTAAAACAGTTTTGATCAAAGATGAGCGTTGGATTAACGCACTTATGCAATTTTTGATTTAAAAATCATACGAATCAGGCTGTGCGCACTGAAATTCCCCTTTTGGGTCCAAACATGGTCCAATTTTGAAAAATGAAATAGTTTTCGAGAAAATAAGTCAACTTCAGTGAAAATTTTCAAAAACTATTTTTGCAAACAGTGAACGCTCAACGAGCGCAGAACTTACCCTTGAGATACGCAACCTCGGATCGGAGGCAATGGGAAATTGCCCCTGGCTTAAAGGGGGATAAGGCAACGGAAAGTTGCCCCTAGTTTGGATGAAGACTGAGGGCAACTTTGGCAATAGATGGCAACGGAAAGTTGCCCCTTGTTTGGATGATGCCGCGGCATGCTCATTGATGATTGAACTCGACCGGCTCTCAGGCGCGGAGCGGGCGAAGACAGCCACGAACAATATATGGACACAGTCACCTTGAAAGCGTTGGTGACTGGGTTCCAGAAGGAAGTTGGTCACGCAACTCCCGGTCGCTGCAGTCGAGACGTTGGATTCAGAGGAAGCATGGGTAATCAAAACCATTACATGGACTGAGACGCTATGAAAGCGTTGGGGGCTGGACTTCAGGATGAAGTTGCCTACGTATCCCAAACATGGGAATCAAGCCTTACGTAGTTCCGGTCAAGGTACACTCGGGTATTTTAACCTTCACTGTTTAGGCTCTAACTTTTGCCAAGGCGCCCAATGCGGGTTTTCGACCTTGCGAGCTATGTTTTTCTTTCTTTTCTCTTCTTTTTTTGTCTTTTCAATCTTCTTTTTTTTTGCATTTTTCTTTTCTCTTCTTTTTTTTCACTTTTTGCTTTTTTGTATTTTTGTATTTCTTTTTCTTGCTCTAACTTTTGCCTGGGTCGCCCCTCCGGGTTTTCGGCCCAGCGAGCCTCTCAAAGGGTAAAAGTGTAGCAAGTCCATGCCAAATGGTTTTGAGATTGAAGCCTCTCTGTGTCCAGGAGAGTGACTGTGGTGTTGATTTACGGGAAGAGTCCAACGCGGTCGCTTTTCGAGCTTTGCTTGGTGGGATCTGATCTCCCTGATCTGACTTTGAGGCCTCTTGCTCGAGGGCTGCTTCAATACGGGCCACACGGGCGTTTCATGGCACAGCTGAATGTTCTGAATGGAAGCCGGTTTACAATAGATAAATCGAATCTTGAGGCCGAGAGCGATCCTAGGCTACAACATCTCAAGAGCGATTCCACACAAATCTTCGCGAGACCGCACAAAACATTTTGTTTTTGAAAGTTTTCAAGAAAGCGACAAATCGCTCGTGCTGAAGATAATGTGGAACCAGTCTGGGTCAGGCCAGGGTCCTTCTCAGTACTCACGCTGATAAGCATGGTTTCATTCATAAAAAGCTTAGCATGCGCTCTTCTTTTTCTCAACATGATCAAAGTTTTGCAAAACCCGAGGAATTACTTCCTCTTCGTTTTCATCACCACAGTGTTAAAAAGGTTTTATGGAAAGCTTAGGTCATTACAACGATGTTCAAGGCGCAAGAGAGCAGGTGATATGTACTGTCGTTCCATTCACATCCTCTGGCATAGCAACTCAAATAGCAACAAGTACGGAACGTGATAGCCACGGCTGTTTCATTCAGATTTGTTGACATAAATGGCTCCCTGACAGAAACAGACTCAAAAGCAAAAACAACTGTTTATAAAACAAAACGGTGTTTGAGGCAACAACCCCGAAATCACCCGGTACTCTACACAAGAGGGACTGACTCATTACAATTAGACAGACCCTTAAGCAAAAGGAATGTCTCAAAACAATGAGACAGGTTCAAGACAAAACAAAAGACTGACTCGACACCCAAGTCAGAATTTACAAGGTTGGCGTCGGTAGATGCTCAAAAATGCGTGCCAAACGCCACATCCAAAAATGTACCAGACACTGCCCACAGGCAATTCATCTGCTGATTATATACTCACGGTATCTGTGTCCTCCGTATCTGTGTCCTCGTACTCCAAGAACTCTGTAGTGATGGATTTGGCCGAGGTGGGCGGGAGGATAATCTTGTTATCAATCAAATCTTGTACCTCGTGACGGAGGCGGAAGCAGTTATCAGTAGCATGGCCTGACTGCTGGTGGTACGCACAGTACTGAGTGGCATCATGGCCTGCTGGAAGGGGTTTGGGGAGTGGCCTAGGATCGAGGGGTGTAAGATGCCCCTTTTTGGCCAAGATCAGAAGTGCCCTAGACAAGGGCATATGGAGAGGATGGAAGGCCCTGCGCCCTCGGGGCAGGTACTTTGGAGCCTGAACACTCTTGCTAGATGCGCTAGCGAATGGGTCAGCGGGTGCGGCTTTGGATTTCTGGTTCTTTCCGGATGCAAGGCTGGAAGCGGGAAGAACTGTCTTGGCATGACGGGGCCTATCCCGATTCTCTGATTGACTGGAACTGCCCTCAGGCTGAGTGGGGAAAGCACCCTCCACAGCTTTTGTCATAACTGCGGATACCTGTTGCTTGTTCATCCCCCTGGCTTTCAAGGCCTCTACTGCCCACAGCAGTTGTTCGATAGGGTCGGCATCTGCCTCCATCTTGCCTTTATCTCTGGCCTCGGCCTGATTCAGAACTTGGTTTGATGCGTCGTTACCATAACTGGAGGTCATCTCCGGTTGGTTGAGTTCAATCACAATTCGTCCCAGTAGCGGGGGCTCCTGGGGTATAAAGCTTCCGACGTATGGTGCGACTGGCGGCGAAGCTGTCATTCCATAGGCGAGATCCGTCACGGATCTTTGAAGATCACCTATCATCCCCATTAGTTCAAATGTAGTGGGCTCGCGAGCCTGATACAGCTGAGGGGCCCAAACCGGGTGCGCAGCCGGCGATCTGGGCGGATGCGGCATGTCAACGGTAGTTTCATCTTGTAGGATGATCCCCTGATTCAATGCGGCCGTCATGACCACAAGCTCTTCTGGATTCTGCATCATGCTAAATTCTGCCTCAGCAAGAAAAGCACTAGCTATCCTAGCCCAACTCTCTGAATCTCCTTGAACTGAAACAGAAGACAAACGGTACTTCAGCCCCAGACAGATCAAACACGGGTGTAGCCAAACAACGGTACTATACTGCTGATCACTGTTCCCCAGATTCACTGTTCAAAACTGAACTGATACCCGCGGATATAACTGATTCCCCAAAAACTGACACTGGTGCTCTCGGGCCAAATACCAATATCAAAGATTGCAAACTGATATGTGCATTCTCCCTGCAGAGATGCATTCTAAAAGCACATAGCAGATAAAAGAGGGCCAATACACCCCTATGTTGGGGTAGGGTTTCCCTGTCCTATTTTGTCAGGAGCTAGGGTTTCACTACGCACGCAGCGGTTTCAAACAACCTATATCGGGTAAAGCAACCTGTCCTAGTCTGGAATGGTCACTATGGATTCCGAATATGCACTAGGTCGAATGGTCAAAAAAGGGTGCCCCGGTAAAACCGGGGTTTGTGTTCCCATACTGGCAGAGCCCGCAACCGGTCAGCCTTATGGACATGCCTTGACAAGACAAGCCTCCGGCAAACCGTTCAGGAATAGCAGATGGCCAACACGGTGTCCTAGGCGCACCAATGCACATGCAATGCAAAGAAACACATAAGCGTAGTCAAAACAGGATATCACGAGTTCGAGTCAAGCTCTCTAAACTCCCCAGCAGAGTCGCCAGAAACTGTAGCACGTCCGCGGGGGACCTCGGCTACAGTTCGGACTCCCTTTTGTGTCGCGGTTCTAAATCTGAACCAAAGAGTCCAACTCTGGCAAATCGTTTTGAAGAAAACAGATTTTTGAAAAAGTAGTGCCAAACATGGACTGCTTTGCCAGATTACAGAGTCGCCACCTAAATATTTTTTAATGGGGGAATTTAGGAAACCCTGACTCGGTGCCGAAGGCCACGTGTCCGTCATCACCAAAGTGACTTGGCTCGGGAGCTTGGGTACGATCGGGGAAGGTCAGCTATGAGCACCCCCTTTCGCCCGGTCCGAAGACCGGCCTCTACTAACCGTGATATTCGATTTTGAAAACATTACATGTTCTTATTCCAGTTATTAGTCTAGAATTACTATGTTATGCGCACAGCACAAAAGTATAGACTAGATTGCCTAATTTGGAAATAAACATTGCATATCCGTTTTGTCTTGAAAAGCGTGTTTGGTTTATGCTACTCGCAAGTAGGCTAAAATACGGATTTCAACGAGTTGTTCCAACTCACGCAATCCAACCTTCACCCACAGGCATTCAAACAGTAATATCACATATAAGCATTTAGCCGCATGGCAATCCTATTGTCATGGTAACATTCACACGCATGCGATATGCCAAAGCGTAAAATACTTACATCGTACTCCGTGCCAAAACAGAAGCTTATTAGAAATCCATGCATGGACCTAAGCATACTGAAATGTCTAATGCAACACATGCAAAGATGTAATCTAGGCAGGCTCGGCTATCCTAGACATGGCATGTGAAATGCTAAAACTATCACATATTCAATTTGGAATCGAAAGTACGATGCAGTTTGTATGATGTACCGAGCCCGGTGCATGTAAACAAATGCATGAATGCACACATGCATTGCATAAGGTATGCTAACTGAACATGCCCTAATCTACCATTGTAAGCAGGTAAATAAAAGGGATAGAAAGAAGTGGGGGTTGGAAGACATACATCCACTCACACACACTTATTACACTTTTCGCCCTCGCTCGGAGGGACCGAAATAATAATACAAATAATTAACTACGCAAGCTAATTAATTATTACAAACTCACTAAATTAATTAGACAAATAATTAATCTAATTAAGCATTAAACCGCCTCGGGATGAGGGCCGGATGCAGCGCGTGTTCGGGATTGGCTCGGAATCGCACTGTCATGCAAGTGTGCCTCTGTTTTCCCTGCTATCCTCCTCAGAAAATTACCAAAATCCCAGGAGTGCCTCTCAGGGCACTGGGGAGTACCACCGGCTGGGGTAGAACACCACCGGCTGAAGGATGTGGCCACCGGCACTGATTGAAGCTATCGGCTGCCAATTCACTGCCGGTCGGCACTAAAAGGTGCCGGTCGGCACTTAACACCTGCAGAACCTGCAACTCACAGCAGCAGAGGGCAAAACTTGCATGGCAATGCAATTCAAGGCATGTATGCACCAAACACACTCCCTATCATGTTATTGACTCAAGGGGGGGATGTGCCTCGATTCCCGGACCACCAATCACGCATTTCCATGCATGATGGCCCAAAGAATCAAGAGTGCAACTTTGATTTCAAATGCATGCAATGCAAACAAGCAAACAAGGGTGCCAAACCTCTATCATACTTTACTTCAAGAGGCCTAACATGCATGTCAACATGATGCAACCCTAAGCATGGCAACTAACATGCAACATGGCAATACAATGCAAACATGTAAGTAAGCATACAAGGCAAGCATGCAAACCAATTGAAAGATGGACTTAAACATGAATTGGGCAGCTCTAAAAAGCCCAAAATCAGTAGCCACATGCTAAGTTATGAGGGCCAAACACACATGCATACATACACATGTTAAGGTACCAACTCAAGGCATAAACAAGCGACATTCAAGCACACTTGAAGAGGCCAAACATGGGCTAAAAGCATGCATGGAAAACTCTGAAATTCATGCAAAACATGAGGCCAAATCATGCAATAAAGCAAGCCAAATATGCAACAAATGGCCCAAGTCTTGAAACAAGCCATGAAGGCTTCAACCAAGGCCAAGTCTATCAAGCTTCACAAAGCTAAAGGGACTCAAAACAGGTCACAAGTAGACCTAGACAAAACCTAAGGAGCACCTAGATGACATCTAAGAGGCTCAAGTACAAAGGCATGCAACATGACCAAAACATGGAGTATTTAATACATACTCTCAAAGCATTAAAGAGGCATGTAAGGCAATCAAACAAACACATCATAAGACCTGAAATGGCATGTTAGATGGTTCCGAATCATTGAAAATGGTGCAAGCATGGCATGCTACACACTCATACTCTCAAGGCCAACAAGCCAAATGCAAAGGAGCTATATAATGCATGATAGGATCGACCCAAATGGCTATGGACAGAGTTAAATCATGGCAAAATAAGCACACAAGCTTCATGGATCTAGGCCTAAAACATGTTCAAAACAAAGGCATGCAACCTAGACATGTTAAGGCATCAAAGAGACATTACAAGGCAACTATGCTAAGCATGCATAAGGGACCTAAACTAACTTGAAATCATGTTATAACATGGCAATATAAGCATGGAAAACAAGTCAAACATGCTTAACACACACTCAAGCATGAAGCTCCTTTGGAAGCCAAAATTTGCCCTTTTCAAGGACATCAAGGAGAGGGGGTGGCCCTCTCCTTCTTGGGACTCTAAGGCATGCTCTTCACCACTGAAATCCCTCAAGATTTCAGTGGTGAAAAGATCCTAAGACCAAAGTCTCGGATTTCTCACAAAATGGCACAAAAAGTGGCCTTTTCAAGGCCTAAGGGTGGTCAAACTTGCTCAAACCACTAAGCACTCTTAATAAACAATAAAGAGGCTTAAAAAACAGAACTTTTATGTGTTGATCACTAAGCACAAAAACTGTTTTAAAGCAAGCAAAAAGAGGGTGCAAAAATGGGGTAAATAAAGCAAGTTTCTTACCCTTGAAGACCACCTTCACAAAGGTTGGAGTGGATGGGTCCTTGAGCTCAAAACCAGTCAAGAACTTCAAGAACAAGCCTTAAGGATCTCAGTTGCAAGAGGAAGGTGAGACACTAGGTGTTTATGTGCAATATTATGACAATACACACACACTAAGCTCTAAGGAGAAAGAGAGATATATGATAGATATAGAACTCCAAACCCTAAACCAGAGCTTCTCCTATGTCTAACCCTCTGAATTTTGTTCACCTTTTCCAACCTTTTAGCCAAGAGAAGAGCCTTCTCTCTTATAGGCAACAAAGACTTACAAACTAAGTCATCCAAGGGCTCATCCCTCCATACACGTGTATGGAGGGGAAACAAGAGCTAAACAGCTGTCTGAAAATATCTCAGAAAGCAGCTGAACAGTGCTCGGCCGGCAAAAAATGTCATTTTGACAAAATTAGTGCCGACCGGCACAAAATAGTGCCGACCGGCACAATATAGTGCCGGTGGCAACTCCAGCCAGCCGGTGGCCTCTAGCCCCAGCCGGTGGTGTGTAGGGATGCCTCACAAAGCATTCCCTGCCCTCCCAAGGCAAAACAAAAGTGTTTGGTGCAAAACCAAACACAAACGGTCGAGTCTGGAGGTCCTGAGGCACGGCGCGCGTAGCCGAGAACTCCGGGAACTCCAAACGAACACAAACATGGATAATCACCGAGTGTTCCAACGGTGACGTCCAAGTCTTGAGGACGGTCAAAAACGGGGTGTCTACAATAATAAGTAACTTCTTGATCTTCCAACTGTTGTACCCAACTTCGTCCCTGAAAAAAATGGTTAAACAACATGGGATGAACACGAGATCTAGTAGGAATCTATAGTGATTCTCAACAATACTAATCAATAGATAAATGTGATCATGAATGCTATCAAATGATACATATATAAATAATGTGTCCTTTTGTATGCAAAATAGATTTCATCTATAGGTACTCTTTTCACAAAATTCCACTTGACATTTCATAGAGACCTCATTTGTTAACTCTTTATCTCGTCAAAATTTATTCTAATAATTTCCTTAAACCTTGTTTTCTTAGACAAAGATTTTAAGCCGGCTAATCATTTACTACTTCTAATTTATATTTCACACTCATTAATTACGCTACAACTCGCACTACTACAAAAACAGATAAAGATCACACTTTTTTTGTGTGATGTATGTTATTTAATCACACATTTTAAATTTTATTAAAGTGTGATCTTTGAGAGTGTGATTAAAAAGGATCATTTTTAATCACGCTTTTTAAGTGTGCTTAATAACATTTAGATCACACCTTTTTAGTGTGATTAAAAATATTTAGATCACATCTTTTAAGTGTGATTAAAAATATTTAGATCACGCCTTTTAAGTGTGATCTTTGGAAGTGTGATTAAAAAAGGTCATTTTTAATCACACTTTTTAAGTGTGATTAATAACATTTAGAGCACATCTTTTAAGTGTGATTAAAAATACTTACATCACATCTTTTAAGTGTGATTAATAACATTTAGATTACATTTTTTAAGTGTGATTAATAACTAATAAAATCTGTGATAAAAAAAGGGTTCGACATATTTGAAAAATAATCAATATTATTTTTGTATGCACATTTAAAGAATGTAATACACACTATATACTATATTTGAATCATAACCACATATTGAATAGAATAACGCCATATATTTCATAAATGAAAATTAAATATTCAAAAGTATATACAAAGGAATTAAATAAAAAAAAATTAACTGTGCTTACATATATTAAAAAATGAAAAAACTTAAAAAAAAACTAAGTTCTTTAATTCTTGGACCATATTTTGCATCTCTCCAAAAAATTTCTGACCTAAAAAATGAAAACACAAATTAATCCAGAAACCGCTGATGCATATGAATAAACTAAAAAGTTAATTCAGCAAACCAAAATAGGAACATTAATCATTTCTGCTTGATCTTAATCCTTTTGGAAGTAACTTCCTTGTTAACAATTAGATGCCATAGCAGCTCAGTGTCAATGACATTGTAATTAGGAGGTTACTAATGAGCACAGTATTTAAAAATGATAAATCTCAATACAGCTTGTGTACGATCTTTTTGTGAATGTATATTATTATTACTCTTGAACCATAATTCTAGGTACCCATAAATAAATAAATAAAAACTCAAGAATTTACTCTTTTTTTTTTTTGAGGGGGGGGGGGGGGGGGGGGGAGGAGGGAGAGTACATACATTGCAGTTACTATCACCAGCAGCAGCAGGTTTTGGAGAAGCAAAGGCTGCATTTTCTTTTGCACCTTTGGAGGAAAAAGAAGAGAAAACATCTACCCATTTCATGCATGTCTGTCTACCAAAGAATAACTGCAAACACTAACAGCTGGCACAAGCGTATGAAAAATCATAAAGAAAATACATTATTATCTCAAAATACCTGTCCAATCATTGTAGCCTCAGATTCAATTCCTCCAACTCCCCAGCCAACAACCCCTAAGCCAACAATCATAGTTGTATGGGAATCAGTTCCAACTACGCTATCAAGGTACATAATGCAATTTGTGTAGAAAATAACCCATCCAAGGTATTCAAGATTAACCTGAAAATTACCAGAGTCACTTGCTAAATGCCAAACCTACCAAATAGTATTATAGTGCTAAAAAAATGAGAAAATTTGGACTATGATTTACAAGAGGCTAGAGGTAAATGTGGCTTTACTCCATAAGCCCCACAAATAGTTAAACATTGCAAACCTCATGTATTGAGCCTATACCTATCTAATGTTTTGGCCCTTTTACGAGTAAACCATTCATACCACCTTAAGGTCAAATTCTTGCACCTTGCCATGAGAATTTTCCTTAACAACAATATAACATCTAGATATAGAAATATCCTTGATGCACTAATGATGCCAAAGTCTTACCTGGTGGACAATACCAGAACCAGGAGGAACAATGAGCATATTGTGAAAAACATTTGAACACCACTTAAGAAAAACAAACCTCTCCTTGTTTCTTTGAAATTCAAGCCCCATATTTGCCTGCATTGCATTTTCACTTCTTGCCACATCAACCTGAACAGAATGGTCAATGACAAGATCCACTGGAACCTGGACATAACATTTTTCTTAGAACACATGATGTGAGAAAAGAGTGATAACTATTCACCCTGTAAGATGCGAAGGGAAGTCCTCTATTCATGACATTGTGCATAAACTGTGGAATAGACCCCTAGCAAGATAAAATTGAGAAATCAGTCACACTAGCAAGAGAAAACTGAGGAAGAGACAGACCCCTATACATTCACCAAATATTTTTGTGAATTTGGTGAAGCAAAGGCTGCTGCAGTTTCTTTCTTTTTAGGGTCAAGAGAAGTAGTAGTGGTGGGGTTGATCAGAGTGACCGATGGAAAAACAATATGACAGATTGAGGGTGGTGGGTTGCTATTACCACTACTAGTTTTCTCTTTCTCTTTCTTTTGCTGAGCAATTTCATGTCCACCTATGCGCCGAGATGATGTCAAAGCATCAATGGTTCTGAGTGCTATGGTTGACGCAATGCCATAAGATATGGCTTCAAAAGAAAAATAGAAAACCTCAGTAACATGATGAATTTGGCTATGCACTTGCACTTTAAGACTTGGGTCAAGCAAGCAATGGATTTGTTTGCATGATAATAATTTTAATAAATATTGAAAAAAATTATACTAGTATCAAAGGAGATTAAAGTTAAAAAAACATGTAGCCCAAAGAGCATAACCACGAAGATCCTCATAATTGGATGATCCACCACCATTATCACCCTGAGAATCAGGTGCTATTGCTGGAGGAGAAGCATTTTGGGAATCTGTTATATTTAATAAAAACACTAAAACAATTTGAGTGAACCCACATCAAAGTGTGGAAATATGATAAGTACTAAACTAACAAAAAAAAAAAAAAAATGACGTAGTATCTCTGATCCTCTAAAAATGCCGCTAAAAGTTCTACCAACGGTAACATGACGTCACCATGCTATTTAGCGATGTTTTAAAATGCCGTAGTATCTCTGATGCTCTTTAATGACGTTTTTAGAAATGCCGTAATAGCCCTCTTTTTTTTTCTTTTTAATTGTGCTAATTTTATGTTATTGAACTAAAAAAATACCTATAATAAAATTGAAAATAACACTAATATGAAATAATAACTCCCGTTCACATAGTAAAATCTTATCAAATGATAGTCCATAATCATTGTGCAAAAAAAAACATCCGCACACAAACCATTTGAAATAACATAAAGGAGTCACCAAAATTGGATGCCCCTCTATTTGAGCCAAAATAGGAATCTGAGTTCACCAAAATATGAATACCTATGAAATACAACCAAAAAACACAATTAAACACTTGTTTTAACAAGATTTTAGCTTCCAAAAAGTAAATTTTAACAAGAGAAATCTTACATGTGAATTGCATGCTTGTGCCCAAGAATGGATAGCACTGCAACAAAAATAAATTTTATAAGTGGATAACAGTGAAGAAGAGCCACATGCAAGAAATCATCAATGTGAATTTCCAATGATACGTACCAAGACCAATAAGAGATAGAAGAAGCATCAACACAGCAATAATGATCAGTGCCGATCGCCTGCAATTAAGGTTTTTTGCCAGTCAACATTGTGAGGTCAATACAAAATCTAAATTTGATGATAATACCAAGGTTGTGAACTCATACACTGTATTGAAGACTCTCTGTATTGTTTTAGAATTTTCACTTGTTTTCTAGCTCAGTGTATCTACTACAGTATATAAATCTGCATTCAACTTGTCAATTTCATCTTTGTCATTTGAAGGAAGAAAAACCTGGACCATATTAATGGTTTTCGCAAGTAATAGATACTCTGTGACATTTCTTAATGTATGCACAGTGTAGTTTGACTGGTTCACAACAAACTTTAGAGTATGCATCACTTCGCCATGGAATTCACCATGTCCAACAGAAAGAAGTATACATCCAATCCTGGGTGATGAAAGAGTAGGTTTGTTAGGAAGAGACCAAAAAGATAAGATGGCAAATAATCATAGGATAGAAGTTAAAAAAAAAAATCTATTTGACAAATGGAACACCAAGTAACAAAGGCACAGGAAATAAGCAACAAAAGTTCAACTAAAGAAAATAACTATTAAACTCCCAATTAGTGTGCAAATTCAAATTTTGATGGACATGGTAAGTTACAATTTTATAAGTCCAGAGTTCCCAGTAGACTACCAGCAAATATATGTACAACATCTTATATTAGACTACCAGTGTTTTGATGAAATTTAAAAAGAACGTTGAAGAAAATTTTGGCCTGCCTTAATTAGATTTGAAGATGATTTAAAGAAATTGACATCTCAATCAATAATTTAAACAAGAAATATTTGTACAACATCTTATATAGATTCTTTAAAAATAAAAAGAACCAAACATGTAATTCCTTAATCTAGCAACTAGAATCAAGGGACCATTTATTCAAAGACAAAGTATTCATTTCTTCTGTAACAACCCACATTTATGGCTTAGTCATGTTCATGTGCATTCACATACTTTGGTCTTGTTAAATTAACATTTATGGATCTTGTCTTGTTTTGTACGTATATGATTTGCCTAAGTGTTATATGTATGCTTTGTTCCTCCCTTGTTATGATAAGCCTAAGTTATGTTAAGACTAAGTCATACCAAACCTAAGTTATGTCAAGCCTAGATCATTCCAAGCTGAGGTCGTCTTAAGCCTAGAACTACTTTGGAACCACTTTGTTTGACCTCCACCTTTCGCCAAGGCATATTGGCCGAGATGTCACTATCTGGGCCGAGGTGTTCATCACCAAGGCCGAGATGTGTATTATCTAGGCCGAGATGTTATCTTTGTACCTAAGTGATCTTGTCCTGGAGTGGTATGACCTAGACCGAGGTGTGGCACATCTAGGCCAAGGTGTGGCACAGCTTAGTCAAGTGTTGTCCTTCCTAGCCGAGGTCATTGTCATCTTAGTTGCCGAAGCTTTGTCCTTAGCCGATGTCATCACTTGCCGGAGTGCCTTGCCGTGTAGCTTGTTGAGTACGCTTTGTCTTACACAAGTCTTGTCAATCTATCACCTTTTCGAGAAGAACCAATCAACCGTTGCCACGTGCCCGAGCTGAGTGTTAAATCAGCCGGCAGAGAGAGAAACCTATCATTTGTTATATCTTTGTTTTGAAGAGGAGAGAGAAGCTCTAGAGGAGAGGAGGAGGAGTTCTTGAAGGAGAATAGATTTCTAAGCTTGATCCCTAGAGATCGAACCGTTAGATCCGTGTTCTAAGGTTAGATTCTTGATCTGCTCATGTTGTTCTTTATGTTTATGTTATTGCATTGCATGATTGAATATGATTTGTAAGCCATGCATTGCTTTGAAGTTCGGTTTTAGAAAGAGAAAATAGTATTCATGTGTTCTTCAAGAAAAGCCATGTTTTGATCCAAGAGTTTGCACCAAGATGCATGTTTTCGTGTTTGTTTTCATATGATCTTCAAGTATGGGTACCCAGGTCCATGTTTTCGAACTCATAACATGAAAACCCAGATTTTGTATAAACAAGTTATGATTTTGGCATTTATCTCATTCATGTTCTTCATGTTCTTCACGGGTGGAAACCCAGATCTCCAGACCTCACTTCCTTAAGTGTAGTTGCCGAGATCACTCTTGCCTAGACCTCACACTTAGGCCAAGCATCGTATCTCACCTTGGCCTACCTTGCATGATCACTTACACCTTTAGTTTGTCTCGCATGAACCTCGGCATGCAGCCGCACGCCGAAGCCGAGGTAACCACACCTCGGCCAGGTGGTGTGGGACCTCGGCAAGGACCTGGTTGGTACCCAGCATGTCTTCCTGACGTGTAAAACAGTGTTTTGACTTCCAGCATGTTTTCCCGAGATCATTTGCATGTATGTAAGACTTGTTTTGAGAAGTACATTCAGTAGATTTTGCCATGTGTTTGTAGGACTTGGACCTTTGCCTTGATCCCGACGCCCCAAGAATTAAGTGAGTGGTATTTTTAATAAAGTTATGCTATAAAGATTTGTTAAAGCCTTGTTTCGTTTTGATAAAAGTATTTGATCAAGCATGAATGATTATCCCTATTTTGTATATCAAGTTTAAGTTTTATGCATCAAGTATAAGCTTTGTTTTGATGTCATCATGTTAAATCCTTACGTGCCAGAGGACTATAAGCTTTTGTGGCACATTCAAGTTAAGTTTCTCGTGTCAAAGCGGGCTACGGGCCTAAGTGACACACAAGTCTCTCGTGTTAAAGAGGGCTACGGGCCTAAGTAACACAAGTCCCTCGTGCTGGAGGACTCTAAACTTTCGCAGTACCATTGTGTTAAAGCGGGCTACGGGCCTAAGTAACACTAGTCTATCGTGTTAACAGGATACGGTCCTTTGTAACATAGGTCCCTTGTATAGCGACCCCGTCTTTTTCCTTTAGATTGTTGTATCCAGACTTAAGTTCCGTGGAACCGGGCATTGTGTTTTGTTGTTGTTGTCCTTTAATTCTTTATTTTTGAGTTATGGGTTGAGTTGGGCAGGGTTGTTACAGGTTGGCTGTGTTGGAAACCAAGTGTTGCTGTCCATATTTTTGGACCTTCGCTCGAGCGAGGAGTTGGTCGCTCGAGTGAGCTATTGTTTTTGTTCTTCGCTCGAGCCAGGGTTTGGTCGCTCGAGCGAGAGTCTGCGTCTAGTACTTAGACCTGAGAGATGTGTTTCTTGGCTCGATCGAGCATTTCTTCGCTCGAGCGAGCGAGGTGTATGTTTTCGAGTTCTTCGCTCGAGCGAGCATTTCGTCGCTCGAGCGAGCTTCTGGGTTGCAGACCTGAAGCATCGAGTTTTTGGCTCGAGCGAGCTTTTCTTCGCTCGAGCGTGGATTTTTGTGTCTGGTCGCTCGAGCGACCATGTCTTCGCTCGAGCGAGCCTGTTTAGTTTATATAGGCAGCAGCGGGTTTTTAAACAGTTTTTCTTGATCTTTTTAGATTCCAAACCCTAAGGTCCGACTTCTCTCTCTCCCTACTCACCTTCTCTCCTAGGTTTGATCTAGTTAGAGTGCGTTCTTACCCTACTTCCTTCATTAAAAAGGTAGAGTGAGGCGAGGGCTTTCATTTAATCTAAAAAGTTGTTAGTTCGGAGCACTTTGGTTTTTGGGCATCATCATCATCTTCTTCTTTTTGAGTTATCTTTTGAGGAGGGATTTCCTACTCCAATGTATATGTTTTGTTCTAAGTTTTGGTAATTTAATATGTTGGGGGTATTTTGGTAATTTTGGGAAAAACCCTAGTTGTTGTGTTAAATTGAATTGTAAGTTTAATTTAAGGAAACTTGGGAATAATGGTTAAATTCACGAAATATGAGGAATTATTGATTAAATGGGGTAGTTGGTTGATTTAAATCATATGCCTAAGAAATTGTTGATTTAGTTATTTTCTGTTTAGAGATAACTATTTTGGGCTATCGGTGGAGGATAGTCATGATTGTTGTAGACATTGCATGTGGATTAGGGATAACTGAAACTAATCAATTGGCCATGTCGTTGTGTATAAAGATTGGAATAATACATTAAATTTATGTATTGATTGTTTGTGTATATGACTTTGTGTTTATATGCATTACTTGTGTATGGGAGGAGATAGGGGATGTACTCCACGGTTTAGGGGAAGATAGGGGATGTACCTCTAAACCGGTTAATGATTATGGGAAGATAGGGGATGAACCCAGGGTTGCAGCTCATATGCGCGCCTATTGCAGAGATATAGCTCATATGCTTATCTATTGAAGTGTGATACAGCTCATATGCTTGTCCACTGAAGTGTTTGATTATTTGATTTGATATAGCACTAATATGTATATCATTATTTTTGTGAAGTACGGAAGTGGTTTATGAGATATTGATACAACACCAACATGCGTATCCATTATGATATAAGAAAGGTTTAACTTGAATTGTTATCCCCGTTGAGTTATTTGGCCAGGCTCTGAGCCATATTTGTATAAATGAAATTGATAAGTGTCATAGACATTGGTGTTTTAAGATTGTATGTTGATATAACTGGTTATCATGGTTAACCATCTATTGAATGCTAGGACTTTATTCAAAGCGTATATTTGGTTTAGTATTTCTCTACTGGGCTGTGGCTCACCCTATATGGGAACTTCATTTTCAGGTTCAGGTGGTTCACTACCTCCAAAGACTTAGCTTGTGAGGATTTGGACTTGAAGATCTGTTTTATTTATTCTAGTTGTTTTTATTTGAATTATGTAAACATTCAAGCCCAGGGCTTTATTTGTTTTGAGTTAGAACTCATGGAATTGTACCCAAGTGTTAGCTTGGCAAGATGTAAGCCCGTAGGGCATTTATTTTGATGTTTTATTTCGTAGTACTCTGATGATTTAAATAATGTAATGTTTTTCTTTTAGTAATGCATGCCTTGTTTTATATTTAATGGGTTTAATTTTGAGGGCGTGACACCTTGTGCTAGAGGACTCTAAACTTTTGTAGCACCCTTGTTTGAGATATCTCCCTTGCCACCGACGGTCTTTGAACGGGTGGATTTCTCTAATCGATTACAGATCGGTTATTCCCTTGTTTTGTTAAGTAAGTAAGCAAGTTTTGTAAGATCAAGATTGATGAATACGGTTCATCCCATGTTTTGATACAAGTTATGCCAAGTACATGTTTTGAACAAGCTATGATATGTATGTTTTGCAAAGACCTCGGATATTATTCATGCAAACCTTTATTACTTGTACCATTCACTGAGTATCCAAGCTCACCCTCTATATATATATATATATGTAGGTAACAAGCAAGAAGTCGGCTACGCCGAGATGTGTGTTTTGTGCCCGATGTTTTGTATGCATGTTAGGTCGGCATCAAGGATGTCGGCAACCATGAAGATTATGCTTTTGACCTTATACTTCATGTATTTTATTTATGTCGGCTTGCAAAGCCCTTTTGTTAAGATGTAATATGTATTTTATTTTGTTGCATGCAAGTTGTAAGACTTTAATTAAAGATGTATGACATTTCATTTGATCTATGCACAGCTCTTATGGACAAATTAGATTTAATGTATTGCTTCCGCACATGTTAGCCCCATATGTATACTCTGATTGTGTGTGATCTTTGTAAGTTGGCCTTCGGTAATCCCGGATTACTGGCCATCACGGCACCATTCTACTAGAGGCAGTTTGGGGTCGTGACATCTTCATTCATGAAACTGTATGTGGCTGGACGTAAAATGATTAATTGGGAAGTTGAGATTGAAAATGAGTAATTAGGAAAAGTCCCACCTATAAGATGAATTGGCTTTACCCCCACAAACATACAAGCCATAGATTTGAAGGAACAGTTTCAACGATAAATAGTCTTCATTAGCAGAAAATTGCAAAGGGTCATTGATGTGTTGTTGGTGTCATAAATCAAAACCAAATAAAAAGAAACCAAGCAAAAGTTGGGTAGTACATGGAGGTTGCACTTTTCAGGGTACTCATAATGTGTGTGTTTTTTAGGACTATGTGTTAGACTGTTCCTTTCTAGCTAAGGAAGTGGGATATGCGAACGAGATGCTTTCTCTAGATCTAACGTCTCCAACTGTTTAGATATTAATCTTGTAACAAAAGTGTTGCAACTTTTGCTGACTTATTATACACATCTAAGTTCTAACTAAAGCTTCTTGGCTACTTAAATATAGTTAACATGATTCTAAAGACATAATTTGAAGAAATTCACTTTTAAAGCAGAATATGGCACATCATAACAAGTAAACCAGACATTCATTATATTTAGATAAAAAAGAAGGTTGATATGTGCACCTGTGACCAAAACATAACACCGGCCAAAAATGCAAGGGTGTGCACTATTTCATTCTTTGCATTGAGACCCATGTACACAAGGAAGTCCCCTGATGACTGGAGTAAAGAGGAAAAATTAGATGTAGAGAATAGTGTTGCAGCACAACCAATCCATAATCTAACAACAAACCACTCACCTTCCACAACCAAGGCAATACCCCTAAAAAACAAAGTTGCAGAGTCCATCAGTATAGTTACGAACTCATGAACAAAATGGAAGTGGCTGAAAGTTAAGAAAGGCAAATCAGAGCACAACCAAAATAGCTATATTAGTGAGTAGCACAGGTAAAAAATATAAATGAGGAAACTTGTGACCAGATAAAAAACAACAGAACCTTTTATTAAGACTATAGGGTCGAGATTTTTCAAACTTTTCTTGGCTAATAAGTCCTTCCAAAGTCTTACAATGACACAACCACAAACAATTCTTAGTAATAAAACACAACCACAAACTTTGAAGAAAAATCAGAAAGCATAAGTAAGAATGTTTAGACTCTTACAATGACATTTAAGTAAGAATCCAACTTGTGTAGATTTTCATAAATTAAGTTGATAGCATCTCTAATCTCACAATCTGTCCATTGAGAGCCTTCCTGGTTCACTTCTGGAAATTTCTCAAACATTAGAGGGAATGAATAGCTCCCATCAACAGAAGAGTCACTCTGCACAGTAATTACATAAACAGAAAATGGTATAAAAGTACATCAAAATTAATGGTAAGTAGTTCTACCTTCTTTTGATGCTTTATGTTTATAAATAAAATTAGAAGTTAAAAGAGAAAAACAAAAGAAAAGAGAGGAAAACAATACAAAGGTAAATTGCAACTACAATAGGGAAAACCGGAGGAAAACAAAGTAGGTCATTAGTGACAGAAGTGACCTGACACACTGTATGAAAATGGCCAATTGACGCCTCCAATTTTGAAAATAAACCATTAATAGTGACCAATAATGAGGGCAATGACTTCTCAGGATGGTTTACTAATTCCTCCCCGAATTTGTCAACCTCTATATAAATCTGTATCAACCAACAAGAAATTAGTCCAGAATTAATTATTTTGTCTCAAAACAAAGAGATAAAAGACATATAATATATGCATATGTAGCCTAAGATCTATTTATTTGTTCGAGTATCTTTATTTAGGTTTCTTGGAGAATTTCTTGTCTTTTACTCTATTTATGTTTTCTTATAGGGTTGTGCACGAACCAAACTGGTGCAGTTTTAAAGGGGAAATGGGATCAAACCATTCCTTTTGGTTCTAGGAAATTTAAAACCAGAATCAGAGAGTTAAAACTATGTGATTGAACCATAGAAACCAGTTTGGTTCCATGGTTTTAACCTATTCCAATTCAAAAAAATTATCAATACAAGATCAATTAATTGCAGCATAACATAGAAGCAACTATATAAATTTATTACTTAAATACTTGTCAAAAACTAAATTTAAGTCATAAAATTTATGTGTGTAAACAACTATTGGTTATATTAATTTATTAGTGTGAGATTCTAACAAATTAAGAACAACTCAGTTGATTGATACATGTGAAGGTTAAGTTGGAAATCTAAGGTTTGATTTCTCCTCTCAACACCTTAATATTTTTTACTTTACCTACTACAATTATTTTATAAAAAATAAATTCAACATAGGGAAAAGTTTGGTTTCGTTGAGTTCACTACGATTCTTTTGAGCCTTAATCCATGAATCAAACCATAATCAACGGTTCTTGATTATTTAGAATTGGAACCAAATCATCTCCTAAAAAAATTTAGTTTTCTTCTCTTTTGAATTTCCAATTTATTTTTAAAACCAACTGTCTTAACTATTTTTCCTTTTTCTTTTTATGCACTGTTGAAGAGTGCAAAGTGTTCTATTATAAAACTTTTCTTCTCCAATTTCCGTTGATGAAATGAAAACTTTTACTTGCATAATATTATATTTAAATTTTACACAAAGCATTATATTTTTTGAAATATTTTCACTTGTTTATTATAGTTTAGGCTTATTTTGTGTATATGTTCCAATATATTTTATTCAAATTAAACTATTATGTAATTTTCTTTTTTGATAAGATCTTATGATTCTTGATCTAATCATGTAAACCCCTTTGTCAATCCAATGTAGCATCCCGATTTTGACAATATGTTCATTACGGCTAGAAAATGGAAAAAAGTATAAAATAAAGTAAGCATGCAAGGCCTAAGATCAGAACAACTGTACATTTAAGAAAATGCACCATCATGTAAACCAACAAACATGCAAACAAAGATATCATGATCACTGAGGAATGAAAAAAGAAAAGAAAAATCACAGAGTAACACAATGAAAATGCCAATATAAAAAAATAATTTATGTATAGCAAACAAAATTAACAACAATATACAGAAAACCTGTGCCAAAAACGTAGCCAGATGATATCTTAAGCTAGTTAGGACAGTTATCCTCTCAAAAATATGATTGAATTACCCGTAGCTCTCTAGGGTTGGGTCGTCCTTCAAGATCTGCCATCGTCGGCACTAAGGTGGTGGTTCTGCGACAGAAGGAGGTGCTGCATGACGGGCAACGGCAGATCGGTGATGGCAAATCCAACACTGATGGTGATTGTTGTTGTTGGGGATGGGAGTTTCAAAGCTAGGGTTTCTAATACAGGGGAGAGAAAGATAATAAAATCCTAGCTATTGCTAAGTGAGTGGTGAGAGGGGAAGAGAGGGAGAGGGGAAGACGGGGGGAGAGAGAGGGTTTGATTTGTTTGTGTTTTCACTGTGATACTATATATATATATATATATATTAATATAATCACATTTAATTAAAAAAATAAATATAATCACACTTAATTAAAAATATATATATATAATCACACTTAGAAAGTGTGATTAAAAAACATATATATATATATATAATAACATTTAATTAAAAGTGACATAAAAAATAAATATTATTACACTTAATGATTAAAATATTAATTTAATTTTTTTATCACATTTCTAATAAAAGTGAGATATTTCCATTTATCAAAGTGTGATCTTTAAATGTTTTTGTAATAGTGAGTTTTTTTTTTTTTTTTTTAATTCGAAGAGAAGTCTGAAAGTTTAGGGATGAGTGAGACAAAGGAAGGGAGTGGGAGAGGGAGCGAAGGTAATTATGGATTAAGTTTTTGCGACGAGTTTAAGGTGAAAATCCTAAGTGATTCGTAATTAGATCAAGATTAAAATATTCCAAATCCCAATAATCCAAAACACACAATCTAAATCAACAAGCACTTACGAAAGTGATTTAGATTGTTTGTTTTTCGGAATAAACAATAAATCGACACAAATGTTTTTTACATGGAAAAACCATAATTGAAGAACCTTCAATTGTAATAAAAAACCACGGGTGAACCGCCACTAATCAATCCACTACTGAAGAAAGAAAGATTACAAAGATAATGCACAAATTACCCAACTCAGTCAACTTGTCTTCGAATCTTTTGTAACTCTTTCACCACGCCTTCGTCTCGGAACTAATCGATCCTGAAGTTGAATCCACAAATTCACTTGTCGAATTAACGACTACGTACAGAATCAAACGTCTTTTGAAACTTTACGTTTGAATCTTCGAAATCCACCGAAGAGAACTCTTTTGTATGTATACGAACAATCTCCTTGATATGTGCTTCTCAATTCATGAGTTGAATACTCAATCAATATTATCAAGGAAAACTCACTAAAAACCTCAGAAGAAAACCTCAAACAAAACCCTAGGACTCTTGAATAAGATCTAGGAAAAGTCAAAAGTAAAATCAGCCTAAGCAGGTATAAATAGGCAATCTGAGTCCGCGATCTCCGCTCGAGCGCCCAACATCCCACTCGAGCGGATTCAGCAAAATATGCGTGTGATAAAACAGAGTTCCGCTCGAGCGCTTGAGAACCCGCTCGAGTGCGAAATCACACCTTCCAGTATTTTTACAGACTTGACAAAATACTGAGAGATCCCAATCTCCGCTTGAGCGCCAATGGTCCCGCTCGAGCGGGAAAGACAAAAACATAGAAAAAATTATAACTTTTTCAACACAAAGTTTTGTACCCGGATTTGACAATAAAGGGATAACAATCTCCCCTTTGTCAATTCCCGGACAAAACCTTTCTAAACAATTGTCCTTAAACACACGCACTAGATAAGATTAATAACAAAGAAAAAAAAAACTCTAAACAACTCTATTATCAAGCAATCTTGCCATGAGATCAATCCATCCATCCAACTTCATCCAACATTCACCTGTGAAATAGCTAGCAACATACCAGAAAAACAAAACTTGTGGAACTGTATAAGAATATATCAAAACATACATAGAAAGATAACCATGATACAGTATCCATAATGACCACAATAATATCCAAACATGAACAAAATATCCAAATATCAAAATATGTACCATGTACCACCAAATATCCAAATATGTACCATGTACCGAATGTAAATGTATGTAAATGTACCACCACCAAAAAACCACCACCAAAAACTCTCTCCCCTTTTTGGCCGGGAGACAAGGAAGACAACAGGCGAAAGAAACAACCAAATCAAACAGCAGGTGGAGGATGAGACGGCCAAACAGGATGATGAGAGGTTTCAGACAGCCAAACAGGCCAAATTGTTCCATAAATCTTGACTGGGTTCGTGAATTTTATTGCAATATTCAGCAAATTAGTGACATTGAGCCTTCTTTCACTACCTGGGTAGGTCTCAATCTATTTCTGTCACACCTGATCTCATTCGCAAGCTTATTAAGATTGAGAGAGTCTTTCCTGAGTTCTATCCTTTTCCAGTCCGTCCCACCTGTGATTTCAATAATGTGGCTGAGGTGTTATGTGGTGCTTCCCGTACTTGGCCTACGGGTGCATTGATTAAACAGTTTGAACTCCTTCCGGAGTTTAGATTGCTTAATCTTATTGTTTGTGCCAACATCCTAGTGACCACTCACTCATCCGAAATTAATCAAGACCAAGGATTTGTTTTGTTCTGTATCGCCCGTCACATGTCTATTGATCTAGCCACACTGATTATTAAGAAGATGATAGGTGTTTCTGGGAATAAACAGTTAGGACTTCCTTAATCATTATCAAGAAGAAAGGTAGTAAGTCTATCATACCAAGCCCAAGGGGCTTGTTTCAACCCACACAAAGCCTTGTCTAACTTGTAGACATGATTAGGACATTTAGGGTCCTCAAACCCTTTTGGTTGCTCAACATATGCCTCTTCTTTCAAGTACCGATTTTGAAAGGCACTTTTCACATCCATTTGAAACAATTTAAAGCCAAGAAAACATGCAACACCAAGCAAAATACGAATAGATTCGAGACGTGCAACTGGAGCAAACGTCTCATCATAGTCAACACCCTCTACTTGTGTGTAGCCTTGAGCAACCAACCTAGCTTTATTCCTAACAACAGTACCATTCTCATCAGATTTATTTTTAAAGATCCACTTGTTGCCTATCACATTCATGTCTCTAGGTCTGGGAACTAGAGTCCAAACTTTGTTATGTTCAAATTGACCTAATTCTTTATGCATAGCATTGACCCAACTATCATCTAGCAAGGCCTCTTTAAAATTCTTAGGTTCAATTAAAGAAACATAACACATATGTGATACCTCATCCCGAATTTGTCTTCGGGTTTTCATTCGATTCGATACACTTCCAATCACCTGTTGAGCTGGATGATTCAGTTTCACCCTTGCTGAAGGTTTGAACTCAGGACTTGCGGTGACAGAAGCATCAGGAGTGATGTTTCTTTGTGTACTCTTTGGACTTTGACTTACCTGTGAGGATGGTGCCGTCTCAACTTCTTGTGCTTGGACCTCAGCTTCTCTTTGACTTTGTGGTTCAGTATCTAAGATTGGAGACTCACCAATGTCATCCTCATTTGTTGCTGGAGTAGGGGAGCCTGTATCATCTATAACCACATTGATAGATTCCATTAAAGAAGAAGTTCGCAGGTTATAGACTCGAAAAGCCCTACTGGTGGTTGAATACCCTAGAAAAATACCTTCATCATTTCGGGAGTCAAATTTGCCCAAAGGCTCTCTATCTTTGAAGATGTAACACTTACTTCCAAAGGTTTTGAAGTATTTTACATTAGGTTTCAATCCCTTCCACAATTCATATGGAGTTTGTAAAGTGCCAGGCCTTAAATACATGCGATTTATGACATAAACAACAGTATTTAGGGCTTCAGCCCAAAACTTTGGAGGAAGACTCTTACTAAGGAGCATGACCCTAGCCATTTCTTGAACAACTCTATTCTTCCTCTCAACCACTCCATTTTGTTGTGGAGTAATGGGTGCAAAAAATTCATGCTTAATTCCATGCATATCACAAAAATCTGAAAACGAACTATTTTCAAATTCACGACCATGATCAGTTCGGATTCTTATGATTTGCCCAATGGAAACACCCTGTTCATTTTGGATTTTAAGGACTAAAGCCTGGAAAGCATCAAACGTATTAGATTTTTCCCTTAAAAAATTTACCCATGAAAATCGAGTAAAATCATCAACAGTTAAAAAAATATATCTTTTACCTCCAATGCTTTCAGTGCGAGTAGGACCCATTAAATCCATGTGAACCAATTCAAGAGGACGTTTGGTTGTAAAGCTGTTCACCTTTTTATGAGGGGCACGGGTTTGCTTTCCAAATTGACATGGTCCACACACATGGCTCAAATTCTTACCCAATTTAGGTACTCCTCTCACAAGCTCTTTGTTGGCTATCTTAGTTAGGTGTTTGAAATTCATGTGACCTAATCTTTGATGTCACAAATCAATGTTACTTATGATGGCAGAGTGACAAGTAAGATCATTAGTAGTAACAATCCCATAGCAGTTATCAGATGTGCAAACCCCATGTAAGACAGTATTTCCCTTTTTATCCAAAATTTCACATTTATTTTTAGAAAACAATACTTCATGATGGGAATCACACATTTGACTAATGCTCAAAAGATTTGCTTTAAGACCATCAACAAGTAGAGCATTATCCAGCTTGGGAAGACCAGCAACACTTATAGAGCCCTTACCAATGATTCTAGAAGTGCCGCCATCTCCAAAGGTAACAGTTCCCCCTTTATATTTTTCAAGAGAGGTGAAGTAGGATTTGTTACCGGACATGTGACGAGAGCAGCCACTATCAAGATACCACATGTGTGAGTCACGTGCTTTTAAGGCAGTGTGAACAACTAAACAAGTCAAATCATCTTTTCTCACCCAAATCTTTTTAGTCTTGGTGTTCCGCCTAGACATATAAGGTTATCTCCTAGCCCAAAAAGTATTCGAATTTCTACTCTTTTGAGACACCTTACCAAACAATTCAAAATAGTAAGGACGAATGTGGCCATACCTACCACAGTGATGACAAATAAAGACATGTTTTACCTCCCTTGTGTTGATCTTACCTGCTTTTGGTAGATGAAGAGAGGAATCATCCTGGTCTACCTTTAATTTTCCCTTTGCTTGAGTCTTCAGGTTATGTAAGGTAGAGGCCTGTCCCTTGTGAGCTGTCGCACCATAGCCTAGCCCACTTTTGTCAGAACTCATTTGTTGAGACCCGAGTATGTCTTCTAGAGATTTGGAACCTTTGTTCCACATGGCAATTATTGTTCTAGCAATACGGAGTTCTTCGTTTTTCTGACAGACTATCTCTTCCAATGCAGCTTGTGACAACTCAAGACTTTCAAGCTTTTCTTCATATGTGGAATACACTTTCAGAAGTTCATTCTTTTCAGTTTCACAGGATAGAAGTTTTCCACATAAGTCTTGCCTGTCACTTGAGATCTTGATGACATTCTGTTTTGTTGCTACAAGTTCTCCTTTTAGCCTGACATTCTCACTCTCACATGTTTTGAGCTTGAGAGAGAGTTTGTCGTTGATTTTGGACAAATTCAGAGATTCCTCGTACAGCTTTTCATAAGCTTGCTGTAGTTCATCGCCATTGATCTCATCATTGTCTTCAGATATTTCATCATCCTCTTTTTGCTCTTCATTCTCCTTGACCTCATCCAATCTAGCAACCAAGGCAGGGAAGTTGCTGGATGATGGTGAAGGTGAATCTCCTCTTTCATGGAATTGGCTCAGAATTTCCCATGCATCTTTAGCCTTTGTGCAGTGAACAACTCCCATGCATCTTTAGCCTTTGTGCAGTGAACAACTCGTTGATGTTCTTCATAGGAATTGCTCCACGAATAGTAATCAGGGCTCTCTGATTGCCCAGATTGTCCACACTTTCTGTATCTTCTTCAATGACTTGCCAACCTTCTGGTTCAAAAGCTCTCAGAAAAGCCCTCATTCTGATTTTCCAATACAGGTAGTTAGTCCCATCAAAGGTGGGAGCATGATGCAGGTTCTGACCACGAGCTAATTCCGATGGCTTTGGAAGAGGTTGAGAAAAAGTGGTCCAAAATGCCATGAAAGCAATATCCCCATCTTCAACGGATTCAGGTTCTTCGGGTTCTTGCTCCGACCCGCTTTCATCATCCTAAGTTACAGTGTAAACTTTCTTTCGATTCTTTTTCGAAGGGCATTCAAGGGCAATATGACCAAACCCTTGACATTCATAGCACTTGACCCTTTGCCCCTTTACAGTCTTCTTTTCAGTTTTTTGAGCAAATTTTGGTGGAAAAGTTTTGGGTTTTTCATTACTCTTGTCTTTTGAAATAGGGTCTCTGAAATTAGGCTTCTTTTTCTTCAAAATTTTTTTAAACTGTTTTGTAAGCATAGCCGTCATCTTAGACTCTAAATCAAATTCAGTCTCCGGAGTTTTTGCAGTCTCATGAGCACTAGTGAAAGCCACACTATCTTTTTGTTTTTTCTTTGAAATCTGGTGGGCTTCATAAGTCTGCAAGTTTCTAACCAACTGATCAAGCTTGAGGGTATCAACATTCTGAGCCTCCTCAATGGCTGTCACTTTTGATTGGAACCTCTCGGGAAGGGACCTCAAAATTTTTCCAACAACTTTAGCTTCCGGGATTTTTTCACCGTGTGTGAAACAGGAATTCACGATATCACTAAGTTTTGCATAAAAATCATCAAACGTCTCATCGTCGCGCATAAAAAGGGTTTCAAAGGCGGAGGTGAGACGTTGAAGTTTTGACCTTTTGACAGAAGTAGTACCTTCGTGAATCGTTTCAAGAATGTCCCAAGCCTCTTTTGCTACCTCACACGTGCAGATTCGACGAAATTCTTCAGGTGTGATGGAGCAAAACAAGGAATTGAGAGCCTTACTGTTCCAACTCGAGTTTTGGTAATCAGTTGTGTCCCTGTAGACGTCCCTGAACGCCCCGGGAGGGATGAGTCCCGTTCTATTCATTTTGGGCTCACTACAGTTCAGGACTCAAATGTCACGGTTCTTAATCTGAATCAAAGAGTCCAAATCCGACAAATCGTTTTGAGAAAACAGATTTTTTGAAAGAAGTGCCAAACATGGACTGCTTTGCCAGATATAGAGTCGCCACCTAAATATTTTGTTTTTGGAAAATTTAGGAAACCCTGACTCGTTTGCCTAAGGCCACGTGTCCGTCATCACCAAAGTTGCCTCGGCTCGGGAACTTGGGTACGATTAGGGAAGGTCACTTCGTGAGCACCCCCGCTCGCCCGATCAAAGATCGGCCTCTACTAACCATGATATCTAGTTTTGAAAACCTTATGCATTCTTATTCCGGTTATTAGCCTAGATTTACTATGTGATGCGCACAGCATACAAGTATAGACCGGCCTCTACTAACCATGTTTTATTTTTGAAAGATGGTTTGCTACTCGCAAGTAGGCTCAAAATGCGGATTTTGCCACCCTCGGGTGGGCTTAGAAAAAGATGGTTTTGCCACTATCTAGTGGGCTTAAAACTCACAGTCGATGATTTATTCCAATCCAAATAACCCAACCTTCACCCACAGGCACTCAGGTAGTTATATCACATAAGCATGTAGACTCATGGTAAAGCATGCTATCATGGCAGTCACTCACACACATGCAAGGATGCTAAAGCGTAAAACTTACCGAGTACTCCAAGCCAAAACAGAAACTATGTTAAAAATACATGCATGATCCTAACTATACAGTAATGCCTAATGCAACACATGCAAAATGCAATTAAGATAGGCCCGGCTATTCTAAACATGGCATATGGAATGCTACAGCTAACAAGTATTCAACTTGGAATTGAAATACAATGCAGTGAGTTATGATGCACCGAGCCCGGTGCATGCAAAACAGATGAATGAATGCAAACATGCTATCATACTGTATGCTAATTGAAACATGCCCTAATCTAACCATCATAAGCTGGTAAATAAAAGGTAGAAAGACGTGGGGTTGGAAGACATACATCGCACACACGCACACTTATTACAATTGCGCCCTCGCTCGGAGGGTCCGAATAAATAATATACAGTCCCAAATGAATACTTACAGTCCGAATAAATACAAAATCCTAATTAATTAACAAATTAATCTAGGAAAGCAGTAAATTAGCATGCAAGCTAGGGACTGCCTCAACTCTGCTCCGAATGATGAATGATGCATATTCGGGTTGCTTGGTGTAGAAATCCATTGCGATGCCCCAATTAGCCTTTGTTTACAATTAAGCCCGGAATATTGCGCGAAGCCCCAAAAGATTGCCGGTTTCTGATTTGCTGCAACAGGGAGCAGGAAAAAGGCATGACAATGTATTTTCACATATGTATGCTTGACTACTCTTCAGGGAGCGTAGTCTTCGATCCTCGTGCCACCAATCACGCATCTCGATGCATGATGGCCGAGGAGTCGAATTACATGACTCAATATGGAATGAATGCACATGAAAACACAACAAGGCCGAGACTCCATCATGGGTAATCCGGAGTGTCGGCGACTGGGAATTGAGACACATTTCGTCACTTAGAGTACGAAATGTCCCTCATTTCCCGTGCTTAGGCTAACTCCTATCCCAAACACAATGCAATATGCATGACATGCATGAATGCAATTCTAACATGCAACCTAGCATACACAATGCTATGAAATGGCATACACAATGCTCGATATAACACGATATACACGATACTCTAACATGCAACCTAGTATACGCAATGCTATGAAATGAAATAGCATACGCAATGCATAATGGACTTACACCAACATGAGTGGACCTCAGCCGCACTCACATCAGTGGCCATAAGATGAAAATGAGATACTCGAGATGCGTGCACACATGCACGCAAACCGAGGACCGATCCTAAGGCACGAATGCCACTCTAACAAGGCATGGCAAGGCACAAAATATGGCATACAAACATGCAAGTTCTAGCACTGAAATGCGATGCAAAATGGCCCCGAAACATGGAAATATGGCACCCAATGCATGGAATGGTCCCGAAACACAAAACTAGGCACATGCATTGACCTATAGCTATACAAAGCATGCATTATTTGATCATGAAGCATAAAGACAGAACCAAGGCAGTCCCAAAAAATGAACATTTCTAGTTCAAAGCATGGCCAAAAGATGCTAGCAAGATAGACTAAAATAGCGTGCAACTTTGACTAGCAAACATGGTTTACATGGCATGTATATCAAGCAAGTGAGAATTCATCAAACTAGCAAAAATCAGTGAATAAAACATGCCAAAAAATGCCCAAATAACCTCTGAAATGCAACCAACACATGCACAAATGATGGGTTCTTTTAGAAGGCATACAAAGGGTTATTAAGCACATGCATCAAGGACACTTAGCATAGCCAAATCAACTCTAAAAATCAAATATGGTAGCCCTAAAACTCACCAAATTGGCCCTGAAATCAGTCAACAAGTCATGCAAGATAGGGCCTCTTTGGAAGGCCAAAAAGACCATCAAACAAAACAAGGTGAGAGGGGGTCACCCCCCTCTGATTTTGAGGCTCAAAAATGCATCAAAGCCATTGTAAATCCACTGGATTTCAGTGGCTAAGAGGCCAAACCATGGCCAATGCAAGTGCTGTAATGCATGGCCCTAATCATGAAGGAATGAAGCATGCATAGGGGAAGGTGACCCCAAACAGAGAATAGACCTTCATCAAACATGAAGATGATGTCAAAACAAGACTTTTTTCAGTTTCGGTCGAGGTCCAAAAGGGCTCACAAATAGGGCTAATGTATCATGCAAAAATAGCCCTAAAAGAGAGATTAGAGACAAGGGATAGTAGATGGCCTCAAACAGTAAAGAACCCTTCAACAAAGTTGAAGAAGGGCTCAAAAAAAGACACTTTACAGTTTATGGAAAGTCACGAAAATAATCACAAGTAGGGCTAAAATATCATGCAAAAATAAGCCTACAAAGAGAGATAGGAGACAAGAGGTAGTAGAAGACCTCAAACGGCAAAGAGTTCTTAATCAAACATGCAGAGGAGCTCAAAATATGATCTTTTTCAGTTCATGACAAAGTCCAAAAATGCTTGCAAGTATGGCTTATAAATGAAACAAAAAAATGAAAGTTTAAGGGAAATAGGTGTTTACCCTTGAAGAGCGGCAAACCAGCAGCTTTTGGACCAAATTTCTAAGCTTCCAACCTCTTCAAATGTCCTCCAAGGTGCTGGAATGAGTGATGGAGGTATTGTGCTATGGGTTGGTGTGTAAATGGTGAAGAAGTAAGGTGTTTGGAGGCTTGGATGAGAGAGAGAGGGAAAGTTGTATACAAAAGCTCCAAGAGGATTTTTTCTAACCCTTAAAGATGGAGGAGGGGTGCTGGTTATATAGAGGGAGAGGCCAAGGAAAAGGGGGGGAAAACCAAATTCAAATTTCCCCCCCCAAAAGGGTAGATCCCTGGGCAGGGGTCTGGGGCAAAACAGCTGGCACAGCTGTGATACACCAGGAGAGAGAAATTTGGCCGGCCAGGTTCAGGAGGTTCAGGTGGCCGGCCGGCCAGGGTCAAAAGGGTCAAGCTCAATTAGTGGCCGGCCACCCCAAAAAGGTGGCCTCCCATGTGTGTACAACACAGCTGTATGGTCAAAAACTGGAAAAAGTGAACCAAGAGAGAGAAAAGCCAACTTTTTAGAGGGGTTCAAAAGGGTCAAAAACAATTGATGGCCGGCCTATCCATATTGGTGGCCTCCCAGGTGTGTACAACATAATGGTGTGGTGGAAAGTCAGAAAAAGTGGCCCGGGAATGGAAAAAGTCAGCTTTCTAGTGAAGAAAACGGGCGATAAAGAGCGACGAAGGAATAGAGCTGGTCTTCAGAACAATTGCTGGCCTCCCACCTTCCTACAACCTCTCTAACAATGAAAATAAGGTCTCCACCAAAAAATGAACCCAACCCGATGTAAAACGAAGGTTCGGGGGCCAAAACGCGCGGCCTGGGGCCCCGAAAACAAGCTGTTAAGCACCGGAGGTGGCGTTCGACCACGAAGTTGGTCTCTCGGGCCACAATGTCCCTAAAAAGGGAGGAAACAAGGTGTATGCCAAAAACTGGAGCAAACGGAGGTGGTTAAGCGGTCCCGAACCGAGGCACACGGCCGACAGCTCCGAAAACCGGGAACCGGGCTCCAAACGGGAAAAATGGCCTACGACCACGAAACGTAGCTTACGGCCACTGAGAGATGATCTACGAGACCTCTCCCTCCCTTTGGGAAGAGAAAACGGAGAAAACGAGACTCGGTTCGCAAACCGAGGTAAGGCATAAAAGAGTCCGGAAGTCTGGAGGCAAGGCTCGCAACCGTGACTCCGCAACCTCAGAACGAGCACTATATGCAACATCACCAAGCGCTCAATCAGTGACGTCTGAGTCTTAAGGTCGGTCAAAAATGGGGTGTCTACAGTCCCATTTATCAAGGGGTTTAGAAATATCAAAACCATCAATGGTGACAATAGGTTCACTCCACCCATAGATTACACAGTGCCAAACTTTCTCATCGATAGATTTTAAAAACACTCTCATACGAGCTTTCCAATAAGAATAGTTTGTACCGTTGAGTAAAGGAGGTCTATGAGTTGAGTTACCTTCATGAATAGAATCCATAATACTAGTCACACAAAATCACACTCCTATAGTTTTGATAAAAATAAAGAGTGACCTGCTCTGATACCAATTGAAAATCCTAAGTGATTTGTGATTAGATCAAGATTAAAATATTCCAAATCCCAATAATCCAAAACACACAATCTAAATCAACAAGCACTTACGAAAGTGATTTAGATTGTTTGTTTTTCGAAATAAACAATAAATCGACACAAACGTTTTTTACGTGGAAAAACCACAATTGAAGAAACTTCAATTGTAATAAAAAACCATGGGCGAACCGCCACTAATCAATCCACTACTGAAGAAAGAAAGATTACAAAGATAATACACAAATTACCCAACTCAGTCAACTTGTCTTCGAATCTTCTGTAACTCTTTCACCACGCCTTCGTCTCGGAACTAATCGATCCTGAAGTTGAATCCACAACTTCACTTGTCGAATTAACGACTACGTACAGAATCAAACGCCTTTTGAAACTTTACATTTGAATCTTCGGAATCCACCGAAGAGAACTCTTTTGTATGTATACGAACAATCTCCTTGATATGTGCTTCTCAATTCATGAGTTGAATACTCAATCAATATTATCAAGGAAAACTCACTAAAAACCTCAAAAGAAAACCTCAAACAAAACCCTAGGACTCTTGAATAAGATCTAGGAAAAGTCAAAAGTAAAATCAGCCTAAGCAGGTATAAATAGGCAATCTGAGTCCACGATCTTCGCTTGAGCGCCCAACATCCCGCTCGAGCAGATTCAACAAAATATGCGTGTGATAAAATAGAGTTCCGCTCGAGCACGAAATCACACCTTCCAGTATTTTTACAGACCTGACAAAATACTGAGAGATCCCAATCTCCGCTCGAGCGCCAATGGTCCCGCTCGAGCGGGAAAGACAAAAACATAGAAAAAATTACAACTTTTTCAACACAAAGTTTTGTACCCGGATTTGACAATAAAGGGACCCAACATAAGGGCCATCATTAATGAGCAAAATAAAATCTTTTGCGACGGATTAACAAAAGGCACTGCAAAAAAAAAAAAAAAAGAAAAAAAGATAGGTAATGTACCGTTGCGTATAATATTACTTTTGTCACGTCCTTAGATTTTCGGTCTCTAATAATGGTATTTAGTTGATGCCTTTTTTGCGACAGTCAAATGCCGTCGCAAAAAAATTAATTTCGTGACGATTTTTTTTGCCATCACAAAATCATGCTTTTTGCGACGATTTTCAAACCGTTGCAAAAAGTTCCGTGTCTAAAGCCTCCTTTTCTAGTAGTGAGTCGTCTCTATCATTCATGGGTAGAATAGAGGCACAGATTTGGGAATTGTATATTTTATATAAAAATCAAATTGAAATATTTTATACAATCACACCTATTTAGGGAGTGTGATTAAATATATATATATATATATATATATATAATTATACTTATTTAAAAAGTGTGATTAAAAAGTAGTAATGTATATATAATCACACATTAATTAAAATGTGTGATTAAAAAAATATATAATCACACTTATTTAAAAAGTGTGATTAAAAATTAGTAGTGTATATATAATCACACTTTAATTAGAAAGTGTGATTAAAAAATATATAAATAATCACACTTTAATTAGAATGTGTGATTAAAAAATATATATATATAATCACACTTATTTAAAAAGTGTGATTAAAAAGTAGTAGTGTATATATAATCACACTTTAATTAGAAGGTGTGATTAAAAAATATATAAATAATCACACTTTAATTAGAATATGTGATTAAAAAATATATATATAATCACACTTGTTTAAAAAGTGTGATTAAAAAGTAGTAGTGTATATATAATCACACTTTAATTAGAAGGTGTGATTAAAATATATATATAATCACACTTAATTGAAAAGTAACATAAAAAATAAATATTATCACACTCAATCAAATTAAGTGTGATTAAAATATTAATCTAATTTTTTTTATCAGACTTCCAATAAAAGTGAGATCTTTTTTTTTGTCAATCTTTAACTATTTTTGTAGTAGTATCGTCACCTTAGCAATGCATACAAAACACCAAACACATACACACCACAACAAATTTCGTAAAATTAGCCTATAAGAGTTAACTCATTAACAACATATTCCACATTACACGCTTCAAATTTACATCTAACAATTTTCATAATTACATAATGGGATTATCACAAAATTCTAAATATCCACATGCCAACAATCGGCTTCACCAAGCCATACCAACAAACTACACGCTTTTCTCGGCGCTACTTTGGAAGGAAGACGAAACCTCTATCAAGTGCCACGCTTTACCAGTCACAAGTTGGAAGGAACACGAAACCTCCACATATCTCAACAGACCATATGCTTTTCTGGAAGGAATGCGGAACCTCTATTAAGCGTCGCGCTTTACCAGTCATGAATCGAAAGGAAACAGACCCTAACATCACATCACATCATTTCATCATGTCACTCATTATTATAACTCATAGATTAAACCAACAATTCTAATTCCTTGATAAGGGTAAAAGTTTATCTTTAGAAATAATTACAATTTGTTTCCCACGACATTCTTTACTTCTCAACATTAACACCAACTCTTTATATTCAATTATGCTACACAATTGGTATCATACACTACCCAAAATTTATTAATTTAATTTCTATTATCAATTCCTCCAACACAACCCTCATATACCATAATCATTCTCACAACAATTAATTATTATCATTTATACTCATCTTAATCAATCATAAACTTAATTTCAAGAATTTAAGGCCAATTGAAATAATTCATCATTTTAAAAAATAAAATCTATAACTAGGGTTTGACAAAAATTAGGGCTTTTTACTTTAAGGCGCAAAATCATGTTCCAAAAACTTCCTTAAGTCCCATAAATCATAAAGTTAACTCTCTTGATTTGGAAACCCTTACTTCATCTATATGCTTTTAAGAAAATCCCTCAATATGAGGTTTTGATGCAATACCAACATACCACTCATCTATCTCAAGAAAATATTGAAGGGAAGATAAGAAAACACGAAATTCCAACGTCAATGAAAACACGATCCATTCAAATTGATAGGAAGCCCTCGTCATGCTCTTCATTTTTATATAGGAACATGGATGAGAATCTTACTCTAAGGAGATGAAATCCAAGCTTTTGTGAGCTTACTCAACAATGGTTAGAATGAGAGAGGAGAGAGAGAAAGAATCGGATCAGAATGAAGAAAAATGACCCAAAAATGACTTTTAAAGACGCTCATCCCGAACAGACCGCTCGAGCGAACATTTCACCGCTCGAGGGGTGAACGCAATCTCTTAGAAATTTTGCAGGTCTACAGCGAAAATACTGGAAGCCTTGCATCTCCGCTCGAGTGACCATTTGATTGCTCAAGCAGTCGCCCTAGACACAGCTAGTTACACAGCACAGTTGTACTTAAGTTTACAATGTAAAATAAGGAAATACCCCCCATTTGCATTAAAATATATATATATATACAAAAAAAAAAAAGAAAAAAACAAAACAAAACAAAAACAAAAAACAAAATCCAATTTAATCAAAAAGTGACTCTCTTAATTTTAGTACAAAAATAATTTTTCGACTGAAATTTTTAAGTTTGACGTTGAAGTAAAGTGATTAATACCTCGTAGAAAAATCCTATAAAATCAAATTAGACTATTTAATGTATAAGTAATAATTACCACCAATAATTATTTTTAAAATCGTAAGTTTTGAAAATCTAATTTTTACACTTAGAAAATTTTTAGACTAAGTCCAATTTTTTACTGAAAACTTGAATCTCGACTTGAACCGTTACAAATCTGATAATTGTAATTTTTTAAATTTACCGCTTTAATCTCTAAAAAAAACTAGACGACAATTGTGTTTTTAAAAATAAACTATTAGTTTTTTGAGTTACAAAAGTAATAAATTAAAAAAGGTATAATTAATAAAAAAGGAAAGGGTAGCCGGCAAGCTGGGCCCGGGTCGACCAAATTCTATTTCAATGATAATATATGTAAAGAATTTACAAAATGAATAATTTAGAGTATTGAAACGAGACTCTTATGGTAGGTTCTACAGGTCTGAACAATACCTCTAGTTCAAATCTAGATTGGAGAAAAGACCAACTCTTATTGAAAATTAACACAAAAATATTGAATAACACTATTTTAAACAATAAAAATCAAATTAAGATGTCACATGAATTTAATCCAAAACCACAATATAATTTTTCCACCAAATCACAAGAATCCTTTCTTGCCTTGCTATTATATATACACATATGCAGGTATATTAACCATCCCTCCTTTCCTATCAAGTAAGATGGTGAACAACAAGGCTTTAGCTCTCCTCACTTATTGCTTCCTCTTCGTTTGGTTCCTCTTCATTTTGGGTGGTATGGCTGCAAGACAACTACCCACTGTCTCTCAAATCGGTTTGTGCCATTCTAGGTATAATGATAATTTATGATTAGAAAAAAGATAAATTACACCACTGGTCCCGCTAATTTGAATGAAAGATCACTTTAGTCTCCATAGATTCAATTTGAACAATTTAGTATCTACACTTTTAATTTTGTTGCAATATGATCCCTTTATCATGTGTTGTTAACATTTGAAAACTAGAGGGACCAAAGTAAAAAAAAAAAAAGCTATAAACTATGGGGACTACCAATGTAATGAATACGTTACATCAGTGGTCCCTATCGTTTGTTTTGAATTTCACTTTGGTCCCTCTAATTTTGTAAGTGATGAAAGAAACAAATTACAACATAATAGAAAGTATAGAGACTAAATTGTTCAAATTGAAACTACGGAAACTAAAGTGATAATTCACTTAAACTAGAGGGATCTATGGTGTAATTTACCCTTAGAAAAATTATACAAAAAATCTCAGAATTTGACCTTTATAACAAAATAAACTCTTAAATTTATTTTTTTGTCAATTTAAATCTAAATTTTTGATTTTTTGTATAATTTAAATCATGTGCTTATTTTTCTCTAAGTAAACTGACAAGAAAAAAAAATTATGTCATTAAACTTAAACAAAAGGGATATTTTAGATAGTTTATATATAGTTACATTGAGTTTAATAACTAAAATATATTTTCTTTCTATCAATTTGAATTAATGAAAACAAACTGATGATTTAAATTGAAAACAAATCACAAAATCAAGATTTAAATTAAAAAAATTAAAAATTTAGAATTTATTTTGTTGTAATGATCAAAATTTGAGATTTCTTTTGTAATATTACAAATGCCATAAGTAAAAGAAACATTATGAGTTATAATCAAACACCAATTAAAGCATAATTGGAATAATAAACACAATAAGTCATAGCCAACCAACATCAAAATAGGTCATAACTAACCAATATCAAAATAGATCATAATCAACCACCACACTTGAGCCATAACCAAAGACCTTTTTGATCATAACAAAAATGACAACCACAAATGATCATAACTAAGTCATAACTAATACCAAATAAATCGTAATCAAATCATAACAAATAACACAATTAGTCATAACCAAAATTACAAAATCATAATTGAACATATAATACACTTCTTTTTTTAGATGTGTATTATAAATTTTTTCTTTGTTTACACATTTTTTATATTTTATTTAGGTAAACTACACTTAGTACCCTTACAGTTTTACAAAAAATTTATTTTAGTTGCTCAACTTTCAATTTTCTTTATTGGAACTTGATTTAAAATATAAGAGGTTGACTGTTACTATTGAAACTGAAAAGAACAATGTGAGATTTTGGTGAAAGTATATGGACTAAAGTGAGGTTTTAGTAAAAGTATAAGGGTGATAATAAGATAAAGATATATATATATATATATATATCATTTATGCTTCGAATGACATGATCCGTCAACTTTGTTAACAGTAGATAGATGGAATGTGAGATTTCAACTTTTTTTTTTTTTTTGAACGTAGGTTTCAAATTGAATTAAATGGTAAGAGGTTAACTGTTATAATTAAAAGTGAAATGACTGCAACAAAGGATACTAAATATAATTAACCCATTTTACTCTTGTATCGTTGCAGAAGGCACCTGTCACAGGCCTCCGATAGGACCAGGGGTCGATCCTGTGCCAAGTCCATCACCCCAATCCCATGGCTGCTAAGCAAAATCTGAAACAAACTCCTAAAAGAGAAAAGTGTATTGAAGTGAAGCAGACCATGTTTTTATTACTTCTAAGGGGCTTAGTGGACGTTTGGTGTTAGTGTAAATTATTATTATTATTTTCAGTTCTTATTATAAGGATGAGTAACGGTGTGGTTTCATATATGTGTAGGCCAAACTATATTATGGCCTTTGTGCTTGTGTACGTGTATTTGTATTCAATTTCAAATCAGTATTTCAAAATAAATAGATTTGATAATACTTATGTTCCAGAATTAAAGCAATGTTTCTGTATTATGTTCTACGTTTAGACCAACAAAATTGCTCTTGTTTCAGGATGGTTTGGTTGTATTTGGTTTAGTTTAGCACTAAATTTATAAGTAAATCAATCATAATCGGTTCTGTTAAAAGTATTTGAAATTGCAAATTGGTTTACAAATTGAATTGGGTCTATATGATGATTGGAGATACCTGTGTTGTTTGGTATAATTTTTTTTATAATTTATTTTATTTTGAAAAATTATGTCAAAATGTTTGCTGTGTTTTCGATTTGTAACTTATGTAATAAATAATTTAAATAAATTAATTATTGAAAAGTAGACAAACAAATATATGATTTTAACTTTTAATTTGAATTACCAACATTTAGAACTTGTTTGAGATATTCTAAATAAATATACTTTTTGAATTTTTATAAAATATAAGTTGAGTTTGAAGTGATGTGATAAAGAGGTAACATGACTTAAATAAAATAACAACTTTTTAATTTTTTTTAATGTATGTCAAACAAGACCTTAATTTGTAAAACGTTACGCCAAACATTGTCAAAGTCTTGCACTGATTTGTTGACCTCGATTTCTGTGATCGAACATTTTGATGGTTCAAAGAAATTGACAAATGCGTTCCAAAAAAAAAAAAAAAATTGACAAATAATTTCACGTGGCCACGATCACAGTACGTTAGAGAATATAGAGAATTTGAATTTTTACGAAAATTGATAATTGATTTCCTTGTTTGGATAATTTAAATAAATATATTTTTTAATTTTTTAAAAAAAATATAAAAAATTTAAAAAATAATGTAACTCAAATAAGTACACCTATTTAAATAATTACATTTGTTTTGGGGATACCAAACAAAATCTTATCGAAAATAGTGGAAAAAAAATAGTAGGGTAGAAAACTTATACTACAAATACTGAAAATCTTTTTATAATTACAAGATAAATGGATAAAATAATAATTACAAAGGTAGGAAATTATTCTCCACGCACCAAATATTACAAAGGTGGGAAATTATTCTCCACGCACCAAATAGAACACCGTGTTTTTTCCTTACATGGCTCGCACAGTGCCTGTTGTGTGGCTTATGAGAATTATTTTGGACTTTATTTTCATCATTCGAACAATTCAATTTTTAAAGAACATCGAATAGAACATATCTGTAAAAAAAATCAAGTTGATCGGACATCAATAGACTCTTCATCAACTTGATTTTTTACAGGTTTGTTCTACTCGATGTTTTTTAAAAATTGAACAGTTCGAATGATAAAAATAAAATCTGAAATAATTCCCATGAGCCACACAACAGTCACCGCTGTGCAAGCCGCACAACAGTGACTCTGACTCCCTCTCCTCTCTCCCTCTCTCTCTGTCCTTTATTACTTTCTCTCTCTTCTTTTTTTCTTTTTATTTTCTTTTTATTTATTTTAAAAAAACATGTAGTATAACTTTTAATATATAAATTTAATTTTTATAAAATTAATAATGTTGAAAAGATATTAATGATATCTTTAAAATGAGACTAATGTTAAATATATAATTTTAAAATTTAAAATAAAAAAAATACATTATTTTTAAAAATTACATAACTAAAATATAATTAAAGTTGGTATGAATAATAAAACTATCTAAAATTACTTAAATAAAAAATATTATTTAAGTCTCTAAGTAAAAATCTAAAATTTAAAGCAATACAATTATGCTAAGTGAAATTGATAAAAAATAAAATAAAAATATCACACTCTATCGTGGTATATTTTCAAAATATATATTATAAAGGGAAAATTGGTCTAAGATCCCTCTCCCAATTTTAGTAATGGAAGAGATCCACAATATTATATTATGATGTCTAAGGTCCCTCAACTTCCACACCAATATATCACAGAGAAAATTAACTCTCTCAAGTCAATCCTTATGTCGAAGTGACACTCGACCTCCAAGACGATGACACGATCGTGCTCCGCAGTGTGGAACCGGCAACGATCCTCAACATCGACCGAGAGTTCGCCTTTTTCGGAGGAGCAGACACTCCGCCCGCGTCGGCGTCGGCGTCCGCCTCTGGTTCGCAGTCTCCGACAATGAAGCGGAGTTCGTCGAATCGTCTCATTTAGTTCTCGCAAGAGTTGAAAGTAGAGGCGGTTGCAAAAGCGAAGCATTTCTCTCAGGAGTTGAAGGCGAAGCTGAAGTGGTTCTCGTGGAGTCACGGTCATGCGTCGCGTTCAGCAATTCAAAATGTTCTTGTAGTAGGAGGTAGCAACAGTCTGGACTCTGCTTTGGCCGCTCGAGTTCTCCGTCAACAGAAAGCTCGTCTCGATCGCACCCGTTCTGGTGCCAAAAAAGCTCTAAAAGGACTCAGATCCATCAGCAGTAGCAAAAACAACAGCGTCGATGGATGGAACGAAGTTCAGAACAGCTTCAACAAGCTTGCCAAGGACGGTTATCTTTATCATACCGATCGGACAATGCATAGGTCATAAAACTCTCTCCAATTACAATGGTGCGATTTCAATGCGTGTTTAAACCTTTTCAATCTCAATTTTTATCATTTTTGGTTGTAGGAATGAGAGATGATTCAAAGGAATTTGTGTTGGAATTGTTCGATGCTCTGAGCAGACGACGAAGGTTGAATGTTGACAAGATCAGCAGAGATGAGCTTTACGAGTATTGGTCTCAAATCACTGATCAGAGCTTCGATTCTCGACTCCAGATCTTCTTCGACATGTATGCATTATTATTTTTTCTTTTCAAAAAAATTAATAGATTTATTCTCTGATTTGAATAAATTTCTTTGGGTTGTAAAGGGAAATTTCTCTGGTTTTGAGAAAATTTCTTTGGGTTGAAGTGAGTCTAGAGAAATTCTTTCCTGGTCCAGAGAAATTCTCTGGATTTCTCTAGTTTAAACTCAGTTTGTTTAATTTTCTCTGCCTTTAATTGAGTAAAATTGGTGAAGTCATATGTATGTATTTATACTATTTGTTTATTTGTTTTGTTTGTTTGGTATACTCAGTGAAATTTACTGAGACAACTCAGTGAAATTTCAATAAAACAAACTCAGAGAAATTTGTTCTCTGGAGAGAAATTCTTTCAGAGGTCCAGAGAAATTCTAGAGAGAAATTTCTCTAGATGAGAATTTCTCTGGAGAGAAATTTCTCTGGAGCAATTTTTTCTATGACATGAATTTTTTCTAGACTAATTTTCTCTGGATCAACTTGAGGGACTTAGACATTATAAAAATATTAGATGTTCTTTATGCTATAAAATCTTAATATGAGGGACCTTAAAAAAAAAAACCCCTATTATAAAAATGGAAAATACTATGGTGTGAAGCCTTCCAAGGGTCCACACTATATGCACCTTATCACAAAATGTGTAACTTTACCACAAGATTTCGTAACATAAATCACAAAATGCATAATCTCGCCATAAATTCGTGTAACAAAATATCTAAAATTTTGTGACTGTTACAAAATTTTGTGGCTTGGTTACAATATTTTTTGTTGTATCAATTGTGACGAGATTAAGCATTTTGTGATTAATGTTATGAAATTTTGTGATAAAATTATACATTTTAAATAGGGGTGCATATCGTATGCGCCCCTAAAGGATGACACCATGGGAGAACCCTATAAAAATATATATTTTAAAAATATATGTAAATTTCGACAAAAATAAATAGAAAAAATATCAACTAAAATTATACAAATAAAAATAAAAATATTCAAACATATCAAAATGAAAATGATTTTTTTAAAACTGTTTTTAATTTATTTAGAAAAAAAATAGAATAAAAAATTTAAAAATTCAACCAAATATTTTATATTTCAACTCTAAAAATAGTTACAAAAATTAGTACAAAAAAATTAATCTCACGGTATATTTCAATTCAATCTATATGGGGTACGAATCCAGTTTGTGTGGGTTACAAATCCATTTTCTGTGGGATGCAAGTCGAGTCTGTGTAGGGTGCAAGTGTAGTCTATGTAGGGTCCAAAACAGAGTGTGTTACTTTTAATTTTTGTTTTTTTATCATTTGCACTCAATATAACTGTATTGTTTTAATTTTTACATTTTTACTTAGAGATTGTGTCCTTTCAAGGGGTCTTGGGAGAGACACCTACCGTTGATTGAGTTTGCCTACAACAACAGTTATCAGGTGAGTATTGGGATGACACCATTTGAGGCCTTGTATGGCCCATCTTGTAGATCACCGGTTTGTTGGGCCAAGGTGGGAGATGCATCGATGTTGGGCCCAGAGATGGTTTGAGAGATGATCGAAAAAGTTACTTTCATTCGAAAAAGGTTAGCTATGGCTCAAAACCAACAAAAGAGTTATACCGATAAGAGGAGATAACCTTTATCCTTCAAGGTTGGTGATTATGTGTTTCTTAAAATCTCGCCGAGACAGGGTTTAATGAGATTTGGGAAGAGTGAAAAATTGTCTTCAAGGTTTATTAGACCCTCCGAGATTCTAGAACAGATTGGGAAGTGGCATACTATTTGGCCTTACCACCACAACTTTCTAGGGTTTATAACATGTTCCATGTCCCTATGCTTAGAAAGTATAAACGCGACCCTTTGCATGTTCTTGATTGAGTCGACTTAGAGGTAGATGAGGATGCCTCATACAAAGAACGACCGATTCAAATTTTAGATGTCCAAGAACAAGTGTTGAGAGGCAAGATCATACCTTTGGTGAAGGTGTTGTGAAGGCATCATGAGATTGAGGAAGCGACTTGGGAACGGAAGGCGGAAGTCCGCTCCAAGTATTCGGATGTATTTATAGGGTTGAAATGTTAATACTCTCTAATGTTGTTTTGGGAGTTGAATGTTGTTATTCTTAATTACGTACTATTGAAGTTTATGTGATTTTGAACATGAAAGTGGTTGAAAACATCAAAATTAATACTAAATTTTGTGTCGATAATTATTGTTGTGGTTATTGTTGAGATAGTTGCTATGACCCTAATGAGATTATGATCTATTGAATTAGAATTGAATTGTCATGTTGTTAGATTGACTATGGTCATTTTTATTGTCATTTGGAGTTTAATCTCGTGGTTATGTGTTGTCATGGCTGTTGGGTTTTGGGAATTATTTCATGGTGAGAGGAGTAGTTTAATTTCGGAGACAAAATTCTCTAAAATGGGAAGGTTATGATGTCCTGAGCCTTTTTAAAGCAATTTGAGTATATTAATTCGAAATTTCTTTTCTTTTAGGGTCCTTGTTGCTATTGAACTCTACGTGTCATGTATTGGCACCTATTCTTCTCCTTATGATTATTCATTCCAGTCCTAACGTATTTTTTGAGGTGCCGACTTGAGTCTTTGGGTGTTGGAGCGAGTCTGGGAATGATGGGAAGGTTCTAAAGTTTGCCTCACTTGTAAATTAAGTCCACTCAAGCTGTCTTTTTGTTGCTCGAGTGGTAAACCTGTTCTTCTAGTTCTTTGTTTAGAAGTTTGAAATACTGTGAGTGTGCTTTCACCACTCGAACAATCAGTTTACAAAAGAGAGAGATTCTGGAAGATTGAATTCATCGTTCGAGTTCAGGATTCATCGCTCGAGTGGTCTGTTTAGAGTTAGTTTTGAGAAATATGTCCAATCACTTAAAAGTTAAGCCATAAACCCTTTCTCCATCATTTTTCATTTCCCTCTCTGTCTCTTTACACTTCACTCCTCTCTCTTTTCCCTCATCTCTCTCTAGAAATCATCCACCCACCCTCATAAATTTCTTGATATCTTCAAATCTATTAGAGATTTGACCCTAGTCCCTTCATTAAATTGGAGAGCTCATTGAGGGCTATGACGTGTGCGATGGAGATCGAATTTCGTCACTGTTGATTTTTGAGACTTTTTCTCATCTTTCCCTCCAAGTTTGAGGTAGGGAGTTTCTATGAGCTATATATATATGATTTTAGCATGTTCTTATTTATTTTGATGTGATTATTGAGTTCAGGGTTTGAAATTTGAAGTGTTGAGTTTTAAAAATGTTGAAAAAGTGATTTTCTTATGATATTATTCAAATTAATTTTCTTTATGAACTTATGAGCCTCTTAGGAGTGCATTGAGGTAATGAATTTTTTTAAAAAGAACACTGCACATGATTTCAAAAAAATAGAACTTGTGATTTTGGAGTACGGCATTGTATTGCATCCATATATAAGATTGTTAAAACATATATATTTTATTAAGATTTTTGTACTAGATTTTGTGCTCACTCTAGTGAATTTGTGCGGGAAATGATGTGGTGATCTCGCCTAGCTAAGGCGTGGGAAGTGTTTTGAGGGCACGAGGCTCTTTTTCTTTTGTTATTTATTTTGACAAGCCTAGGGCTTTATATATATGGATTTGATAATCCTTTTGTATAACTGGGCCTAAGCCTTGGAAATTATAGTCCTTGAGGCATTCTTTTGTGCATGTTCTTTTTATTTCTTTCGTCTCACATGCCATAGATTTATACTTTGAGGAGGTTGAATATGTAATGTATGTGGACATCTTTTATATCTCTCATATATTAATTGTAACGCCCCCCAGAATAATACGATAAAATTTACTCGAGAGCGGAAGAATAATAGAAAAAAGATATTTTCATTCATCAGAGTTCGTTTACAAAAGTTAACACGTGCGATATACATTCATAAATGTTCATCCTGAATCTATAGCACGTGTTACAATGTTGAGAGAAATGAAACTAAACATATAGTTATATGCCCTATAGGCTTATATCTTTCCAAATCATTGCTTGGTTACACAAAAGTGAGCCTAACTTAATACAATTAAAGCCCTTGGCTATACAAAATAATGAAAAACAAAATAAAGAAGCTCTTACTTCCCAACAGTCCCTCCAAGCTATTGCCTTGGCGGAGGCATGTTACCAGCACTTGAAAATGATTTTTCCAAGTAGGGTGAGCCAAAGTCCAGTAGAAATAATCTAACACAGTATATGAGATTTAGCAGAGATACAAGTACAATGTGCATACACAATGTTTGTGACAAAACATTCACATTTTCATAAGATCGTAAAGTACCAAAGTTCGTATTTCAATTCATTTTCCATCCATTCTTCTCAAGTTAATTTACTCTTTTCAACTCATGATCAAATTTTATTTTCTTTCAACAACCCAACTAAGACTACAACTCAGTGGTTATCTAGTCAACACACTTATCACACAAACGCTTCAATCTGTCATTTTACGAAAATTTCGTCTGCGAGATCGGCACCCATGTATACACAAGATTTCAGGACTTTCACCCTGGACACTCTGGCTAACTTAATTGTCAATGGAGTCCATCCCCTATCTCCTCCCAAACAATGGAGTACATCCACTTTCTCATCCCAGACATCATACATATACAATGTATTTAAACATAGTCATATTTAATGGCAATCAACAATAAATTTAGTTTCAATTCACCTAATCTTCATACAATTTCTACAACAATCATAGCTATCATCTACTGATAGCCTAATGCAATTATTTCTAAACAGATATTCAATCTCAAGACAGATAATTTATTCCAAATTTCCAAAGGTGAATGGTATTACATACATAACTTCACCATTTATTTCAATATTCGCCCAATTTTATGCTTACAACACCAATTTCAGTTATTTATACAAAATAAATAATATAATCATTTTAGGGCAAACTCCCATTTTTTTTCAAATATCATCCCAAGTTTCAAAATCAACAATTTTGACACAATACAACCTCATTTACAAACTCCATAACCAATTATTTTCCATTCATCAAAAACCCCTCTTTTTATTTCACACCCAAATCCTAGGTTTGTTCAAACTACTCCCAAATCCCACCATTGTTACACAACGACAAATAACTAAGTTAAAGACCATATGAAAGTGTAGAAAATCCCTACCTCAAGAAGAGAAAACGAGCAAAACAAGGTTGAAACTCCAAAGACACCGAAACCCACTTTTGTTCGGATGAAAAGAGAGCCCATGACGTGCCCTACCTTTTTCCCAAAGGCACTAGGGGTGAAGAACTTAATGGATCTAGGTGAAATAGAAGAGAGAAGATGAGTTTTAGAGAGAGAAACTCAAGGTCTAGGGTTTTGGAGAGTTTTAGAGAGAGAGAGAGAGAAGTGAAAAGTGATGAAAGAGGTCATCTTCACGGACTGTTATACATGTAGTCCGCTCGAGCGTGAAAAGTAACGCTCGAGCATCAGACACAATGTTCCGCTCGAGCGTAAGAAGCGATACTCGAGCATTGAATACACACTTGCAGACGAAGGACAACACTCGAGCGCAAGATTGGACGCTCGAGCATCCACCCGCTCGAGCGTAGGAAACATCGATTGAGCGTAGAATACACTCTTCCAGTATTTGCAGGTCTACAAAAATACTGAGAGTTCGCAAAACCCGCTCAAATTCAAGAATGGCCGCTCGAGCGGAGGAGCAAAAAATCTGGACAACAAAGGTTTGGAAAAACAAGCAATCAACCTGTTCCAAACACACAGCTACAATCCAAATGGCCAATCCAAGGAACAACACGGGGAATAAAAGATGGACAGCAACATTGAATCATGAAACCCGAGTCCGGAACATAATAAAATGTCCGGTCAAAACTGGAATCGCTATATCAATGAATACGACCACAGAGATTTGATTTACTTAATGTTGACTAGAGCTCATAATTAATCACAAGTATAGAATTAAATCCGAATTATTATATGTTAATTAATTTGAGGGGGTTACAATTTTCTTAATTCATTTACATAACAGAAATTTATCTTTTTCTTGGAAAAGACTTCTTGTTCACATGTTTTAAACCTTTATGTAGGCCTCGGTTTAAAATGACTTGCTCACTCCGTTCACACTGAATTCAGCAGCTCCTACTATCACGAAATTACTTAGAAGAATCATTGCCAAAGTGTTATGTATATATAAATAGATAGGTGGTTTAAACAAATTTCATATTGTAATTAATAACTAGCAAAGATGGTGAAGAACAACAAGGCTTGTGCTGTCATCACTAGCTGCTTCCTCTTGATTTGGTTTCTCTTCTTCATTTCTGCTGCTTCAAGACAACTACCCCCTCCAGAGGGTTTGTACCCTCTCTCTCATCAGTACATAATTAATGTTCATTGATCGTAGTAGACACATTATTCTATTTAATTCTTGTGTTATTGTTGCAGGAGTAAACCACTGTATTCTTCCCAGTCCAAGTGTATCAGGCAGAGCCCCTCGCTGCGCATAGCAAAATCTGAAACAAACCCCTAAAAAGAGAAAAGAGAAGTGAAGCAGACCATGTTATATTAGACCATCTCCAATGGAGAACCAAATCCAACATCAAATTTGAAATTTGATGAAAAACTCACTTTTTGAGGCTCCAACGGTGGCACCAAATCGATATCAAATCGAGAATTCAGCAAATCTTTCACCAAACTGAGTACAGGCGAAGCATTTCACCAAATTTCACCAAATCACTGTTCCTGACCGTTGGGATGAGACGAACCGGTCGACCATCCGGTTGCCCAACCGGTCGCCCCGGAAAAAGTTCAGACCGTTCACTGAAAAGGTTCAAACCAGTCAAAAAAAAAAAAAAATTTTTTTTTGCCTAGGTGGTCGACCACCCGGTCGACCGGCCGGTTGACCACCCGGTCGACCACCAAAAAGTTCAAAAAGTTCAAAAAAAGGGTTCAAACCGGTAAAAAAAAAAAAAAAAAAAAAAAAAAAAAAAAAAAAAAAATTGCCGTTACCGGTTGACCGGCCGGTCAACCAACCGGTTGCCCGGCGCAAATTTGATGAAAAGATTTGATGCTGAACCGTTGGAGCGTGAAGTATCAAATGAAGGAAATTGCTTTTTTTTTACTTAAATCTGATGAAACATTTGGTTCTCCGTTGGAGATGCTCTTAAGTTCTTATTATAAGGAAGAGTCACGGTGTAGTTTCATATATGTCTATGTTGGCAAAATTATATTGCCCCTTGTGCTTTTGTCCGTGTATTTGGATTCAATTTCGAGTCAGTATTTCAAAATAAATACAAATTAATATTCCAAAATTAAAATGATGTTTCTAGTATTATGTTCTAGGACGAATTATATTAATAGTCCCTATAGTTTGAGATTTATGTGATTTTGATCATTGACTTTATAATTGTGATATATTTTATCATAAATTTTAAATTTTGTTCCAAACAAAGACAATTAAAGATGTTCTTTTGCAAACGGTCCATTCAAGGATAAAGTCGTCACACAACTTATTTTGTATTAGTTAACTTGTATGTTGTTTGAAATGTAATGGGCTTCTTCTTCTTCTTCTTCTTCTTTTATTTTATTTTTTTTAATGAATAATTTCAATTTAAAAGTTTTGAAAATCAAAATACATGTCAAATCATTATGTTCCATTATAGATAATCATAAATGATGAACAATTATTATTTGAAGGGCAATTCAGACTATTAAAAATTTAATGAGACTTGAAAGTCTAAAAAATCTTAGTTAGGACTTCATGAAATATAAGTTTATAAATTACGACTTGTATTTAAATGCCTCAATTATTAACATACCCTTATAAAAATGTCATTATTTTTGAAATCAAATATTTAAAAGATTTCTACTTAATATGAATTATTCATAAATAAAACATAATAGAATTATATATACTAAAAATACTTTACGAATTTATTTTTTTTATTTATATTTTTTTTATTAATGTGTTCAATTTTTTTTATTAAATTAAATACATTTCTTATTTTTTCGTCTACCTTATTCATATTTTATTATTAATTTATATTAAGTTTGCTATTTAGCATGAAGTTGTTTATTAGAAAAGATTTATATTTAATTTATACTTTATATAACCATATATATATATAATTATATACAATTTGTATAAACAGTTTAAAAGGGATATTAAAGAAAAATCAATACTCAACATAATTAATCTATCTATTTTTTTCTTAATTCAATCACAACATATATTTAACTTTTAAAAATAAATTTTGTATAACTTTCATTTCTACATTTTTTATTTCTACAAGATTAAAAAAAAAATTTAAATAATTGAATCACTTTTAATTTTATGTTACTAATTTCTCTTTCAATTTAACTATTATTAATGTCAAAATGAGTGTTCACTATGCTATGTTATAAATTAATATTACATAAAATCATTATATATATTTATTTCAGTTACACTTTTATAGTATGATAAGGATAAGATTATTGAAATACACATAAATAATTGAAATAAAATTGTTGTATGTGTAAGAAAAATGTTTGGGGGCCTTAATTTTTGTGGCTCAAATGGCTCAAAATTGTCAAAACGACGTCGTTTTGACAATTTTGATGTTGTTTTGTTCTCAAAACGACGTCGTTTTGGCAAATTCGAGCCATTTGAGCCACAAAAATTAGGGCCCTCTACCATTGCTGATATTTATATAAGTAACACTTTTGTAGAATGATATGACTAACATTATCAAAATAAATAATTAGAATTATTATTTAATTTTAAATGAATTTTTTTCTCCAATTTAATCATTATTTTATATTAAAATGAATATTAATTTTATTATATTGTAATTTAGTATAAAAGTGTTATTTAAAATACACTTTCATAATTCGACAGAACGAAAATTGTGTTACATATTTCATGATATATTTTCTAAATAGTTTTAGACATATCTATACATAGACATATATATATATATATAAATAATTCAACTAAAGTTACTATATATTTATTTATGTTATATTTTATAGGGATATTTACACAAGTTCTAATTTATGAACTTATACTCCATTAAGTCCTAACTAAGATTTTTTAGACCTTCAAGTCCCATTAAATTTTTAATAGTCGGAATTACCTTTCAAACAATGATTATTCATTATTTATGATTATCTATAAAGAAACATAATGCTTTGACATTTATTTTGATTTTAAAATATCAACATTCAAATTGAAAAAACTAATAAATAAATAAATAAATAAATAAATAAATAAATAATTGTGAAAAAAAAAAACTAATATTTTTTTTGAAAAAATTGAAAAATTGAATTATGTTTTTGTGCAAAACTAGAAATTCTGTGTTTATAAAGGAGCATGATGATGGAACATTGATGTGCAAAACTGAAAAAAAAAAATATTAAAAATGAAAAAACTGATAATGTTCTCAGTTTTAAAACTGCAAAAAAACTGTTAATGTTCTCGGTTTTATTGGATAATTGAATCAAATCAATAAGTATAAGGACAAAAACGTTTAATCTCATGCTTTGTTTTTTTCATCAGTTAGTGAAATAATTATTTTGAACATTACTATGCAAAATTGATAATGTTCTTAGTTTTAAAAATTAGAAAAAACTAATAATATTCTTAGTTTTACTAAATATGACTTACTAGTTCAAAAAATCTTAAATAGAACTTGAACTACCATAACATTTGTAATAGGACTTTTAGGTAATTAACTCTTAATAATATGTATCTAATAATATGATGATATGAGGGACGTGAGCGGTGTAGTTCGGGCGGTTTGAAAATAAAATTATAAACAGAATGGCGGTTTTGCAGTATGACGCCCAGAAAATAACTCAAGATGAACTCCCCAAATTAACTAACATTCGCTATACAATGACAATAACCTTTCCATCTTCATATATATAATAAATGGGTTTAATACAAAAGTTCCACATGCGGTATACATTCACAACACAAAAGAATACATGATTCTATAGCATGTGAAGCATCTAGTCTCAAAAACAATAAAATGCCTTTAAGGGGTTACATCTTCTAAGGCAATAGCCCGGTTACACAAAATAGTCTCTCGGACCCAAACACATTAGCCCTTGGCTTACAAAAATATCACAACAAAATAAGAGCTAAACTACTCTTCATCAAACATATCTACGCCCTCAGCTTGGCGGGATCACTATATCTTTACCTGCACCAAATCCCATAGGGCTGAGCATAAAGCCCAATAGAGAAATACCAAACAAAGTATATACATTTATGTTAGATGCCCAAAATTAAATGCAAGTGCACATGCAATGCAATACTCCTTTCAAGATATTATCAATGTTTTTCTTGAAAAACACCATGCATCTCATTTACAATTACAACCCCATCAATTTCTAAATTTCTACTTTTTAATCATAAGGGGCGATAAATACGACACTGGTAATCCGTAGGCTGGTGTCTGCAAGTAGACTCCACTAGTACTACCAAACTGTTATTTTTATCGGTATTAACCGAAAGGCTTGACACCTATCCGCGCGGTTTTTTGGTCTTTCACCATGGACACTCAGGCCAACTTAACAAATTCATCTACACCCCATAATCGGACTTACCACCGTATTTACCCCATACACAGTTTCATAGTTCTCGTTATAGTGTAATTCTTCTCAAATTAAATATGTTGAGAATGTGCAATAATAATGATAAATCAAACGGAGACATGATACAATACAAGTATCTCAAAACATCTTTCCATTTCATAACATTTCTACAACAAAATCAATTTACTACATTATTCATTACTTCTCCTCAACACTATTTCACAATGGCCATGCCATCAATTTATAGCAACAACAATCCTTTAACATGTCCAATTCATAACAAGTTATTCCCTTCAAGGTCACAAGTGATGCTTTTCAAACATCAACCCCCATACACCATCATTTATTATCTCACAACAACACACCTTTAAATGCTCAACCATAATGTTAAAATCACATTTCATTTCTCATGTATCATGTAAATTGCCATTTTGCAAAACATATGAAGAAAGTCTACTCTCTTAATATAGAACAACAAGATGCTTCTAAGCATAATCACGTTTTATTCAAAATCCCCCAAATCTCTAGGGTTTTATGTTAAAGCAAAACAACATCCCCATCTTTTGAAAAGATTTTCTTTCATGACATCACCTCTCCTATTTTATGAGTTAAAAGTCCCAAGAAAATAGTTTAGAAGGAGAGAGATCAAACCCACCCTTAAAACTCTAGCATTTATGAGACAAGGTCAAACTTCCAATATCATTAATGAAACCCTTAAATCAACCAAATCAAACATAAATATATATATAACTCATGGAAATTTCCTTACCTCAAGTTTGATGGAGAAATGGAGTAGAAACCCTAAGATTCAAGAATGAGACAGAGCTTTGATCTCCACCACCACAAGTGAAACTCTTGCTCTAGATCTTCAAGGTTGTGAAGGATGATGATGATCTTGATCCAAGATTTGCAAGAATCAAAGTGTTTTGCATGTTTAGGGAGGCTTTCTAGAGAGAAGGAGGAGGAAAATATGGTTTAGAGTGAGAGAGGAGTGTCAAAAATGAGATACACTTTCGGACTAAAAGAGAAGAAAAACGGGGATTTTCAGACTGCAGAGTGTCGCACGTGTGGCATCCAACCCCGCATGTGCGGAGCGCCCCTTCCCGCACGTGCGGCCTTCATCCCCGCACGTGCGGGGGTCCTCCCGCACCTCAGCCCGCACTTGCAATTATTCTAGTGTATGAGCCAAACAATCCCCTGAATTCCGCATGTGTAGCCTGGCCTTCCGCATGTGCGGCCCTCTCCCGCACATGCGGCCCTGGGCCCCCACACGTGCGGCCCTTGTTTTCCAGCCCAGATTTTTCTGACTCGGTCCCTAGGTGCCCCGGACTCGACCATGCCCACTCCGGAATAAATGAAATTCAATCATTGAACCAAAAACAAGAATGAGAACTTATTCAAAATAAATAGCTTCCAAACGTTTTAGATTCAACGAGAGCAAAGGCAATGGAGTGGAGGAAGAAAGGAAAGGGAAAAAGAGACCCGGTCATCACAGGCAGATTGATAAATCGATATCAAATGAAGGGTGAGTTAAATTTTTTTATCAAACCAAGGGAGTTTTATCATTTTATTAAATTTTGTAGGTAGCCGGTTGGCCGGTTGTCCACCCAGACATCCACCCGGACAACCAGACCTCTTTTTTATTTGAACATCAATTTTCACTCATGGCCGGACATCCACTTGAACGTCCTTGAGGACATCCAGTCGAACATCCTCCCGGACAATTGGGCTTGTAACACGATTTAATGAAAAATTTAAATTTACTATCAGAGTGCATCATATCAAATCAAAGTTTTCATCAAAATTTTATTCAAATTTAATGAAAAATTTGATGAAGTGTTGGAGATGCTCTTAGTAGACTTCAAAATAAGGGTCCAAATCAACTAATTTAATTTTACAATCTAAATTAAAAGTCTTTACAAATTAAATGTATACTTAATTAGTTATTTTACTTCCAAAACTGTTAGAAAAATAATATATAGTTTGGTATTTTACTGTAGTTGTTTAAATTTTTATTTCATATTATAATTTTAGATTTATTTGATATTCTTCTTCTTCTTCTTCTTCTTCTTCTTCTTCTTCTTCCTCTTCTTCTTCTTCTCTTTTTTCATAGATTGGGTGAATTTTTTTTATCGATATATTTTATTTTTATATATTGTTGGGTAAAGCACCAATAAATCCCAAGTTAGGAACTTGTGAACCAATTAGTCTTGTGTTTTATCTTTCAAACCCACAAGTCCCAATATAATGTTAATGACCTATTTGTACACATTTTGAGTGTGTTAGCCAAATGGAGGGGTACATGGGGCTTTTTTGTGATGTGGAAATTACTGGTGTGTCCCAATAGGGTTTTGGTTTTCCTCCTCACTGACCGAAACGGAAGGAAATAATATGGAAGGTTCTGTGTGTTGAAATGTTTGTGTGTTTTGATTTTGTAATGTTGGATCCACAATTTTACATTTGAAATTAACATCCATATCTTTGCTAAACCCTAGAACTGCAAGATACCATTGGTGAGATTACATTTCAGTCGCCGACCCATAGCGAACATTGAATCCATTGACGTGTGGAGCGACGTTAGGGTGTGTGTGGCACATCATTTCACATACGATCGTTAACGTTGACCGCCGGTTGAGTTTGGTAACCCATGGCGTCAAGTATATTCTATACGATGTTGTGTCAAAGGTTTCATACATATGTGTTAATGTTAAATCAGAAATTGTGTGTGTGGCATTTAGGACAATCTGTTGATGTTGCATACCAGGTAGTAATGTTTTTTACATTCGAAATGTGTTGAGTTTAGTGGCGTGTAGTGGCACATCAGGTGGGGTGTTTTTGTTCTGGTATTATCCCTGGTGTGTTATGAAAGTGTTGATGGCTATGGTGTGTTGTTGTAATGTTTTCACATGGGTCTCTGTGGTTCCAACTTTGTTATGGGTGTGTTTAATGGGTCTCTGTTAACATCAGTACAAAATCAATACACAATCAACATTAAGGGCAAACAAATCACACCACATACCTCAAATCAAAATAAATATAACATACCAAAAATAAAAAGGACTAAATGATTTGAAAGAAAATCTCTAGCACTAAATGGACTAACATTTTCCTAAATGAGATTTATGAGTAATTTTCTCTATATTGTAAACTGAATTTGTTAAATTATAAAGTAACTGTGATGTTCGGGTGCATAACATGTCTTATTCTCCTCAAATCGTGTTTATTTTCTTGTGTGGGGTGTCGTGAAACTAATTTGAGGCCTCATCGTGTAATGTCCCAAAATATTTTTTAAATAGTTAGAGCATAAATTAATTGAGTAATATTTGGATTGGAGTGTTGTGTAAAGTTATGTGCGCAAATGGTTCAATTTTGTAATTTTTTTTTTTTAAATATAATTTTCGATCTCATAAATTATGAAGTTTTTAATATGTTGTTCTTATAAGAGTCTAGCATGTTGGATAAAAATTTCAGAATTTAATGGTGAGTATTTATTTATTTTTTTTTTTGAAAATTTACAGACTGATTGGTGTTTAGTTTAATTTATCGCAGAATTTGAAATTTGAGTTTTGGGTGTTTGGACCATGATTTGAGATAAATTTGTTGGGTCTATTTTGGTATATAATTGGACCATGTTTGGCTTATGGGTGAGACCCATGACTTAGATTTAATTTAAATTGAGTTTGTTTAATGACTCATGTTTAACTGTTTGGTCCTTTTTAATTATGTAATTGGTAGTAACCACTTTGGGAGTTGTTATTATTTATCATATAGGATTATAATAAACATTTGATAGTTGATTTTATGGTGTACCATATGGTGAAAAATTATATATTTTTATAGTGAATAAAATGGATGTATATTTCGTAGCGAGTAAAATATTATATTTCGTGGTGTACAAAATGTTATATTTTGTGATGAGAAAAAATTATGTCATTTTATAACTTATATTATAAAATTCTGAGGTATTATTACAAAAATTAAATTATTTTTTTGAAATAAAAACCCATTCTTTGGAAGACAACCCACGTGGGTTGTCCCCCACGCCCCTCCCTCTCCCTTGTCCCTTCTTTCCTTTCCTTACCTTTTCTTTTCATTTGTTTTGTTTGAATTGGCAGAGAGCTCATCGCTCTCTCTCTCTCTCTCTCTCTCTCTCTCTCTCTCTCTCTCTCTCTTTTTCCTCCATTGTTGGCTTAAGCTTTAAGCTTAGAGTGAGAATCTTTAGAGTGAGATTTTGTAAAAGTTTTGTAAATGAAAGTCGGAGAGCTCATTGTGATCTTCGCAATGGTGGTTTCGGATTCATGATCGGGCGAGCTTTGCATTTTCGGATTCACTCCTCTTCATTATTTGAGATAGAGACTTTCTTTATATTATTACATTAAAACTATGTTAGGGTTATTTTGAGAAAATATGTCATTTTAAAAGTTATTGCATATTAATATATATATATATATATATTCAGATTTTTGTTTGGTAATTTTTGGAAGAAAAATTATGTTGAAATGTTAAGAATGTTGGCATTTTGAGATTGATTTGGAAAACATCATTTTGTGTTGATAATTTTGTAAAAAAATCCAAAAATAAAATTTAAAAGTTGTATAGATTGTATCTAAATCATATTATGATTAGATGATTTATTTTGAGAATTATAAAGTTGAAATATTTTTTTTTCGTCTTTGATTTGGAATTTATTTTTGAGAAAAAAAATAAATTAATGTCGATGAATATTGAGTAAATGCTTAAGTTGGAATTATAGAGTTGTTTTGGGATTAAAAACTTTAAAAGTGTTACATTCATAATATTTTATGAAAGATGATATTGTAGCTCGACTTTCTTCACGCGCCCCCCTTTCGGAGAAGGCGCGAATTTGGTCTTACTACAATTCGGACTCCTGTCACGGTTTTGAATCTAATCTCACAAAGTGCAATGTAAGACTGATAAATCACCAAAGAGTCCAATCCGACAAATCATTTTGGAAAATCAGATTTTAAATCAAATAATGCCAAACTGGACTACTTTGCCAGATTACAGAGTCGCCACCTAAATATTTTATTTTGAAAAAATTTAGGAAACCCTGACTTGTGCCAAAGGCCACGTGTCCGTCATCACCAAAGTTGCCTCGGCTCGGGAACTTGGATACTAGAGGGGAAGGTCCTGAAATGAGCACCCCCGCTTGCCCGATCAAAGATCGGCCTCTACAAACATAATATATTGTTTGATAAACACATGTGTTCTTATTCTGGTTATTAGCTAACTTACTACGTGATGCGCACAACATACAAGTATAGACTCAATCACGAGAATTGGAACAAAACAACTCATGTTTGTTTTTGAAAATGGTTTGAAAATGCTACTCGCAAGTAGACTAAAGCGTGGATTTGCCACCCTCAAGTGGGCTTTAAAATATGATTTTACCACTTCGCAAAGTGGGCTTAAAACTCACATTTGATGAATTGTCCCAATTCAGGCAATCAAGCCTTCACCCACAGGCATTCGTGCAGTTAATCACTTAAGCACATAGGCTCATGGCAAGCATGCGATCATGGCAACAGTCACACTCATGCAAGGATGCTAAAGTGTAAACACTTGCAGTGTACTCCAAGCCAAAATAGAAAACTAGTTAAAAATCAATGCATGATCCTAGCTATGTTAAATGCCTAATGCAACTAAATAGGCTCGGTTATCTAAGATGGCATATGAATGCAACATTTGATAACATACTTTGTGACACGTATTCAAGTAAGTGTATGGAAATACAATGCAGTTTGAATGATGCGCCGAGTCCGGTGCATGCAAAACAAATGAATGATGCACGCATGGAAGCATAAGGTATGCTAATTGAAAAATGCCCTAAAACTAACCATCGAAAGCGGTTAAGTAAAAGAGAGAAAGAAGTGGGGTTGGAAGACATGCACACACACACGCACGCACCCTTATTACAACATTGCGCCCTCTCGGAGGAGGGTCTAAATGAATAAGCTAAGCTAATCTAAGCTAAGCTAACTAATCTAATTAAACTAATTAGACTAATTATTACACAACTAATTGAATAACTAGTAAACTACTTACTAATTATTACAACACTTTAACTAATTAACAAATTAATTAATTAAATTACAAATTCAACTAAGCATGTAAAATATGTAAGCTACGCTGCCTCAGCTTTGCCTTGAGTAATGAAGAATGCATGCTCTCGGTTGCTGCTTCGAACGTCTTCCGGTTTGCTCTTTAGAGGTTCTGTTTGCAGGGTGTCTCCAATAAATTCTACTAAACCTTACCAAGACAATGCTGGGGAGTGCACCAGTGGCCTACCGGCCATGAGGAGCTGCTATCGGCCAAGAGTGTGCCTCTACCGGCCAAAAATGCAAGGGTGCCGACCAACAATGGAGAACTGCCAGCCACTGGTGTGCTGTGACACCAAACTGCAATAGAGCACAAAACAGAGAAAAATGGAGGGTCTCCCAAGGGTATGTGTGTACTTTGCACCTCCTCATCATCCCAAAACATCAAAGGAGAGGCACCATTGGATCCAAAACCATCAATCAAGCATCTCAATGCATGATGGCTAAGGATCCAACTTGTACAAATTCAATGAATGCACAACAAACAAAACACTAAAACCACTACCTTATCAAGGGTGATCAAAGGCAATGGAGACAAAGGGGATTGCCTTTTCATCACTTTGAGTATGAAATGGACCAATCCACCTTGTGTTCAATATAATGTCCGATTGAACACAATGCAATGCAATACAACACATGTTTATCTTGGCATGTTTTACTTGGCTTAATTCTTGTTTACATATTTTAAGTTACCAAACCATCCCTTAATTGATTTGTTCAAATGTGAAAGTCCTCTAATGAGAAAGAGGTCAACCAAAAGAATGGTTTAAGGCATAGGAGAGACCATACCTTTGACTAGGAGGAACCCTTAAAAGAGGGTTAAAGCCATTTAAGCATAAGCCTCAATCCTAAGCATTAAACACATCCTCAAGACTAACCAATCCTCAAAACCAATGAAAAGATGAAGAAATGAGGGAGGTGGTAGAATTTCAGTGCTAAAATGGCATGAAACACAAGACTCTAACATGCAAACAACTCATGTACAACATGTTAGACACTTAAGCATTAAAACTAGTGAAGAGCTTTACACTAGAATCATGCAATATTGAACTCAAACAGCCAAACTAGCTCTAGATAAAGCTCAAAAATGTCAAAATAAAGGCCAAAACATGCTGAGATGGAAGTCCATAAGGCAATAAAATCATGCTCAAGTATTGGCTCACAAATAAGGCATAAGGCACAACTCACAAAGGCTATGAAAGAGTGGAATATGTGAGAATGTAACTATGCTATATGTACTGAAATCATGTGAGAAATGAGGCTAAGGCATGCAAACAACTCAAGCAAAACATGCTAGGGACTTTGAAACTCAAAGCTAGTCAAGGGCCCTTACACTACAACCATGCACAACAAGTCTCACATGGCCAAGACCACTCAAAACAGAGCTAAAGCATGCTAAAATAATGACAAAAACATGCTGAGGTAGAGCTAACGCAAGCTAGGATGATAGGCTAAAGCATGAAGCATGTTAGGCCAACAAGCATGATTGCACTACAAGTATCAAAAGCAAGCAAGAGGTGACCCAAACACCCAAAAACAGAGTTAAAGCATGTCAAAACAAAGCCAAAAACATGCTTGAACTAAGTCACAAAAGAGTAGAAAAGCATGCTCAAGTATGAGGCCATCAACACAAGCAAACAAGATACAAGGAGAGGGGATCATCCCCTCTTATTCTGGGCCTCAAAACCAACTTTCTCAAGAGGCTTTACAAGCCAATGAGCAAAAGAGGAGAACCACCCCCCTAACCACACAAGGCTCAAACCAACATTTTTAAGCCTTAAAAATAGAACTTTTTTGAGACTAAAACCAGCTTCAAAGTTGAATACAAAGATGGCAAAGCAATTAACTAGAACAAAGCTTAAAAGGGTGAAACTCTTACCCTTGAAGCACAGTAAGAACACAGGAAGCTTCTGAGCCAAAACCAAGCCAAAACCACTCCAAGGAGCTCAAACAAGGCCTCCAAGATCCTCAACATTAAGGTGAAGGTGTTTGGCTAGGTGTTTTAGTGCAAATATGTGAAGAAAACACACTTTCAAGCATAAAATATATAGAGAGAGAGTATTCTAGAGAGAGAGAGAGGAAGAAATATCTCAGCCAAAATTTTCTAACCCCTTGCATGCATATAGATGAGCTCCATATATAGAAGATACAAAAGATCCTTGAAGCGATCCAGCCATCCACGTGGGTGTAGATGGGCTTACCTGTGCAAACAGTTGTCAAAATATCAGCAAAAATATCTACTGAAACAGTGGTGGCTGGCAGTGCCTCATTGATGGCCGGCAGGGCCTATTGATGGCCGGCAGGGCAAAGTCCATGGCCGGCAGAGGCCTACCATGGCCGACAGTGCTCCAAAAGCTACATGCCAAAAGGACCAACACATGGTCCAAGTATGAGACAAAATGGAAATAGGGTTTGGAAAGATCAAACCTGGAGCATTCTGTCGCGGAAGTCGAGTACTCGATGAGCAATCAAACTTGTCACTGGATGTACCTGCAAGAACATCAAAGTCTTGAGGACGGTCAAAAATGGGGTGTCTACAGTTGCCCCTCTTTGACAGAACTCGGAAGTCATAAAATGACGGGAGTGAATGTCAAAGCCCAGAGACGACCCATTTTTGACAAGGCCGAAGACTTAGACAGACAAACAAGATAACAACATAGATGCGCCCGTAGGCTGGGGCAAAATGCAAATGATATGCATGACGCAAGAGCATAACGTATTATTAAGCAAAGATGGCTGTAATGAAACATCTAGATGCAAATGTTATGCAAAGAAATGGTACAGCAAACTCGGACATAAGCAAGCTAACATGCCACGCGTGAGTACTACAAATTGAACTACATTTCATGCAGAAAGGATGTAAGAAAATTATGCAATATTGACTGCGCCTCACGCAGAAAAGGGGAAAGAACAACAACCGTCGAGCGCACCCGAGGCGGCAAACTGTAAACACCCCATTTTTGACCGACCTTAAGACTCAGACGTCATTGATTGAGCGCTCAGTGATAGTGCATGTCGTGCTCGTTTCGAGGTTTCAGAGTTTTGGCTGGGTGCCTTGCCTCTGGGCCTCTGAACTCTTTGTGCTTTGGCTCGGTTTGCAGACCGAACCTTGTTTCTCTTCCCTGGAGGGAGGGGAGGTCTTGTAGACCATCCTTTTGTGATTGTAGACCACTTTTCGCACTTGGAGACTAGTTTTCGATTTTTGGAGCCTTTGGCCGCGCGCCTTGACTCAGGACCGCTTAATGTTCTTCGTTTGGCGTGGTTTTTGAACCACACCTTGTTGCCTCTGCCTAGAGGGACACTGTGGTTCGGGAGACCACTTTTGTGGTCGCAGACCACTTTTGGTGCCCGTAGACTAGTTTTCGAGGCTTCCGGCCACGGGCCTTGCCTCCCGAACTTTCGTCTTGCATCCTTTTTGGTTTGTTTCTGGTACAAACCTTGTTTTCCTTGTTTGGAAGGTGGTACAAGGGTGGGAGACCAGTTCTTCCCCTTGGAGACCACTTTTCTTCCCGCCAGCCAGTTTTCTGGTCGGCCAACTGGTCTCCTTGGTCTTTGGGCCACATTTTCTGGTTGGCCACCACACCACTGCATTGTTTTCATGCTGCTGATCATCTCCCACCATGGCCGACCAGTTTTCTTCTTGGGAGACCACTTGTGGTGGTCAGCCAACCACTTCAAGTAGCTGGCCAACCACTTCAAGTGGTCGGCTGCTTTTCATCACCTTTTTGGAGATATTTTCATCCAGATGGCACAGCTGGAAGACACTAAAGCCATCCTCCATACACGTGTATGGAGGGATGGCCTTGGACCCTAAGCTTGTCCAACAAGCTTGAGTTTGGTTCTCTATAAGAGAGAACCTCCCCCCTCCTCCTCCAGGTTCAGTTTTTTTGGGCTTGGAAGATATAGATACACTTTTGTCTCTATCTTGCTCTTGTTCTTCATTTTGTGCCTTAAAAGTGTAGTTTTACCACACTTTAACACACAAACACACACTCAAACACCATCCTTTTGTTGCTGAGGCTTCTTGAGGTTTCTTTTGGTTGTTTTGGACTGGTTTGAGCTCAAAGAGGTTGCTGGAGTTGCAGCTTTGAAGGTGTTCATCAAGGGTGAATTTCTACCCTCTTGAACCTTGCTTTTGCTTAAGCTTTTAGCCCTATTTGCATGCTGATTTAAGCTTGACTCTTAACTACAAAAAGTTCTACTTTTGCATGCTTAAAATGTTTGTTTAAGGTCACTTTTTTGTTGGGGGTGGTCTACCTCCTCTTAGGCCTTGTTAGGCTTTGTTTTGAGCCATCCCTTTTGGCTCTTGTTCTAGCCTTTGCATGACCTTTCTACCACTGAAATCCAGAGGATTTTCAGTGGTGGAAAGGTGGTTTTGGGGTGCCAAATAGGAGAGGGTCATCCCCTCTCCTTGTATTTTGAAAACTTGCTTCATATGCCTCATGTTTGAGCATGTTTATTAAGCTTGTGTTGGCTTGTTCTTAGCATATATTTGGGGTTATTTTGAGATGGCATGCCACTATTTTTGGTTGTCTCGATCACCTCATGCATGCTTAATACACTTGTAGTGTAAATTTCATAAACTAGTCTTGTATGCTTCATGAAGTAGCATGTCTTTCTAGCTTATGTTGACTCCATTTCAGTAGGTTTTTGGTGTTTTTTTAACATGCCATAACTCTGTTAAGGTTGGTTTTGATAGCCCCTTGCATGCTCTATGCACTTGTAGTGCAATTCCATGAACTAGCCTAATGTGTATCATGCTTTAGACATGTCATTCTAGCATGATTTTGGCTTAACTCAAAGAAGCTTTTGTCCATGTTTTAGCATGCTTTAGCTCTGATTTGTGTTGTTTTGGTCTTGCATGCCATGCTTTGTATAGCTATAATGCATTCTAGTTTGTTGGCTTTTTGTATCAAGTCCACTAGCATGCATTGCTTGACCTATTTCCATAATTTGGCATCATTTTTTATGTGATTTCAGTGCATGTTTCGTGGTCATACACTTGCATCTTTCACTTATTCAATGCGTTGGAGGGTTTGTCCCTTATGCCTTAAACATGAACCATTGCGTATACCTTCATGCCTAAGCTTGCGAGCTATCATTTTCATGTGCTTTTGGGGTTATTTTGCCATGATATAACTTTGATTTTTGTTGGTTAAGTCATCTCATGCTTGGTCTTGGTAGGTGTAGTGTAATCCACCTTATTTGCCTTGCATATTCCGTGCCTTATGCCCTTCATGCTAGCTTGTTTTGGCTTCCTTCTATACATGTTTTAATATCATTTTGACATGGTCTAGGACTATTTTGGGTTGCCTTGACCGTATGCCTTATGAATTATATAGTTGTAGTGCAATTAGCCTTGCTAGCCTTGTGTTCTGATGCCTCATGCATGTTATCTTTGAGCTATTTGGATGATTTGGCATCATTTAATACTTGATTTCAGAGCATATAGCATTGTCATATTCTCATGCATATCACTCTTTAATTGTGGTTTATGAGTTATGCATTGTTGCTTTGTTTGGGCCTAGCATGTATGCCATCTTGCCTAGACCTTTGGGCCCTCATCTTGGCATGTTTTGGTCTTTGTTTAGACCTAATTAAGCTCTGTCCATGGTTGGTTCATGCCTTTGTGCCATGTATTGCATGCCCCCTTTGTAGTCCTCTTTACTAGCTTTGTGCCTTAAGGACTCTCACATGCCTTATTTGTGTTGTTTGAATGATTTGGCATCATTTCTTACCATATTTTAGAGCTTATAGTGTTGTTACACTTCCATGCTTGTCACTTCTTGAGCACTCTTGAGAGTTGTGCTCTTAGGCCTAGTTGATGGGCCAATGCATGTGCATGCTTTATTTTGCATTTCATGCCTTTGTTTTGGTGTTATGGCCACTGATTTGGGCATGACTGAGGTCTGTCCATTTTGGTTTAAGCCCATTGAGCATGTTTGCTTTCACGTTATTTGCATGCTTACATTGTCATGTTGTTGCATGCTTATATTGCCTTGCTTTATGTATGCATGCATTGACCTTCTTTGCATGTCATTAGCTTTGTTAAGTTGATCATGTTACATTGCATTGAGTATGCCATGTTGTCCATTGCATTGTGTATGCCATGTTCTTCACCTTGTGCATGCCATCTTACATTGCATTGTGTATGCCATGTAGTTGCATTGCATGTTTGCATGCTTGAGTCGCATTGCATTTGTTTGGATTAGGTGTTAGTCCAAACATAAGAAAAGAGGAACGTTTCATACTTAAAGTGATGAAACGTGCCTCAATTCTTGGTCGCCGACCCTCTTGATCAATCATGATAGAGTTTTAGGCTTTATGTGTTTATGTGTGCATTCATTTTACATTGAATTGTGCAATTTGGCTTCTCGGCCATCATGCATCGAAATGCGTGATTGGTGGCCCGAGGGTCGAGAACCACACTCCCTTGAGCTTATGAAATGATAGGGAGAGTGGTTGTGTGCACATACCTTGCAAATACATTGCCATGCCCTTTCTTGCTCTCTGTTGCAGCAAAGTTAGAAGAGTGCAGCAGCAACTGGTCGGCCGACCAGATAAACTAGCTGGCTGACCACTTTTTCTGGTCTGCAGCAATAGAAAGTGGTCGGCCAGTGGCTGGAAGCATCCCTAGGTGGTTGGCAGCCCTCTCACAGGTCCCCAAGGTGAGTTAGAAGCTTTCTGGAGCTTGGTGCAAGGTTCTGAGAACAATTGCAAATAGAGGCAAGCTGGGGCATCGCAACAGATTTCCGAACGAGGCGACCGAGCATGCGTGCATTCTTTTTCCGCCTTGAGGATCCTGATTTATCGCTTTACTTAGCTAGTTTATGCTTTGGTTCTGTACCTAATTAGTTAATGCGTTTAACTATTCAATTTGTGTTGTAATAGCTTAATTAATTAGCTTGTTAGTTAATTAGTTTTGTGATGTAATAATTAGTTTAATTAGCTTAGATTAGCTAGTTAGCTTCTCATTCGGACCCTCCGTCGAGAGGGCCAATTGTTGTAATAAGCGTGCGTGTGAGTGATGCATGTCTTCCAATCTCTATTTCTTTCTCCCTTTTACTTAACTACTTACGATGGTTAGTTTTAGGGCATATTTCAATTAGCATCCTTATGCTTTGCATGCGTGCATCATTCATCTGTTTTGCATGCATCGGGCTCGGCGCATCATACTAACTGCATTGTATTTCAATTCCAAGTTGAATACATGTATCAAGTTGCATTTCATATGCCATTTCTAGAATAGCCGGGCCTATCTGAGTTGCATTTTTGCATGTGTTGCATTAGTCATCTTAACATGAACTAGGATCATGCATGATTTCTAACTAGTTCTCTGTTTTGGCTCGGAGTACACTGTGAGTGTTTATGCTTTAGCATACTGCATGAGATGTGTATGCTGCCATATTTAGCATGCTTGCCATGAGGCTAACTGCTTATGTGATATAACTGCCTGAATGCCTGTGGGTGAAGGTTGCATTGCTTGAATTGGAACAATTCATTGAAATCCGCGACTTAGCCTACTTGCGAGTAGCAAACTTCAAATCGTTTTCTCAAAACGAAAATGCAATGTTTTGTTCCAACTTAGGCGATCTAGTCTATACTTGTATGCTGTGCGCATCACATAGTAATTCTAGTTTAATAACTGGAATAAGAACACATGTGTTTTCAAAAACAAAATATCATGCTTAGTACAGGCCGATCTTTGATCGGGCGAGTGGGGGTGCTCATTGCATGACCTTCCCCTCTCGTACCCAAGTTCCAGAGCCGAGGCAACTTTGGTGATGACGGACATGTGGCCTTAGGCACGAGTCAGGGTTTCCTAAATTTCCCCCAAAATAAAATATTTAGGTGGCGACTCTGTATCTGGCAAAGCAGTCCATGTTTGGCACTTCTTTATTAAAAATCAGTTTTCGAAAACGATTTGTCGGATTTGGACTCTTTGGTGATTTATCGGTCTCACATTGCACTTTGTGAGATTAGATTCAGAACCGTGACTTTGAGTCTGAACTGTAGTAGCCTCAGAACAAAAAGCGATTCGCGCCCCTCGTAGGCGCAGAGAGCAGGAGTTCTCGGGGGCACGCCTACACAAACAAGATCCCAACGCATGGCACACACGAAGAGAGAAGTGGTGCGAACCCAGGGACACACCCTAAGGTTCCAAACCAACAAAAGCACATAATAACAATTGAAACACATCCAACTATTATGGAAACGAAACGAAGAACGATATAAATATTGAGATCCGTCTAGATGCATTTAACCAAAGCATCCTAACGCGCCACGTGCGAGAGGGAAAAGGGAGCAGTGCGCACACCGAAGGGTGGTATAAACATCGGAGCACGTTCCGATGTTTCTAACCAAAGAGGGGTTGTATAAGCATCGAAACTCATTCCAAACGCTTCTAACCGGAGGGGTGGTATAAACATCGAGTTCGCAACCCAATGCTTCTAACCAAAGGGGTGGTATAAACACCGGGCGTACCCGAGTGTTTCTAACCAAGGGATTATAGACATCGAACACACAACCCAATGTCTCTGACCAACGAGGTGGAATAAGCGTCGGACACACGGTTCAAACGCTTCTAACCAAAGGGGTATAAGCGTCAGGCACACGCCCCAAACACTTCTAACCAAGGCAAGGAGGTATAAGCGTCGGGCACACTCCCCAAATGCTTTTAACCAAAGCAGAGAGGTATAAGCATCGGGCACACGCCCCAAACGCTTCTAACCAAAGCAAGGAGGTATAAGCGTCGGGCACACGCCCCAAACGCTTCTAACCAAAGGAAGGAGGTATAAGCGTCGGGCACACGCCCCAAACGCTTCTAACCAAAGCAAGGAGGTATAAGCGTCGGGCACACGCCCCAAATGCTTCTAACCAAAGCAAGGAGGTATAAGCATCGGGCACATGCCCCAAACGCTTCTAACCAAAGCAGAGAGGTATAAGCGTCGGACACACGCCCCAAACGCTTCTAACCAAAGCAAGGAGGTATAAGCATCGGGCACATGCCCCAAACGCTTCTAACCAAAGTAGAGAGGTATAAGTGTCGGGCACACGCCCGAAACGCTTCTAACCAAAGCAGAGAGGTATAAGCATCGGGCACATGCCCCAAACGCTTCTAACCAAAGCAAGGAGGTATAAGCATCGGGCACATGCCCCAAACGCTTCTAACCAAAGCAGAGAGGTATAAGCGTTGGGCACGCCCCAAACACTTCTAACCAAAGCAGAGAATAAAGGACAGGAACAATCTTACCCGGAATCCCCTTGAATGAACTATACATACAATATCGTGCCTGCATAAGAAAAAAACTCTATAGGTATAATGCAATACAATAAGAATGCATGTTCTATGCGAGATCGACAGCATGACACAATACTAAGGTATGTTTCATACACAACATGTAAGAAATGAAATAGAAGCATGTTCTATGTAAGATAATCCATGATGCATGCTCAATGCAACATAATCAACAATGCATACTCAATGCAACAATTCAAAATGCATGCTCCATGCAACGATGAAAGCATATGCACACTTTATGCAACGACTAAAGCATGTGTGAGAAAGACAACTCAAAGGCAACTCCCGATTTACCTCTCGGAGAATTGCAATATGTTAAAAAGGATACACCTTGTGCGGGTTGATGGGTGACGACCCTCGCGTGCTGCGAACGCTATTCCAGACTTCCGCGGAGGCATTTCGAATCAAACTTTGAGCACAACTTGCATTTCTTGGAACCCAAGGACACATATCGTGGCCAAAGGGACATAGGAAGCTGGTGGGACCATGCCGGCTACCAGGGGAGGCTGCTAGCCCCCTGCCGGCCATCAGTGGCAGTTGCCGGCCAACAATTACACACTGCTGGCCATCGATGTGCCACTGCCGGCCATCGACGGTAGATTTGGGCAGTTTGGTCTCTTCAGCCGTGGCTCTTTAAATATAAGCAAAATCACTTTATTTCCTCACAACCCCTTGCACGAAATTGCTTTCCCTTGCTCTCTAGGTGTGCCTTCTCTCTAGATCCACGTGTTCTACGCGTTTCCCAACACCCTAAAAATATTTTCTTTGCAAAGATCCCCTTGTTCTCTTCGATTTGAACCGATCAGAATTTGATTTCGATGCTTCTTTCGCCATTTCCACCATTCTAGGTCGATTCTCCTCGAGTTTCTCCCAAGGTTGGTACACTTTTCCTGGGTTTTGATTTTCTTTGACTTTTTCTCTCTCCTAGGGTTTGACTTGTTCAAAGTTTCACCATTTTCTTCATTTTTCCTCATTTTTGCTCACTTTGTATCTATTTCAGATGGCTGATGATATCCCATATGACGGGGCCTTCCCTGCACTTCCTCCTCCGGTAGAGTTTGCAGCAGACTTTGAGGCCGAGCCTGTGCCGTTACCACCGAGCATACGCCCTTTTGATCCGGCGTGGTATCACCCCGAGACTCATGTTATACCTACCGCGGGAGGCATCAAAGCCTTCACTGACTTTGCTGAGGACGTGCCAGTCGACCTCTTACTGAGGGAGCCTGCGTCTCACTTGTCGGCCATTGCTGTGGAGGTACGAACTTTGCTTTTCTGCAGTACTGCCTTTAACTGTTTGCATTTCTTGCACTGTTTTAGTCTGATTGCATTTCTTGCACTGCTTTGATCTGATTGCATTTCATACATCACTGCTTTACATTCCCTGTACTTTCATCTGTACCTTTAACTATACTTGCAACTTTACTTTCAACTGTACTTTCACCTGTACTTTTCAACTGTACCTTTCAACTGTACTTGATTTGATTACATTTCATGCATTACTATAGGACGGATCCCGCTCCTTCAGAGACTATGGCACGATGACAGTCCAAGACTGGTACAATGAGCTGCTAGCCAGGGTCCGTGACATCATCAATGAGACCGGCTTCGGTCTGTTTTACTCCAGCTTGACATGGGTCGTAGCGAGCCGCCCTCTCATAGGGGCTATCATAGAGAGGTGGTGGGATACCACCAACTCCTTCCACTTCTCCACTACGGGGGAGATGACGATGACTCCCTATGACTTTGCCCTGATCACGGGCTTAGGCGTGGAAGGTGATCTGATCCCTCTCGACCCTGACATTGGGAAGTGAGAGGCTGCATGGATGGCACTGCTCGGAGCACGCCCTCCGATACTTCGGGCAGGCATGGTCAGATATAATTGGTTCGAGGAGCGGTTCAGAGGAGAGGAGCTCGAGATAGTTGAAGAGGCAGAGCAGTATGCGCGGGGCTTCCTCATGTATCTCTTTAGTACCACTTTGTTTTCGAACAGGTGGAATATCGTAGGTTTGTACTTTCTGAGCGCATTGGTTGTACTCTAGAGGGTCCAGTTCTATGATTGGGGCGAAGTCGACCTCACCACTCTGTATGGATACATGAGCTCGACTTCTCAGATGAGCGGGACCTTGATCGGCGGTTACTGGCGGGCCTGTGAGGTACACAACTTAGTTCTCCCTTTTCACTTTACATTTTCTGCTTAGCATTTCTTGCTTTACATTCTCTGTATCTGCATGCTTTCTGCTTTGCATTCGTACTTTCTGCTCTGCATTTTTTGTGTTTGCTCATACATTGTACTTGATCACATGTTCTTTGCAGTTGTGGATGTACGCATACTTCTCAGCTCTTGCTCCAGAGCCTGTAGAGGAGACCCCGGTGACAGTCCCGTTCTCTCGGGTATACGACGACCAGCTCCGTTGTAGGACCCGGGAGAACATCATGTTCTTCCGACAGTACTTCGACTTGGTCACGGCGCATGAGGTAACCCAAAGCAAAGCCATCTCTCTTTTCAATCAATCTTGATACTCCCATTAATCAATTGATGCCGACTGATCATCTATTCATTCTTTCATTTCAGATCGCATGGCAGCCGTGGGATGTGATACCCTCGGGACTCATATTCCCGTATGAGACAGCTAGGGTCGTTGCTCGCTACCATATTCTCCTTGAGGGTTAATCTACCGGGCTTGGTTCTTGAGTGAGCGTTTCACACGCTAGACTTTAGGATTGCCTGTCCTGTTCGTACCAGCGGCACCTCCAGCATCGATGAGGGAGACGCATAGACTGTCTGTTGACCTGGTGATCCAGTTTATGGTAGGGCTGGAGACAGAGTACTTCCGTGTAGAGGGTGACTATGCGACCTTCATCTAGACTCATTTGATGCCGCATTTGACCGGCGTTCGCGGTGGTGAGGGAGCGAAAGCTCCACCTAGGAGAGAGAGAGGCAGAGGAGCCAGAGTGACCAGGTCTCGTAGGAGGAGAGATTCTGGGGATAGGCAGAGACAAGGGCTAGGATGGCCAGAGCTGCCTACCTCAGTGACTTATCGGAGACATTCTGGGGAGACTTGCCAGATCCCCATTGAGCCTGCACCAGCTGGTCATGCACTTGTCGGAGTTCAAGGCTCGACCCCGGTGCACCAAACTTTACATTTTGCATATTTACTTCATTTCAATTATGCTTTATAGAATATTGATCCCTTTAATGCACTTGCAGGCATCCATAGAGTACACAAGGGAGGCCCTTGAGCTAGTGGCTTCCTTGACGGAGATGGTACAGACGAGCCTGGATCTGCTCAGCCTCTACAGGATTCCGGTAATTTCTTCAACTTTGCACTTCATATAACACAGTTTCTCTGCTGACACAATAGCACTTCAGCTGTTCCATACTACACTGATCTGAGACATTGCACTAGAACACCGCATCGATACACTGTTCCCATATACTGCGCACGGCACACATACACTGAAATCATTTACTGTTCACTGCACATTATCTTTTGCATCTAGTATACACCACAACTCTAACACATCTTAACAAACTGCCCTTTTCAGATTCCTTTCAAGATGCCAGCCCCATCAGGTGCCCCAGTAGGAGCAATGGCAGGACCTTCAGTTCCTCCTCTAGCAGCAGAGAGGAGAGGGAGGCAAGCTCAGGCACGCAGCCGAGATAGAGCTAGAGGCATCCGCAACGAGAGTGGCCCTTCAGAGCCCATTCTGGATGATGATGACGATGAGACGAGCGAGGAGGCTGAGGCGGTGAGTCCACAATTCGAGTCATCTGATGGGGGAGACGACGACGCCGGCTCAGATTCTGCCGGTAGTGAGGCTGGAGAGGCTGGGGAGGGTTCCGGTTCAGGCTCTGATCCAGCTTCAGACAGCAGTGCCAATGGCAACAGTGCTCCAGAGTCTGCTCCGCCGAGGAAGAGGGCGAAGAGGGCTTCCCGAGCTTGAGATAGTCGGCACCGATCCAGATGCTTTTTTCTTTGTTTTCTTTTTGCTAGTAGTGTTAGCACATTATACAGCCTTAGGTAGTTTTATTTTCTTTAAAACTTTGTACTCTTTTGCAAAAAGAAACCATGATCGGAATGAAAACCCAGTTTTGGTTTAAAAAGTGTTGCATTTTATATTCTAAGCATTGCATAACATCGCACAGCATGAAAATGAGATTGATCTTTGTTTGAAAACTGCACATTCAAATGCATTACTCTAAATTAGGTAGTGAACCAACTAACAACTGAAGAACAAAACAACTCGACAAACATCAAAAATACAACTTGATAAGCAAATTGCATAGAACTCGATAAGCAAATTGCGACAACTCGATAAACAATTCACGTACAACTTACTAAACAAGGCTAGATGGTTACAACTTAAACAGACATGCTCAAGCCTGAAAAGAACCAAAACTAGACCCCGAAAGGTGCCAATAACATAATAAAACTGCTGGAAACCACTGAATCTTCACACAGGAGATTGGTGAGCATGAAGGGGAGGCTGCCGGCCATGGGGAATGACCTGCCGGCCATTACTTTCCTCTACTGGCCATCAATAGGCCACTGCCGGCCATTGATGAGCTCCTACCGGCCATCAATGAGCCACTGTTGGCCATCGATGAGTAGCTCCTCCAAAAAGTGGACATCTGTCCTCCACTCAATGCCTTATCTTCTATAAAGGTTCCAGCTTTGTGGTTTCCTCATTTCAGCTCCATTTTTGCCCAAAATAGAACCATTCTTCGTCGAAAGACTCCAATTGGATTACAAACTTAGATGGCTCGAAAAAGTTGAATTTCTGGGGTTTCAGGCTAAACGCACTATTCCCGCTGAGCCGTACTCCGCTGTGTTTTCCATTCCTCCATGTCGTGGCTAGATGTTGGAATCCAGTTACGCATGTATTTAGCTTCGGGGGACAAGAGTTGTGTCCTACAATCAAGGAATTTCAAGCTTTGATGGAGTCCCGGTGTGATGAGGAGATCTTGCCCCGGTCTCGTTTTGGCCACATCCAAGCCTTAGGAAGGATGTGCGGGCTCACCCTACGTGATGCTCGGTCTTTGGTGCACAACGGGGAGTTGGACATCTCCAACTTGATTCATCGGTTTTCTAATGCTGGTGACCGCGGCGACCACTTTTGGCAAAGTTTCCGGCAACATGCCCTCTGCTTGTGTATGTTAGCTTATTTTCTACTTGCCCCTAGCTTTAGAGGGTCTAGCATCTGTTTGATTGAAGTTTCCCAAGGCTTAAAAGAGGGCAAAAGCTGCATTGGCATGACACTAGCCGAAACTTTGGTGGGCTTGGATGCTTTCCACCGCCGGGAGGCAACCAAGTTTGCAGGGAGTCCACTACTGCTACAGGTAATATTTCCCACCCTTCTCATTTGTGTTTCTCACATCACTCGGCCCTTAGGCTCTGTTTTTCTCTCAAAACCCTTTTCTCACTTTTTCTCTCCTTGTACACCTCTCTATTCTTTAATCTCTCTTATTTTTCACCCCTCTCCAGGTTTGGCTGATGGAGAAGTTGAAGGTAGTGGACGCTTGTCCCGCATACTCAGCACATGACTATTTCTTCCGTCCTCAACTAGTTGACTTTCCGAACGAGGGATGGTGGTGCCACTGGATGTGTAGTAGGTCTGCTGTCGATATCGCTTGGCGGTGCCCCTGGTTTGATCTATCGGAGATGAGCTACAGCATGTCCCGGCAGCTTGGCATTTAGTTGGTTGGCTTGACAGACTGTGTCTTTTACTTCCCATTCCGATTTCGGCGTCAATTCGGCCATGACCAGAGTTGCCTGGAAGAAGGGATAGAGTACCCAGCTTCATTTATGATCTGAGGCTCACAGCTAGCTCGGTATGCCACAGTATGGAGAACAAGAGAACTTCTGACCCCCGCTCCCAATTTCAGTTGTGCCCTTTTTGGCGAGTGCATAGCTTGGCTTGAAGATGAGGCACAAACCGGGCCTACTTTGGAGTCTGAAGCTTCCACAAGCTCTGGGAGGGGGCGCAGGAACACCTGACTTGACTATGCCCCGAGTTTATTGCTTTAATCTGTACTTTCAGGTTTTCTTTTGAATGTAATAAAAAAAGCAACTTCAATTTGTATCAAGAGTCGGAGAACTTTGTATTGAAATCAATGGAATTGAAGGTTGTGGGTGCTGAAAATTTTCCGTTTGGTCCAAAAATGGTCTAAGTTATAAAAAGATTAATTTGAACAAAGTCAACTTTTATTAAAACTTTTCAAAACCATTTTCGATATGGATCACAATTGGACATGCCCGAGATCTGTCACTAAGATGTACAACCCCGGATCCAGCAACTGGAAAGTTGCCCCTTGTCTGAACAGCACTATACTAGAGATCACAACCGAGCTCTTGAATGTAGAATAGATAAAGATGGTCAAGACAATCGCATGGACACAGTTAATTTGGAAGTGTTTATGGATGGGCTTCAGAATGAAGTTGCCTACGTATCCCAAAGATGGGAATCAAGCCTTACGTAGTTCGGCTCAGGTTCGCTCGCGTATTAACACTCTCCTTTTGTGCTCTAACTTTTGCCAAGTCCGCCCTTTCTGGGTTTTCAACATTGCGAGTTTAGTTTTTCTTATTTCAAATTTTCTGTGCTCTAACTTTTGCCTAGGTCACCCTTTCGGGTTTTTGGCCTAGCGAGCCACTCAGGGATAGTATTTCTTCAACTTGTCCAGGTTAATCGGTTGGGAAAACTCTAGGCCATCTAGGTCCATCAGAATGATAGCTCCACCAAACTAGATAGACTTGATGATATAAGGACCAGTCCAATTAAGTCTAAACTTGTCCCTAGGGCCGTGAATGCGAGCTCGGTTGTCTTTGAGCACCAAATCCCCTTCCTTTAAATTCCTGGACTTAACCTTCTTGTTGAAAGACCTGGCAATTCTTCGTTGATAACCGTGGACGTGATACAGTGCTTTCAGCCTTCTTTCGTCAAATAGCATGAGTTGTTTGAATCTGCTCTGCTGCTAATCTGCCTCAGCTATCTGGCACTCAGCCATTACCCGTAATGACGGAACCTTAACTTCAATAGGCAGAACAACCTCTATCCCATAAACCAAGGACTACGGAGTTGCCCCAGTAGAAGTTCGAATTGATGTTCTGTAGCCCCAAAGAGCAAATGGCAGCTTATCTGGCCAGTCCCTGCAGGTTTCCACCATCTTCTGCAGTATGTGCTTGATGTTCTTGTTGGCAGCCTCAACAGCTCCGTTGGTTTGCGGCCGATATGTAGATGACTTATGAAAAGCCACATTGTACTTCTTCAACAAGTCAATCACCTCCTTTTTGAAGTGGGAACCATTGTCCGAAATAATCTCATTCGGGACCCCGTAGCGATAGATAATGTTGTTCCTGATGAACTTGGTGACATGTGACGCTTTCAGCATTGCGTAAGATTGGGCATCGACCCACTTTGTAAAGTAGTCTATCGCCACCAAGATGTACTCATGCCCGTTCGACCCCTTCGGAGTAACTGCCCCAATCACATCAATCCCCCAGACTGAAAATGGCCATGGCGAAGTCATGTTGTACAGCTTCGACGGCGGAATGCTCATGCAGTTTGCATGGATCTGGCATTTGTGGCATCGCCGAACAAAGCCAATACAATCCTCCTCCATGGTTGACCAGTAGTATCCCTGTTTGAGAATCTTCTGAGCCAGCATTACCCCACTCATATGCGCTCCACACTCTCCTCTATAGATGGCCTCCATCAGGCGCTTTGACTCCTCAACATCAACGCATAGTTTGTGCATCCCAAGATGACCCCGCTTGTACAGTCTACCCCCGCAGACGATGAATTGAGCATCCATTCTTTGTATTGCCCTCTTATCTTTGGCATTTGCCCCTGGTGGATAAGCCTCATTTTCCAAGAAGTTCCAGATATCATGGTACCAAGGGTTTTGATCTTGTACTTCATCTATGGCAGCAATCAGCTTGTAGGCCGGCACATACCGCTGTTCAATGATAATCGGACGCATCCGGACTCCGAAAGGAATGTTTATCATAGAAGATAGAGTTGATAAAGCGTCGGCGAACTGATTGCTCTCTCTTAACAAATGGGTGAAGGTTAACTTCTCAAACCTGGGAATTAGAACATCTAGAGTTTGGTGACAGCTTTTCATCATTTCTTCCTTCACCTTCCAGTCTTCTTTAGCTTGAGACACAACCAAGTTTGAGTCCCTAATGACGTCCAACCTTTTTGCCCCTAGTTCCAGGGTGGCTTCTAAGCCAGCGATACATGCCTCATACTCTGCCTCATTGTTCGATACTTTGAACCGGAGTTTGAAAGCTAAGGGTATGTGGGAATTGTCGGGCGCTATCAGCAACACCCCTATCCCATACCCGTATTGGTTAGACGCTCCATCAAAGTACATAGTCTAGACCTCTTCTTCAAGCTGCAGAATGGCCTCATTCGGGAACAGATACTCTACTGCTTCATCTTCTTCTACTGGGTGATCGGCTAGAAACTCTGCTACCGCTCTCCCTTTCACAGACTTACGCATGTACTTCAGATCAAATTCAGAGAGAAGAAGCAACCAACGAGCTAGCCTACCCGTAAGTGCTGGTTTCTTGAAGAGATATTTGATGGGATCTAATCTCGAAACCAGTATTATAGAGTGAGCTAACAGGTAGTGCCTCAACTTCCTGGTAGCCCATACCAAGGCCAGATAAGCCTTCTCCAGCGGAGTGTAGCGGGTCTCATATTCCAGCATTTTCTTGCTCAGGTAGTAGATAACCTTTTCCACTTTATCCTCAGATTCCTGCGCAAGCATGCAGCCCATTGTCGTGTCGGTCACTGATAGATACAGAATCAACAGTTTTCCCGGCTCTGGCGGCGACAATACAGGTGGGTTCTGTAAATATTGCTTGATCGGCTCAAAAGCAACTTGGCATCGGTCATCTCATTGGAACTTCTTTCCTTTCTTCAGGAGACCAAATAGTGGTTCACAAGTTAAGGTTAATTTTGCAATAAACCGTTTTATGAATTGCACTTTACCTAGAAAGCCGCGCACCTCCTTTTCAGTCCTTGGTTGTGGCATTTCTAAGATGGCCTTGATTTTGGAAGGATCAACCTCGATACCCCTCTGCGTAATCAAGAACCCTAGTATTTTCCCTGCTGTAACATCGAAAGTACATTTATGAGGATTTAGCCGCAACCGATACTTCTGATCCGTTGGAAAAATTTCTTTAAGGTGGTGTAGTGGCCCTCTCTTTCCTTGGACTTGACAATCATGTCATCCACATACACCTCAACCTCTTTGTGGATTATATCGTGTAGAATCGTGGTCGCAGCCAGCTGATACGTAGCCCCAACATTCTTCAAACCGAACGGCATCACCCTATGATAGTAAGTTCCCCACGGGGTAGTGAAAGCAGTCTTCTTCCTGTCTTCGGATGCCATCAGAATCTGGTTATAGCCCGAAAACCCATCCATGAATGAGAGCAGCGCATGCCTAGCAGTGAAGTCCACCAATTCGTCGATATGTGGCAGAGGAAAGTTGTCCTTTGGACTGGCTTTGTTCAGATCTCTAAAGTCCACACATACCCGAATTCTGCCATCTTTCTTTGGCACCGGAAATATATTAGCCAACCAAGTAGGGTATTCAGAAACCAACAGGAACCCTGCCTCAATCTACTTGGTGACCTCTTCTTTGATTTTTAGAGCCTAGTTCGGGCAGATCCTTCGGTGTTTCTACTTAACAGGTCGGTCCTCTGGGTCAAGAGGGATCCTGTGCTCTACAATCTCAGGATCGATTTTAGGCATGTCTTCGTAGGACCACAAGAAAACATCTTTGAAATCTTTTAATAAAGAGACTAAGCGCTTGCGCTCCTCCGAAGACAACGTGGACCCGATCTGGACCAGCCGCGGATCCTTCTCGGTACCAACATTAATTGAGGTGATTTCAAGGTTTTACAAACCTCTCCTGCTCTCGATCAATCAAATGTTTTAAAACCAGAGGAATTTCTTCCTCGTCATTTTCATCAAAGTTTTGAAAGTCCTGATTAATGCAATAAACTAAAGGCACAGAAAAGTACTTAGAAGCCACAATTGTGCCATTCTCATTAACAATATCCAGTTTGTCTGATTCTTCGGTTACAACAGACTCAAAGGAAAATGAAAAAGATGACCTGGACTTAACAACAGCATCCGGGTTATCAACCCCACGAATATCGGACTCCGACTCAGAAGAGCTAGAATCTGATTCCGACTCCACAGACTCTGTGGAATTAGATTCTAGTTCGCTACCCGACTCAGAACTGCTAGATAAAAAGCCTTCCTCGTATTGCCAAACGAGGGAAGATGCGATGGATACGTCCAGAATACCAGAAGAAGGGCCCATAGCCGCTTGATCCCCGATCATGGAAACAGAGAAATCATCCCCTAAGCACTCCAGTGTGATCTGAGGATTTGAGAGGATACAAGCCAGCGCTACCCCCATCTCAATTTCTGTGCCCTCGGATTCATCCTCCTTGCACTGCTCAGCCTCAGCCGGTGGGTTAGCCTGCTTTTCCACAACTTCATCCCCTGACAACTGAAGGTCAAAAAAGATTTCGAAGCCGGGCAAGTGCCGCTTCTCTAAATTCAGCCACGATTCCGGAAAGCCGCAAAACGGGAAATCTTCCCCCTCCCGGACAAAGTGTCCGTTAAGGGTTCCTTGGATAGATCTGTGCACCAACTCGTAGTGCTTCCCGGCTTGTTTAGCCTTGGCTCTTCCGGCCATTTCCCTTCATTTCCTTGCCCAATCCTCTCTGGTAGGCGAGTAACCTAAACCAAAGGTATATGGGTTGTGTAACACCTCGGCCAATACGGCGACGCCCTTCCGGCCACTTCGCCCTAGTCCCATTTCGGGTATGTGTTGAAGCTTGTTCATGAGGTAAACAGATTGCTCACTGACATACAGTCCCTCATCAATAGCCAGCATATCCTGTACAACCCGAGCCTCAGCCAAGGTGAATCTCGACATAAAGACATCCTCCACGCCGTGTTCAATTTCCAAAATCGGTGTAGAAACCTCTGGCGGCGGATGTATTGAAGAGTTCCCAAAAACTATTGCTACCCCCTTCTCGTAGGGGTACTTCAGCATCTGGTGTAAGGTGGAAGAGATAGCTTTCACCTGGTGCAGCCCCGGCCGTCCAAGTAGCAGATTGAAGGTGGCTGGAACATCTAAGACATGAAATTCAATGTCATGTTGCCCCGGGCCAACCTGAGTTTTGATACGTACTGTCCTCATCACCTCCCAACTGGTGTTATCATAGGCCCAGATCACCTGGGCTGTTGGTGCAAAATCTGCAGGCTTCAACCTGATAGCATACGCCGTTCGCGACAGACATACATTGATAGGACCCGTATCAACTAGGACAACCGGTACCCATTTCTCTTTGCACTCCACAGAGATATTCAATGGCTTGTTATGATCAGAGCCCTCAGGCGGTAGTTCTTTGTCTGTGAAGGTCAAGGTTGGTAAAGCTCCACCCGGGAACACCAGTCCTACCAACTGCTCTGGAGTTGTATCGATCGAATGCTTAGCTTTGTCCATGGCTGAAAGGACAGCTTGTCTATGAACTCGCGAGGCCATAAGCAGTCCCCAGATGGAGATGTCTGCTTGAATTTTCTTTAGCTGATTCAGTACAGCTTCCTTCTCTAACAGTCTGTCTTTTTGTTTTTCTGCTTCCTTGTCTTTCCCGGACGCCTCCAGCTGGTCCAAATGTGGGGGCTTGAAGTACTGCCCACTCCGGGTCATATGGTCAACCTCCTCAGTATACCAGGTGTCATCTGGCTGATGCTGCCCCCAGTCTTCATCCGTATGGGCAAGACGCAAATCATCGTCTTCCCACCACATCCCATCAGCGACCGATAAACAACTATCCGGTCCCGCTATAACTGCTCCTATGTTCTCAACATATTCTGCCCCCTCAGGTGCCTTGGCTTTTCTAGCCCTGTTATCATTCTCGATTTTCTCTTGTTCAATCCGCTTCAATACGGCTTCCTGTTCGGTGTCTGCTGTGCACAAATTGTCCAAGTCCCGAGCAAAATTCTCAGCACCGGTGCTCTCCGGCGACTCTTCCTTGTTCTCGGCCATTTAGGCCACTGCAGATTTCCCAGTTTCTGACTGCCCCTGTTTCGGTGGAGATTCTTCAACAATGTTTGGCTCGTCACTAAGCCACCCTGTAGTATCTGTCGACCCATTCAAGTCGAACCAATTGATGTTCACATCCCCCAGGTCCTGCTCGTTAAAGAACTGCAAATTGGCAATATCCTCCTCCAACTCCGCCAAATCATTTAGCCCCTGACTCGGCCCGTCCTCCTGGACCACATGTACCTCTGTCCCAGTTGGCAACTCCACCCCTGGCCTAGCTTGATCAATTGGCATAATATAACCGCACGGGTTGTATGCTTCCTCAGTTAAGTCCTCAGATCCCTCAGGTTCCGAACCAACATTCTCATTCTCCTCCAAGGTCACCCCAATCTTAACTTCGACAGTCACCACCACTGGTTTGGGCTAGGTTAAGGAGGTGCTCATCATGCATAGGTCTGTGCTGTATAGGATGAACACCTCAGACTTAGGCAAGTGGGAGGGAGTGATGTATATGCTAGGGTCATACGGAACGGCCGTGGTCTGGATCAGGTTTATCTGCCTGGGTGGAGGAGGGGGGTTGTTATGTGGTGGGAGAGGGTTTGTGGTGACATTTGGCTTTTCGGAGGTGCAATCACCTTGTTGTCAATGAGATCTTGGATCTCATGACACAGTCTGAAGTAGAGGTCGGTGTCATGACCGTGCTGCTGGTGAAAGGCGCAGTATTTGGCCGGGTTATGTGTTTGGGGAGGGGATTTGACAGTGGCGTGGTTCCAGGGGCTTCAGATGCCCTTTCTGTTTAGAACCCCCAGGGCTTTGGACAAAGGCATGTAAAGTGGGGTGAAGGTCCTCTGGCCCCTAGACGGGTACTTTGCTGGTTGTGAGCTGGTTTCGGATGCACCGATGAAGGGTGTAGCTGTTTTTGGCATAGTGGTGACCATGCTGACATAAGAAGTTCTTGCGACTGCGCTACTACTTGTAGTTACATTCGGACCGCGTGTAAATGCCCGCTTGGGCTGCTGGTTTTCCTGGTCGATCAAACCTTGCTTCATAGCATCTTCAATTTGCACCCCTATCTCATGCAAATCAGCAAAGGTGGGGAGGGGTAAGACAATCATTTTCTGCATCAGCTTGGGTTGCAGGTTGCGCACAACCATCCTTATCTAATCCTTTTCGGGTGGCCGAGTTGTCATCATGGAGGCCTTGGCCCTCCATTGAGTAACAAAGTCAGAAAAGCCCTCTTTCGGCTCTTGCCTAGTTTCCTCGAGATCACGAGTCGTGACCTTGATTTGGGTGTTGTAAGCATATTGGGCGATGAAGGCCTCGGCCATCTCCTCTTAGCTTCATTTCACTGAATCCTCCAACTTGGCGTACCAGATGGCCGCGATACCCGACAGGGTCCGACAGAAGAGAGATAGTTTCTGGAGTCTAGTCAAGCCCATCGGGCGCAAAATATCTGAGAACAGCCTCAGATGAACCATAGGATCGCCCGAGCCATCGAACTGATCTATGTGAGGCATTTTGAACCTGTTCGGCAATGTCACTGCCGAATCAATGTATCCATCCTCTATGTCTGGGATCGAGTTGACTCCCTGAGTTTGTTTAAACAGCTTTTCAAGCTTACTAACTTTCAAGGCAATAGGATCAACCTCAGATTCGAATGGCGTGTCAGTTGAGAAGGCTGGTGCTTTTGAAATCTGTGGTAGGACTGGTGGCAGGACTGGCCCTGTTGGAACATCTGTATTCTCCTGGACGTTAGCAGTATCCTTGGGTATTGGAACCCTAGGTGGTGGTGGGGGTGGATACGAAGCAGATGCTCCGGCTTGTTATGGTTGCTGCTGTTGCTGAAGCCTAGCAATTAGTTCTGCCTGTTGGGCTACAACCTCGGTCTGGCAAGCGGTAATCTCTGCTTGGCAAGCAGCATTACGCTGCGTAGTCTCCATGTCTACTGGAGTTGACGCATCATTTCTTCCATACTGACTGAAAATTGCTGATCTATCAGACTCTGTGTACCCTCCGAAGTAGAAGCAGAAAACTGATTCTCACTAAGCACAAGTGACTGACGAACTGGTGAATTATACCGAACTCTCCTCCGTCTTGTAACTGGTGGAAGTGAAGCAAACACTGGTTGTCCACTCACAAGATCCCCAGATCGATAAAGCCTTCTTACTCGGGTCCAAAGTGCTTGGGGGGTAACTGCCTCGTCGGAAGCAATGATGAAACACTACCTTGTATAAAGGAAAATAAAGCAAAAAGAAAAGAAACAACAATCAAGAAATGGACAGCATCCCAGCTCAAATAGAAACAACACACAGTTGATATTTATAAGCTGGATAATCTGTTCTCAAACACTGATTTTTGTCCCCAAATTTCTGCCTCCAATCTGATACCCTCAAACACTGATGTCCTCAGACTGATACCCAAACTTGCAACTAATACATGCATTCCTGTAGAGAGACACCCTAACAACACATAGCAAGCAAGTGAGAGCCAAAACACCCCTATGATGGGGTAGGGTTTCCCTGTCCTATTTTGTCAGGAACTAGGGGTTCGCTACGTAAGCAAACGGTTTCAAACAACCTGCATTCGGGTGAACAACCTGTCCTAGTTTGGGATGGTCACTATGGCTTCCGATATGCAACTAGGTCAAATGGTCAAAAAGGGTGCCTCAGCAAGACCATCTAATATACCTCTCGCAGCAAACACCGAGAAGTGAAAGGTGGATCAAACGGTACGGCAGTGATCCAGATCCAAGGTTTGTGTTCCCATGGTGGCAGAGCCCGCAACCGGTCAGCCTTATGGCACGCTTTTCCAAGCGAGCCTCCGGCAAAACGTTCAGGAATAGCAGATGGGAAACACTGTGACTTAAGCGCACCAATGCAAATGCAATGCAAAGAAACACATAAGTGTAGATAAAACAACATATCATGATGTTCGAGTCAAGTTCTCTAAATCCCCAACAGAGTCACCAGAAATTGTAGCTCAACTTTCTTCGCGCGCCCCCCCTTTCGGAGAACGCGCGAATTTGGTCTTACTACAGTTCAGACTCCTATCACGGTTCTAATTCTAATCTCACAAAGTGCAATGTAAGACTGATAAATCACCAAAGAGTCCAATCCAGCAAATCATTTTGGAAAATCAGATTTTAAATCAAATAATGCCAAACTAGACTGCTTTGTCAGATTATAAAGTCGCCACCTAAATATTTTATTTTTGGAAAATTTAGGAAACCCTGACTCATGCCAAAGGCCACGTGTCCGTCATCACCAAAGTTGCCTCGGCTCGAGAACTTGGGTACGAGAGGGAAAGGTCTTGAAATGAGCACCCCCGCTTGCCTGATCAAAGATCGGCCTCTACTAACATGATATGTTGTTTGATAAACACATGTGCTCTTATTCTGGTTATTAGCTAACTTACTATGTGATGCACACAGCATACAAGTATAGACTCAATCACGAGAATTGGAACAAAACAACACATGTTTGTTTTTGAAAATGGTTTGAAAATGTTACTCGCAAGTAGGCTAAAGCGCGGATTTGCCACCCTCAAGTTGGCTTTAAAATATGATTTTGCCACTTCGCAAAGTGGGCTTAAAACTCACATTTGATGAATTGTCCCAATTCAGGCAATCAAGCCTTCACCCACAGGCATTCATGCAGTTAATCACTTAAGTGCATAGCCTCATGGCAAGTATGCGATCATGGCAACACTCACACTCATGCAAGGATGCTAAAGCGTAAACACTTACAGTGTACTCCAAGCCAAAACAGAAAACTAGTTAGAAATCAATGCATGATCCTAGCTATGTTAAATGCCTAATGCAACACATGCAATAATGCAACTAAATAAGCTCGACTATCTAAGATGGCATATGAATGCAACACTTGATAACATGTTTTGACACACGTATTCAAGTAAGTGTATGGAAATACAATGCAGTTTGAATGATGCTCCGAGCCCGATGCATGCAAAACAAATGAATGATGCACTCATGCAAGCATAAGGTATGGTAATTGAAAAATGCCGTAAAACTAACCATCGAAAGCGGTTAAGTAAAAGGGAGAAAGAAGTGGGATTGGAAGACATGAACACACACACGCACCCTTATTACAACATTGCGCCCTCTCGGAGGAGGGTCCGAATGAATAAGCTAAGCTAACTAATCTAATTAAACTAATTAAACTAATTATTACACAACTAATTGAATAAATAGTAAACTACTTACTAATTATTACAACACTTTAACTAATTAACAAATTAATTAATTAAAATACAAATTCAAATAAGCATGTAAAATATGTAAGCTAGGCTACCTAAGCTCTGCCTTGAGTAATGAAGAATGCATGCTCTCGGTTGTTGCCTCGAAACACCTTCCGGTTTGCTCTTTAGAGGCTCTGTTTGCAGGGTGTCTCCAATAAATTATGCTGAACCTTACCATGACAATGTTGGGAAGTGCACCAGTGGCCTGCCGGCCATGAGGAGCTGCTGCCGGCCATCTGCCGGCCAAAAATGCAAGGGTGCCAGCCAACAATGGAGAACTGCCGGCCACTGGTGTGCTGTGACACCAAACTGCAACAGAGCACAAAACAGAGAAAAAGGGAGGGTCTCCCAAGGGTATGCGTGTACTATGCACCTCCTCATCATCCCAAAACATCAAAGGAGAGGCACCATTGGATTCAAAACCATCAATCAAGCATCTCAATGCATGATGGCCAAGGATCCAACTTGTACAAATTCAATGAATGCATAACAAACAAAACACTAAAACCACTACCTTATCAAGGGTGATCAAAGGCAATGGAGACAGAGGGGATTGGCTCATTTTCATCACTTTGAGTATGAAATGGACCAATCCACCTTGTGTTCAATATAACGTCCGATTGAACACAATACAATGCAACACAACACATGTTTATCTTGGCATGTTTTACTTGGCTCAATTCTTGTTTACTCATTTTAATTTACCAAACCATCCCTTAATTGATTTGTCCAAATATGAAAGTCCTCTAATGAGAAAGAGGTCGACCAAAAGAATGGTTTAAGGCATAGGAGAGACCATGCCTTTGACTAGGAGGAACCCTCAAAAGCGAGTTAAAGCCATTTAAGCATAAGCCTAAATCCTAAGCATTAAACACATCCTCAAGACTAACCAATCCTCAAAACCAATGAAAAGATGAAGAAAGGAGGGAGGTAATAGAATTTCAGTGCTGAAATGGCATGAAACACAAGACTTTAATATGCAAACAACTCATGTACGACATGTTAGACACTTAAGCATTAAAACTAGTGAAGAGCTTTACACTAGAATCATGCAATATCGAACTCAAACAGCCAAACCAGCTCTGGACAGAGCTAAAAAATGTCAAAATAAAGGCCAAAACATGCTGAGATGGAAGTCCATGAGGCAATAAAATCATGCTCGAGTATTGGCTCACAAACAAGGCGTAAGGCATGCAACTCACAAAAGCTATGAAAGAGTGTAATATGTGAGAATGTGACTATGCTATATGCACTAAAATCATGTGAGAATTGAGGCTAAGGCATGCAAACAACTCAAGCAAAGCATGCTAGGGACTTTGAAACTCAAAGCTAGTCAAGGGCCCTTATACTACAACCATGCACAACAAGTCTCACATGGCCAAGACCACTCAAAACAAAGCTAAAGCATGCTAAAATAATGACAAAAACATGCTGAGGTAGAGCTAACACAGGCTAGGATGATAGGCTAAAACATGAAGCATGTTAGGCCAACAAGCATGATTTCACTACAAGTATCAAAAGCAAGCAAGAGGTGACCCAAACACCCTAAAATAGAGTTAAATCATGTCAAAACAAACCCAAAAACATGCTTGAACTAAGTCACAAAAGAGTAGAAAAGCATGCTCAAGTATGAGGCCATCAACACAAGCAAACAAGATACAAGGAGAGGGGATCACCCCCTCGTAGTTTGGGCCTCAAAACCAACTTTCTACCACTAAAATGCCTCTGAGTTTTAGTGGTAGAAAGGCCAAACAAAGGATGTTACAAAAGCTTAGAAAGGTGGCTCAAGAGGCTTTACAAGCCAAAGAGCAAAAGAGGAGAACCACCCCCCTAACCACACAAGGCTCAAACCAACATTTTTAAGCCTTAAAAACAGAACTTTTTTGAGACTAAAACCAGCTTCAAAGTTGCATACAAAGATGGCAAAGCAATTAACTAGAACAAAGCTTAAAAGGGTGAAACTCTTACCCTTGAAGCACAGCAAGAAAACAGCAAGCTGCTAAACCAAAACCAAGCCAAAACCACTCCAAGGAGCTCAAACAAGGCCTCCAAGATCCTCAACACTAAGGTGAAGGTGTTTGGCTGTGTTTTAGTGCAAATATGTGAAGAAAACACACTTTCAAGCACAAAATATAGAGAGAGAGTATTCTAGAGAGAGAGAGAGAGAAAGAAATATCTCAGCCAAAATTTTCTAACCCCTTGCATGCATATAAATGAGCTCTATATATAGAAGATACAAAAGAGCCTTGAAGAGATCTAGCCATCCACGTGGGTGCAGATGGGCTTACCTGTGCAAACAGTTGTCAAAATATCTGTAAAAATATCTACTCAAATAGTGGTGGCCGGCTGGCCATCAGTGGTGGCTGGCAGTGCCTCATTGATGGCCGGCAGGGCCTATTGATGGCCGACAGGGCAAAGTCCATGGCCAGCAGAGGCCTACCATTGTCGGCAGTGCTCCAAAAGCTACATGCCAAAAGGACCAACACATGGTCCAAGTATGAGACAAAATGGAAATAGGGTTTGGAAAGATCAAACCTGGAGCATTCAGTCGCGGAAGTCGAGTACTCGACGAGCAATCAAACTTGTCACTGGATATACCTGCAAGAACATCCAAGTCTTAAGGACGGTCAAAAATAGGGTGTCTACAGATATGTTGATGATTTAGTTGTGTTCATTTTTGTGAAAATAAAAATGTGAAATGTGGACTTTCAAACTCATAACCTTGAAAATGTTACTCTTGGGCATATATATCATGTTGATTAGGTAATTTTAGAAAAGTTGTGAAAGTGTTGTTTGTAGAGATTTGGGAAAATTAGTTAGGCACGAAATGTGGGTGTATTTGAGTGATGAGGCATGTGAAGTTATGTTTGGTGTTATTAATTTGGAAGATGGTGAACATGATGGACTTACTAAATTGATGAATTAAATTAGTTTGGTTAATATTTAAAGCCCTTCGTAATTAAAGGGGTGTTATTGGGTTTAAATTCCTAACTTTTAATATTATAAGATTAAAAGTGATGATGTTGATCAAGTATGAGATTGGAGAAATAAGCGAGATTAAGTTGATGTGGTATGGTATTTGGTCCCTATTTTTACTAGTTGAGCTATGTTATCATAATATTACCTAAAATTCATATATGAGATATTTGAATTATTTTGGCGGATTTTGACAAGAAAAGAAAAGAATATGATTTTAGCTCGTTTGGAGCAAATGGATAAGTTGGATTAAAACAAGATTGAGTTGTAAAAACCTTTATTTACTTATTTATTTTCCTTGGTTTAATTTGATGGGGTTAATGTTGATAATTGGAAAGTGAACACCCGTGTTATATTTTATAATTATAGTCAAAAGAAGATTTTGATATAATTGATTAAATGTTGAAATATTCACTTATGCTTATTGAGAATTATAATTGAACTTGAAGATCTCGAAATTTCACTTGCATGAGAAAAAAGGGGAATTTGATTCTATTTAATGTTTGGGAAGGGGAGGAGTTTTTGGAAAGATTGTAATTACATTTCATTGATAATGTATGTGAGTTAGAAATTGATGAAACCTTGAACTCGTTTTGGTGTCATATGTTATTGCTATTGATGAACCTATTGTTTAAAAGTTTTGGTTTTTGTAACCGGTAGAGGATTACCATGTTGGTATTTAAATGAGGAAATTCTTGGAAAGGTAAGAAAATGTTTGATTTTGGAAGTGTCACGCCCTCAAAAATAAACCCATTAAATATAAAACAAGGCATGCATTATTAAAAGAAAAACATTATATTATTTAAATCATCAGAGTATTGCGAAATAAAACATCAAAATAAATGCCCTACGGGCTTACATCTTGCCAAGCCAACACTTGGACACAATTTCATGAGTTCTAACTCAAAACAAATAAAGCCCTGGGCTTGAATGTTTACATAATTCAAATAAAACAACTAAAACAAATAAACAAGTCTTCAAGTCCAAATCCTCACAAGCTAAGTCCTTGGAGGTAGTGAACCACCTGAACCTGAAAATGAAGTTCCCATATAGGGTGAGCCACAGCCCAGTAGGAAAATACTAAACCAAGCATAAGAATTAACTAAAGCATTAGCATTCGATACATGGTTAACACAAGATAATCAATTTCCAATTCCACGACACGAATGTCTACATTGTCTATGACATATTGTCTATGACACCTTTCACTTTCCAATATTTATTCAACTTTCCAATTATATCATTATGGCTCAGAACCTGGCCAACTATAATAGTGATCCAGATGTCACAAAAATAAATGAGACTAAAGCTCAAACCACAACACTTCCATACTTCCAACTGATATACATTATAATGATGTATCATATCAACAACAAATAGCAATATTGCTATTATCAATAAGCACACATATGAGTGATGCTACTGGAGTCCATCCCCTATCTCCTCCCAACAAATCCGGTTTAGAGGTACATCCCCTATCTTCCCCTAAACCGTGGAGTTCATCCCCTATCTTCTCCAAACAACATGCATATGCAATGAAACACACAATTTCCATATACAACACATAATCAATACAAGTAATGTTCTGTATTAATTCAACAGTCAACATAAGTGACTTAATTCCAGTTATACCTAAGCCACATGCAAGGTCTACAACAATCACGGCTATCCTCCACCGATAGCCCAAAACAGTTATTTCTAAACAAGAAATAAATACAACAACGAATGTAAAATCAACATTCTCATAGGTAAGTATTTTAAACTACCCAATTATATCATTAATCTCATAATTTCCCCAACTTCATGAATTAAACCCAATTCCGCATTTTTTTCTTAAATTAATTATACAAATTAATCTAAGCCAAAACCCTAAGGTTTCTCCCAAAATTACCAAACTACCCCCACATACCAAAATACCAACACTTAGGATTAAAGCGTATAAATGGAGTAGGAAATCCCTACCTCGAAGCAAGAACCCAAAAAGAAGAAGACGGAGATGATAGCCCAAACTCCAAAGTGCTCCAAATCAATAACCGTTCAGATTAAATGGAAGCCCTCACTCTCCTCTATCTTATTTGTAAAGCAACTAGGGTAAAAACACACCCTAACTAGATCAAACCTAGGGGAGAAGGTGAGTTAGGAGAGAGAAAACTCGTAACTAGGGTTTCTGGATCAAAAAGTTGTAAAAAAAATGATTTAAAACTGTTTCTGCGTATTTAAACTGGACAGGCTCGCTCGAGCGAAGACATGGTTGCTCGAGCAACCAGACACAAAAATCCACGCTCGAGCGAAGAAAATCTCGCTCGAGCCAAAAACTCGATGCTTCAGGTCTGCAACCCAGAAGCTCGCTCGAGCGACGAAATGCTCGCTCGAGCGACGAACTCGAAAACATACACCTCGCTCGCTCGAGCGAAGAAATTCTCGCTCGAGCCAAGAAACACATCTCTCAGGTCTATGTACTGGACGCAAAGCTCGCTCGAGCCAAGGAAGGCTCGCTCGAGCGAAGAACCAAAAATGAAGACCTCACTCGAGCGAAGAGAAGCTCGCTCGAGCGACCAAGCCAAAAACTGAACATGCAGACTTGGTTTCTAAACCCAACCAATCTGCAACCAACCTGCTAAACACATCCTATAACCCAAGAATAAGGAATTAAAGGACAACAACAACAAATATAATAGCGGAATCCACGGAACGTAAGTCCGGATACAATAATCAAATGGGAAAAAGACCGGGGTCGCTATAGGAAGTTTGTCTTATATAAAGAATATTGTTGAATTGTCTTGAAAAGAATAAGTTGGAAGTTGTTGATTTACATGTGGTACATACATGAACATTGACATTATTATATTATCTCTTGGAATTGTACCATGATATTACATTGATAGAGATATGGGATTCGATCACAATGGAACATTGTGCGGTGGAATTGAAATTGGAACTATCTTAATGCATTGTCACATATTGCATTTCCATTCCATTTCATTGTTATCATGGATTTTGAATTACAATTGAAAACTATTGTTTTGAGAAAGGAATTGTTTTTGTGAAACAAGATCATTTGGATTTGTTTTGGGGAAATATGTTGGCAAGTCCAGATAGAGGGTGTAGTTTGATGTTTGTTAAGTTGGCCTGAGTGTCTAGAGTGAAAGACTGAAAACACGCGCGGAGGAAGTACCACTGCCCTTTCGGTGAGAGACCGGTAAAGTGGGGATTTGGTAGTGCTTGATATGCCTACTTGCAGACACTAGCTTAGGGATTACCTGAGTCGTATTTACCACATTGAAATTTTATTGAAATTGCTGGATTAATGTGTGTTCAAATTGGCATTGTGCACGAGATTTTCAAAAGATAAGAAAAATATTTTGAGCATGACATGACATACGCATTCATCTCATAAGAACGTATAAAAATGTATTTGATACTTTGTTAGATGTCATTATGAATGGTTTAATTATTTGATTCAATTGGCAATGAGATAATTGAACGAATTGGAAAAGGATGTCCTATTACTTTTGAAGCATGTTTATTTATTTAAGTTAACTAGTTGTGGTTAATTAAATAAATTGGATTTAGGAGATTATGTAATAAAATCCTATGGTTTGACATGATATGATTTCATGTATATGTATGAGTATCTTTGTACCTACATATCTTCCAATGGTATAATATGAGATTGTTTGGTGAGCTAGTGGTTTGCTCACCCTCTACTTGCACATGTGTACAGGGAATGCTTTTCGGATTTGAAGATCAAACAATGGGTTTTACCATTCATAAGTGTAACGTAGTGATGGATTGTACCACTTCATCTGTTTATTTGGCTGAATGCTATCTTTTTGTAAGGAGTAGTGTCCTCTCTTTTATTGTAAGCCTCTGGGCATTTCTTTTATTTGTATGTAAATGTCCTTGTTGTATAACGAGAGGGAACATGTATATTTAATTATTCATCTTTTCATCAAATGATGAATTGTCATTTGTAAAGTGGACTTAATTAATGAATATTGGTAATGTTATCCAACTAATAAAATACGAGGCGTGACACATCAACTGTTTAAGTTCATCACTCTTGAAGTTATCCTCGAATTTGCATCTCCATTTTTGTTTCTGAAGTTGAGTTTCTTATCTCGATGGCGTAATCGAAGTCGGGGTTGGTAGCACTTTCTTGAACTTGCAAGTGAGAAAGTCAAGTAGTATATACGTGCATATATTTAAAGTGAGAAAGTCAAATGGTCTATAGTAAATGCTACAAACTTCTCATTACTGTGTGATGGTACCACATCCCCTTCCACCTTTATTCTCTAATTTCATTTTCTTAATAAAATTCAGTTTATTTTTTGTTTTTGTTTTTTCTGTTAAGTAGTTTTGGAAAAAGTTTATAGTTACACTCTTTGACATTGTTAACAGGTGTAGATTACTAACAAGAAATGAAGATTTTATTTCCTTTTTTGATAATGAAAGTCATTACAGATATTTATACTACAATTTGTTCTAACTAACTAACTAAGTTGTTACACGACTAACCACTTTCCATTACAACACTTTGTATCTATACTTGTATCTATCTATCTTTGATCAAGTGGCTTGTCTTTCACATTCTGCACATGCTTAATATGATGCCTCTGCTTTAACTATGGCTGCTCCATCTGATTAGTTGAAGCCTTGTGACAAGTTCTTTCAATACTCTTATCATCCCCTCTTAAACGAATGGGGCAAGGAAGCACCAGGAGTTTGTCTTTCAAATATTGAAATCGAGAGGAAGTCAAAGGCTTTGTAAAAATATCAGTGACCTGGTCAGTAGTGGGAATGTAAGACAAGGCAAGTTGTTTGGAGGAGACCCGTTCCCGGATGAAATGGCAATCAACTTTAATGTGCTTTGACCGAGAGTGAAACACATGATTAGTGGCTAGGGCCATAACAAAAACATTATCACACTAGAGAAAAGGCATGTAGGAAAAAGAAATTGAGAGATCAGAAAGAAGCTGTTGTATCCAACAGAGTTCAGCGGTTGTATGGGCCGTAGACCTGTACTCTGCCTCAGTGGACGAGCGAGAGACAGTTGGCTGCTTCTTAGCACATCAAGAAATGAGATTAGGGCCAAGATACATACAAAAACCAGAGATGGAGCAACGATCTATGCAGTCCCCAGCCCAATTTGAATCAGTAAAGGCTTGAAGAAGAAATGGTCCGGGGCTAAAAGAGAGACCATGATGTAAATTTCCTTAACACAGGGAAGCAACCGCTTGACTTGATTAAAATGTCCATTAGTAGGTGCTTGTATGTATTGGCAAGCCTAATTGACAGCCAAAGCCAAATCAAGCCTAGTAATGGTTAAATACTGGAGGCCCCCAACTAGACTTCTGTAAAATGATGGTTAAGAGAAAAGGTAAGGCATCAGTGGGATTTGTAGAAGGATGAATAGCAAGTGGAGTAGGACAAGGTTTGCAATCCACTAAACCAGCTTTAAGCAGTAGGTCCCCAGCATATATTTGCTGAGACAAGAAAAGACCATGAGGGTGAGGCTAGACAAAAATACCCAGAAAGTAAGAAAGAGTGCCTAATTATTTCATGGAGAAGGCCAAACGCATCTGTTGAAGAAAAGATGCAATGAAACAAGAATCACTACCAGTACGGAGGATGTCATCGACATAGATGAGAATAATAGTAATGTTGGTAGAAGTCTTGCGAACAAACAGAGAAGAATCAAAATGACTCAGACAAAATCCTTGACTAAGCAAAAATTTGGAGAAGGTGGAATACCAAGCGCGAGGAGTTTGTTTGAGACCATACAAGGCTTTCCTGAGCTTACAAACATGAGAAGGAAAAGAGGCATCAATGAACCTCGGAGGCTGATGTAGACACCCCATTTTTGACCGCCCTTAAGACTTGGGCACTACTGATGGTTTACTTGGTGGAGAAAGTTGAGCAGGGCAAAGGTTCGATTTCTTCGGCAAGAGGAGAGTCAAACCCTAACCACACACCCCATTTCTTGATCAAAAGATTTTAGATCTTAAAACCCTTTCTTTCAAAATATTTTTGAAATAAAGTTCCTACAATGTCTGACGCTCGCATTTTGTTAAATGTCGCGCTTTTCGGTAAACCGAGCAAGGGCAAAGTGGAAATGAACGAAAGAGAGATGAAATCTCTGAAAAATCTTCCAAAACACCTTGTTTAGGGGTTTGGAGTTGAAGAAAAGAAGAGAAGAGGGAAGAAACCTAGTTGGGGGAGAAGTGGGCATGAATCGCTAAGAGAGGGACGAGCAGTCCTCGCTGAATCAGGCCTATTCATTTGCATACTTAGTTTTCAGCTATGAGGCCACCACCATTGGAAAGATTACTTCCGGGGCTTCATTTTGCACTCAAGAATCTCCTAAAGCCGAGTCCGGACGGGGGAGATATAGTTAGTTGAAGTAGGGCATCAATCCGGTTGGACCGAATCTGCGCGGCTTCACCAAAACAGGTATAACTTTTTCCACAGTTGGAATTTTAATGCACGGCTAGCGCCATTGGAAAGCTAACTTCTGGGGCTTCATCATAGGGAATGGATGACTACCTTGGACCTTTTGACCTGGTCGGCCGACCAGGGCAAGTAGTCCGCCGACCACCTTAACTGGTCGGCCTACTCCCTCCTGTTTTGTCTTGTTGAGTTGTTGCCAGCTGTGCCAGCTGGAAACCACAGATTGCATCCTCCATACACGTGTATGGAGGATCTTCAAACTTGGTTTTTAGCTTCTTTGAGAAGCTAAGGGTTTGTATCTCTATAAGAGAGACTCTCTCCCTCCTTTGTAAAGGTTCAGAACTTCTTGGAAGGCAAAACATATATCCCTCTCTATATCTCACCATTTTGGCACCAAAGTGCATAGTTCTTGACCCTTCATCACTACACCTCATAGCCATACACTTCCACCATTGCTTTGAGGTCCTTGGAGGTCATTTTCAGAGGTTGAAGGTCTGGTTTTTGGGTCCAGAAGTTGCTAGTCTTCTTGACCTTCAAGGGTAACACACTTTCTCCCTTTTTAAGCCCTATTTTGATCCATCTCTTAGCCTCATTTGCAATCATATTTGGGCTTTGTCACAAATTGAAAAAAGTCTTATTTTGAGCTTCTTAACATGTTTGTTTAAGACCATTTTTCTGTTGGGGGCCATCTACCCCCTTGCATGCTTCATTTCCCTTTGTTTTGAGCCATGCAATACGGCCTTCGTGTTGAGCTTTGTTGGCCCTTTTGACCATTGAAATCCAGCAGATTTTCAGTGGTTATTATGCTGTTTTGAGCACCAAAATCAGAGAGGGGTGACCCTCTCACCCCTTGTCTTGTTTACTAGCATATTTGGCCTAACAAAGGAGCACTCATTTGCATGCTTCCAATCCATGTTTCAGGCCATTTTTGGTGGGTTTTAGGACCTACATAGGCTCTTTCCAAAGCCCATTTTTCCATTTTGGGTGTCCATCTTACATGTGTAGAACAACCCCCTTTATAGCCTATCAAAGGGGCCTATCATTCTTGCATGCATAGACCGTGTTTCAGTGAGTTTTTAGGCTTTATTTGGCATGTCATACCTCTGAATTTTGCTGGTTTAGTTACCTCTTGAATGCTCCATATACTTGTAGTGTAAACCCTCTTCACTAGCTTGTATTGCATGCTATTTTGGTCTATGAATCTAGCACTTTTTGGCCATGCCTTAAACCGATTTTGTGCATGTTTTGGACTTCCTTAGCTCTTTTTTATGCCTCATGGTCGAATGATGCTTGCTATGCATGGTTGTAGTTCAATACTCTTGCCTAGCTTTATGTTTTGGGGCCTATTGCATGCTTATGTTGAGGTGTTTCCATGTTTTGGGGCCATTGTGCATCATATTTCAGAGCTTATATGTATGCCATATTCCCATGTTTTAAACTCTTTAAATGCGTTTGAGAGTTCTGCATAAATGCCTCGTTTTTGGACCATTGCATGAGCTTCATTTCCATGCCTTTCGAGCCATCATTTTAGACCATTTCCCCACTGTCTTGGACCTGCCTAGGGTCTGTTTGGGGCTGGTTTTGCCATTTGTGCATTGCTTTGTGTACCTCTAGTGTAATCCACTCCACTAGTTTCGGTATTCGGGCCATCTAGCATGCATTGTGTGACATATTTGCATGATTCGGGACCATTGTGTATCATGTTTCAAAGCTGGAAAATGTGTGTTTGTATGCCATGTTTCATCCCTTGCCATGCTTTGGTAGAGTGGCAATTGATGCCTTAGGTTCGATCCCTTGCATTGGGCATGTTTGCATGAGTGTTCCTACCTTTCATTCCATCATGTTTGGCCACTGATTTGGGTGTGGCTGAGGCTCACCCATCTTGGTTTAAGTCCATCTTGCATTGTGTATGCTAATCATATGTTGTCATATTGTTGCATAAGGTGTCTTGCATCGAGTATGCCATGTAGTTCATAGCATTGTGTATGCTAGTAGCATGTTTGCATGTCATTCTCTGCATGTTTGCATCATTTAGTCACATTGCATTTAGGTTGCATAGTCCGAGTCGCATCGTGCATGCCATGTATATTGCATTGTGTTTGGAATAGGGTTTAGTCCAAACACGGGAAACGAGAGACGTTTCGTACTCCAAGTGACGAAACGTGCCTCGGTTCTCGGTCGCCGACACTCCGGATTACCCATGATGGAGTTTAGACCTTGTTGTGTTTATGTGTGCATCCATTTCATATTGAGTCGTGCAATTCGACTCCCCGGCCATCATATATCGGGATGCGTGATTGGTGGCACGAAGATCGAGGACTACACTCCCTAGAGCTTATGCAATGACGGGGAGAGTGGTCATTCATACATATGTTGAAAACACTTTGCCATGCCCCTTTCTTGCTCTCTGTTGCAGCAAACTGGAAACCAGCGACAAAAACTGGTCGAGTAGCCTTCTGGAGCTTTGTACAGTATTCCGGGACCAGTCGCAAACAGAGGCAAATCAGGGCATCGCGATGGATTTTCCGGCAAGGCGACTCGAGCATGCATGCATTCCTCATCATTCAAGACCGAGCTGAGGCAGTCCATTTTATTTGTTTTGCATGCTAGCTTATTTATCTTAGTTAATTTGTTAATTAATTAGGGTTATGTAATAATTAGCTGTGATTCGTTATATATTCGGTTGTGTATTATTTATTCGGACCCTCCGAGGAGGGCAATGTTGTAATAAGTGTGCGTGTGTGTGATGTATGTCTTCCAACCCCACGTCTTTCTCCCTTTTATTTATCTAGCTTATGATGGTTAGTTTTAGGGCACGTTTCAGTTAGCATACTTATGCTCGCATGTTTGCATCCATTCATCTGTCTTGCATGCACCAGGCTCGGCGCATCATACTAACTGCATTGTATTTCAATCCCGAGTTGAATACGTGTATCAGTTGTTGCATTTCATATGCCATTTTAGAATAGCCGAGCCTATCTTAGTTGCATTTTTGCATGTGTTGCACTAGGCATTTCAGCATAGTTAGGATTCATGCATGTTTTCTAAATTATCTTCTTTCTTTGGCTTGGAGTACTCGGTAAGTATTTATGCTTTAGCATCCTTGCATGCGTGTGAATGATTGCCATGATAGCATGCTTACCATGAGGCTAAGTGCTTATGTGATATAACTGCCTGAATGCCTATAGGTGGAGGTCGGATTATCTGAATTGGAACAATTCATTGATTGCGAGTTTTAAGCCCACTAGAGAGTGGCAAATCACCATGTTTTCTAAGCCCACTTGAGGGTGGCAAAATCCGCATCTTAGCCTACTTGCGAGTAGCAAACCGCTTTCAAAAACAAACATGAAATGTTTTGTTCCAACTCCGGCGATCCAGTCTATACTTGTATGCTGCGCGCATCACATAGTAATTCTAGGCTAATAAACCGGAATAAGAGCACATAATGTTTTCAAAACTTGATATCATGGTTAGTGGAGGCCATTCTTTGATCGGGCGAGCGGGGGTGCTCACGAAGTGACCTTCCCCAATCGTACCCAAGTTCCCGAGCCGAGGCAACTTTGGTGATGACGGACACGTGGCCTTAGGCAACGAGTCAGGGTTTCCTAAATTCCCCCAAAATAAATATTTAGGTGGCAACTCTGTACCTGGCAAAGCAGTCCATGTTTGACACTTCTTTCAAAAAATCTATTTTCAAAAACGATTTGCCGGATTTGGACTCTTTGAATTCATCGGTCTTGCATTGCACTCTGCGAGATGAGATTCAGAACCGTGACCTTTGAGTCTGAACTGGAGTGAGCCCAAATGAACAAAACGAGATTCCCTCCCGGGACGTTTGGGGACATCTACAGTTTCTGGCGACTCTGCTGGGGATTTAGAGAACTTGACTCGAACTCATGATATCTTGTTTTGACTACACTTATGTGTTTCTTTGCATTGCATTTGTATTGGTGCGCCTAGGACACCGTGTTTGCCATCTGCTATTCCTAAACGGATTGCCAGAGGCTCGCTTTGAGAGGCGTGCCATAAGGCTGACCGGTTACGGGCTCTGCCACGATGGGAACACAAACCCCGGTTGTTACCGGGGCACCCTTTTGACCATTCGACCTAGTGCATATTCGGAATCCATAGTGACCATTCCAAGCTAGGACAGGTTACTTACCCGATTATAGGTTGTTTGAAACCGCTGCGTGCGTAGTGAAACCCTAGCGCCTGACAAAATTGGACAGGGAAACCTTACCCCTCCATAGGGGTGTTTTCGCTCTCACTTGCTTGCTATGTGCTTTTAGAGTGCGTCTTTATAGGAATGCATGTATCAGTTTGCAAGTTTGGGCATCAGGCCTGTGGGCATCAGCATCAGTGTTTTGGGAATCAGTTTTACCTGAGGGTATCAGTTTACAGGCAGAACTTGTGGCAGAATTCTGTAGGGGGGGCAGTCATTCAGCTTTGCTCATTTTGGTTTTGGTGAAATCAGGCTGAGGTGCTGTCTGTTTTCTCTTTTGCAAGGTAGTCTTGGAACCATAGCTTCAGAAGGCTCCGATATCCCCCAGGTTCATTGGACTCGTGTCAATAGACTTTGTCAGGTCAGAGATTCCGTTCAAGGGCAAATCAGTGTTCCTTCGCCAGAGGTAGGGTAAAAAGGCCAGTCAGGTACAGATCATCAGTTCAACAGTCTTCAGATCAGAAGTCATTATCCATCTCACCTGTGTGCAGTTGGGTTGAGATATCTGCTTTTACTCCAGAGATAGACATACCGGTAGTCCAGATAGACTAGGGCAGTATGGCAGGGATGGAGGAGATGGTGCGCCAACTCCAAGAAAGTATGAAAATCATGCAGTAGGACACTGTCTGCCAAGCGGAATTTTCCAAATAGCAGGTCGAGGTCATGGCCCAGCAAGCAGAGCTAATCACCAGACTCTAGCAGCAAGCCGGAGCATCAGCTTCACACCAAGCTCCTCCCCCACCAAGAGTTCCAATACCCGGGGAGACGGCGAATGTCCAGAATGTCCAGGAGGATAGAGACATCCCAACAGAGCCGGCTTCGCCCCCGATTCTACCTCAACTATCCAAGGCACACACTCCTATCAATCAACCGGACTCTCCCTTTGAGTTTGAGGTGGACCCTACAGTGTTGAAGTTGAGCAAGCTTGAAAAGTTGTTCAAGAAATCCCAAGGGGTAAAGTCCATCCCAGACATTGAGGACGGGTATACCGACGCAGCTGTGACGCTGTCAGATCGGTTCAAGATGCCACAAATCGACTGCTTTGACGGATCCACGGATCCCATGGTGCATCTACGTTTGTTTTCAGACATATTAAGGCCGATGGGCCTCACCAGACTACAGAAGCTTTCTTTATTCGGTCGGACCCTGTCGGGTGTGGCGGCCATCTGGTACGCGAAACTGGAAGACGATGTTAAGAGGAATTGGGATGAGATGGCCGGGGCTTTTGTCACTCAGTACTCCTATAATACGCAAATCGAGATTACGACCCATGATCTCGAGACAACAAGGCAGGAGCCTAAGGAAAGTTTCTCTGAATTCGTAACCAACTGGAGGGCCAACGCCTCAATGATGACCGTAAGGCCGACGGATAAAGATCAGATTCGGATGATTGTGCGCAATCTCCAGCCCAAGCTTATGCAGAAAATGATTGTTCTCTCCTTCCCCACCTTTTAAGATTTACACGAGATGGGGGTGCAAATCGAGGACGCTATGAGGCAGGGCCTCATTGACCAGGAGAAGGAGCAGCCCAAGAGGGCGTTTTTCCGCATTTCGAATGCGACCACCAGTGGTGATGCAGCCGCAAGATCTTCCGAAGTGGGCATGGTCACCACCACCACATCAAAAACAGCTACCCCATTCACCAGTGCGTCCGGAAGTAGCTCGCAAAAAACCAAATATCCACCTTGAGTCAAGAGGGTTTTTACCCCACTTTATATGCCTTTGTCAAAGGCTCTAGAGGCCTTACTCCGGAAAGGATATTTGAAACCGTTGGAACAATGGCCTCTACCCGATCCTCTCCCTCCAAAGCATGACCAGACTAAGTACTGTGCCTACCATCAACAAACCGGTCATGACACTGATAGTTGCTTTCGTCTGCGCCATGATGTACAGGATCTGTTTGACAACAGGGTCATCACCGCACCAGTCTTGCAAAGTCTATCGGCACTTGATCAGTGAACTTACGGGGGATAAGGTGACTATGTGATCGAGGGATGAACCACCTGCGGGCGGCACTCAGTTTACTCCAGATATGGCTTATGGCACGCACTGTTTTGAGCATTTGTGAATGTTGGTTTTTGTGCTTTCTGATTCGGGTATTGAGTCAGTTTTTGTTATGTCGTTTAGAGTCTGTGCCGTTATATAGAGTCAGTCTTTTCATACTGAGTCAGTTGGGTCTGTCTTGTTGTATCGAGTCAGTCCTGTTTTGTTAGAGTCGGGTGATCCGGGGGCGTTACCTCGGATATCACTATTTTGTTTTGTGTTTGTCTTTTCGCTTTCTTTTGAGTCTGTTTCTGCCAGGGAGCCAGTTACACCAGTAGATCTAAATTGAAACAGCTGTGGTTTCATGCTTTTGTGCTTGTTTCTACTTTGAGCCAGTTGTGCCAGCAAAAACTTGAATGAAACGGCAGTGCATTTCACCTGCTCTTTTGTGCCTTGAATTCATTACATCGACCTCCTTTTTTCAAAAACTCTTTTTGAACACTGCGGGTGACAACAAAAGTGGAAGGAATTCCTCGGGGATTTGCAAAAATTTGATCATTGAGAGAAAGAGAGGCATGCTAAGCCCTTAACGAATGAGATCATGCTTGTTAGTGTGAGTACTGGAAAGGATCCTGGCTTGACTGTCTTCAGCGCGAGCGATTTGTCGCTTTCTTAAAAGATTTCAAAAAATGTTTTTGCGCGGTCCTGCGAAGACCTGTGTGGAATCGCTCTTGAGATTGTGCAGCCTAGGATCGCTCTCAGCCTCGAGATTCAACCGCTCACTTTCAAACCTTGAATTGGGATTCAGAATGTTCAATGGTCAAACCACAACGTAAGGCCTGTGTGGCAGCCAGATCAGAAGCAGCCCCTTGAACTAGGGGCAAGAAAGTCAGATCAAGAAGGTCGGACGTCGTCAAAAAGAAGCTTGCAAAGCTAGATGCTCACTTTCAAACCTTGAATTGGGATTCAGAATGTTCAATGGTCAACCACAACGTAAGGCCTGTGTGGCCAGATCAGAAGCAGCCCTTGAACTAGGGGCAAGAAAGTCAGATCAAGAAGGTCGGACGTCGTCAAAAGAAGCTTGCAAAGCTAGATCAGAAGCACCCCTCGAACTAGGGGCAAAAATGTCAAAGGTGCTCGAAGAGTCAAAAAAATTGGGATCTTTCTCAAGCTAACCAAGATCAGCAAGAATGCCAAATCCCAGAGGGGAAGAAAGAAGAAAGCATCGCTGAAGGACAACTGAGTTCCTATCCACAACACTAGGGGCAAGTTCAGTCCCCATTGGATGGACTCATACATCATCAGGGAACAACAACCATTCTTTTGGATTCAGATGGCTCCGAGATCTTAAACCATTCAACATGGACAAAGCTAAACTTTTACCCTTGAGAGGCTCGCTGGCCGAAAACCCGGATGGGCGAACCCAGGCAAAAGTTAGACCAAGAAAACGAAGAAAAAGAACAAAAAAAAATAAAAAATGCAAAGAATGAAAAAAAATGAAAAGATGAAAAGAAAAAAGAAGAAAGAAATGAAAAGAATCGAAAAGAAAAGAAAAACAAAGCTCGCAAGGTTGAAACCCGGAAGGGCGGCCTTGGCAAAAGTTAGAGCGCAAAAGGAAAGGTTAATACCCGAGTGTACCGTACCTCGAACTACGTAGGGCTTGATTCCCATGTTTGGGATACGTAGGCAACTTTATTCTGAAGTCCAGCCATAAACACTTCCAAATCGATTGTGTCCAGCAATGGTTTTGATCATCTTTGCCTTCTCTATATCCGAGAGTTCGGTTGTGATCGTCACTCTGAGGACTGATTACAATGCGCTGCGGTGCCATTCAAACAAGGGGCAACTTTCCGTTGCCATACAATGTGCTGCGGTGCTATTCAGACTAGGGACAACTTTCAGTTGCCAGCAGTGCTGTTCAAACAAGGGGCAATTTTTCATTGTTTATGGGTCCGAGGTCGTGCATTTCAAGAGTAAGTTCCGTGCTCGTTGAGCAGTGGCTGTTTGCAAAAATAGTTTTTGAGAATTTTTACTGAGGTTGACTAATTCTCTTGAAAATTATTCCATTTTTCTAAAAACTAGACCATTTCTTGGACCCAAAAAAGGAAAATTTTCAGTGCTCATAACCTAACTTGCATGATTTCAAATCAGAAAATCGAACAAGCATGTTAATCTAACTCTCATGTTGGTCAAAATTCTTTTAGTAGAAAACCAAAATAAAAAAATGGTCAAAATGATGAATTAGGGGCAAAGTTGAGTGAGGCTTCCTGTCTTTCCCCCGTTGTCAACATACTTGCCAGAAAAGGGCACTCTACTTGCCGGAAATGGCACCGTATTCGCCAGAAAGGAGGGCACCACTGAAGCTAACCGCAAAAGGGCTAAAAGCTCTCTCATCCTCTAAGCAACGAGGTATCGAGCCAAGTGTGAAGCATGAGCTAGAATGGATCAAGATATTCCACTTCCTCATCTGGATAGATCTGATCACGTCCAAACTTCCCGGCAGAGTATCGTCAACCGACGTCAGCTGTAGATTTGCTGCACACCCAGTTGTAGCGCAACCCTTCTGTGGGAGAAACTCACTGTTGTGAACAAGAATAAGAATCTGGTAGAATACCAGGGGCAAGAGCCCACAACTTCCTGCTTACCCATCAACCACCCAGGGGAGGGATAAAAAATGCGAGATTGAAGAATAGAGAGATGTGCGCTCAGAGAAAAAGTGAGGAAAGGGCTTTTTCAGAAAAAACAGAGCCTGAGGGCCGAGTGATGTGAGAATCACAAATGAGAAAGGGTGGGAAACAATACCCAAAGAAACAGGCTCCCTGTGCACGTCTGAGTGTCGTGTCTTTTTGTTTTATCTCGATTCTTGTTTTGAGTCGTTTCGAGTGTTACTCGATGTGTTTAGGTTGTTTACCTTTTGTTTTCCGTTGTTGAGTCGTAGTGAGCTGTGTTCAGTCGTAGGCTCAGTACCCCGGTCAAGAACTCATCTCTTAATTTCAAAAATAAAATCGTTTTGCGCTCCGAGTGCCGTGTCGTTCTCCACATCTGTGCAAAACAAGATTCGTTCTTTCGTAAAACAACATGGTTCAACCCAGGTCATACGGGAACAGTAAAACCAGGACCTATCTGAAGCTATATAGGTTCCAGCCTGTAAAGCAAAAGAAAAGAGGGAAAATATCGGGTATCTGAGTTTGTTTCAACTTCAGTAAGTTCCGAGATTGCATTCCGTGTGTACCTCTTTAGGTCTTGCCAATGCTCCAAAGTATGAGTGTGCCTCTACCTCAAGCTCAAGATCAAGTCTGCTTCAAGCCAAAATGGCGATCAGAAGTGCTCTCCCTGAGTATCATTCCCTGCCAGAGGCATCTCGGCTTTGTTCGCAATGAGTTCCTAGGAGGCCAACTGCGACGGTGGAAACTAGAGTTCGAATGGCTGTTGCCTAGAACGCAAAGGTTCGGGATTTCTGAGACTAAAGTCTGGTTTAAATACCCAGAGGCGTGTCCTTAGCTTGAAATCTATATGGAAGCCCCATAGGTTGAGATAGCATGTATGCACCTCAATTCTGGATACTGAACCAACCTAGTCTGTCACCCCGTTGGAGAATAGGGAAAGTTGTGAATATGATCAGGAAGAAAGGCAGCATCCAAAGTGTTCTACGTGAAGAACCCTTGTCAGTATTTCAGAGCCTTTGTACTGTCAGTTGAAGGTAAGTGTTCGAAGAGTACGAGGGGAGATCCCCGTCAGAGTAGAGCGGTTCATCGCCACTCACCCCATGAGGTGCTTTCTAAAGCGCCGCTATGCTTGTTTATTGCATCATGCATTGTATTGCATTGTACCTCTCAAGTTTCTTTTTCATTCATGCACGATATTGTATGTACGGTTCATTCAAAGAAGTTCCGTTTGAGATCATTTATTTAGTGTATCAATCACACTTCATTTATTTAGTGTATCAATCACACCTCATTCACCCTTAGTGTGTCTATCACACTTTCTTCATTCGCTTAGTGTATCAATCAGACTTCATTTATTTAGTGTATCAATCACACTCTCTTCACTTAGTGTATCAATCACATTTCTTTCATTTTCTGTATCTATCACACATATTCTCATTTTCTGTATCTATCACACACATCCTCATTTCGTGTATCTATCATGCACATATTCACTTCATTTACTTTAGTGTATCCATCACACTTCATTCTCTTTTGTGTATCCATCACACTTGTTCACACAGTGCATCTATCACACTTTGTGTTCACCTTCAGTGTATCCATCATACTTTGTTCACATAGTGCATCTATCACACTTTGTGTTCATTTTTAGTATATCTATCATACTTTGTTCACATAGTGCATCTATCACACTTTGTGTTCACCTTCAGTGTATCTATCACACTCTGTTCACTTAGTGCATCTATCACACTTTGTGTTCGCTTTTAGTGTATCAATCACACTCTGTTCACTTAGTGCATCTATCACACTTTGTGTTCACTTTTTGTGTATTCATCATACTTTGCTTCGCATAGTGCATCTATCACACTTTGTGTTCACTTTTAGTGTCTATCACACTTTGCTTCATATGGTGTATCCATCACACTCGCTTCGCTTTGTGTATCTATCACACTATGCTCACTTTGTGTATCTATCACACACGTTCGCTTAGTGTATCTATCACGTATTTGCTTAGTGTATCCATCACAATCGTTTCGCTTTGTGTATCTATCACACTTTGCTTCACTTAGTGTATCAATCACACTTTATTCATATAGTGTATCCATCACACTCTCTTCACTTTTGTGTATCTATCGCACATGCTCGCTAAGATTGCATAATCTTCTTACATCATAACTGCATGAAATGTAGTTTGATTTGCCTTCTTGCTTAAAACTGTTGCATTTATTGTGAATATTAGCTTCGTTACAGCTTTATTTACATGATCCTTACTGCATGAAATGTAGTTTGATTTGCATTGCATTCTTGCTTAAAACTGTTGCATTTATTGTGAATATTTGCTTCATTACAGCTTGCTGCTTTGCATAATCCTGAGTTACGTTCGGCTTGTGCGGCGTTTGTGCACGTCGTTTTGCATTTTGCCCCTGCCTGCGGGCACGCCTACGGGCACATCTCTTCGTTTATCTTGCCTGTTTGTCTAAGTCTTTGGCCTTGTCAAAAATGGGTCGTCTCTGGGCTTTGACATTCACTCCCGTCACGTATGACTTTCGAGTTCTGTCAAAGACGGGCAACTAGAGACACCCCATTTTTGACCGCCCTTAAGACTTGGGCACTTCTGATGGTTTACTTGGTGGAGAAAGTTGAGCAGGGCAAAGGTTCGATTTCTTTGGCAAGAGGAGAGTCAAACCCTAACCTCACACCCCATTTCTTGATCAAAAGATTTAGATCTTAAAACCCTTTCTTTCAAAATATTTTTGAAATAAAGTTCCTACAATGTCCGACGCTCGCATTTTGTTAAATGTCGCGCTTTTTGGTAAACTGAGCAAGGACAAAGTGGAAATGAACAAAAGAGAGATGAAATCTCTGAAAAATCTTTCAAAACACCTTGTTTAGGGGTTTGGAGTTGAAGAAAAGAAGAGAAGAGGGAAGAAACCCAGTTGGGGGAGAAGTGGGCATGAATCGCTAAGAGAGGGACGAGCAGTCCTCGCTGAATCAGGCCTATTCATTTGCATACTTAGATTTCAGCTATGAGGCCACCACCATTGGAAAGCTTACTTCCAGGGCTTCATTTTGCACTCAAGAATCTTCTAAAGCCGAGTCCGGACGGGGGAGATATAGTTAGTTGAAGTAGGGCATCAATCCGGTTGGACCGAATCTGCGCGGCTTCCCCAAAATAAGCATAACTTTTTGCACAGTTGGAATTTTAATGCAAGGCTAGTGCCATTGGAAAGCTAACTTCTGGGGTTTCATCACAGGGAATGGCCAACCACCTTGGACCCTTTGACCTGTTCGGCCGACCAGGGCAAGTGGTCGGCCAACCACCTGAACTGGTCGGCCTACTCCCTCCTATTTTGTCTTGCTGAGTTGTTGCCAGCTGTGCCAGCTGGAAACCACAGATTGCATCCTCCATACACGTGTATGGAGGATCTTCAAACTTGGTTTTTAGCTTCTTTGAGAAGCTAAGGGTTTGTATCTCTATAAGAAAGACTCTCTCCCTCATTTGTAAAGGTTCAGAACTTCTTGGAAGGCAAAACATATATCCCTCTCTATATCTCACCATTTTGGCTCCAAAGTGCATAGTTCTTGACCCTTCATCACTACGCCTCATAGCTATACACTTCCACCATTGCTTTGAGGTCCTTGGAGGTCATTTTCAGAGGTTGAAGGTCTGGTTTTTGGGTCCAGAAGTTGCTGGTCTTCTTGAGCTTCAAGGGTAACACACTTTCTCCCTTTTTAAGCCCTATTTCGATCCATCTCTTAGCCTCATTTGCAATCATATTTGGGCTTTGTCACAAATTGAAAAAAGTCTTATTTTGAGCTTCTTAACATGTTTGTTTAAGACCATTTTTCTATTGGGCGCCATCTACCCCCTTGCATGCTTCATTGCCCTTTGTTTTGAGCCATGCATTATGGCCTTCGTGTTGAGCTTTGTTGGCCCTTTTGACCACTGAAATCCAGCGAATTTTCAGTGGTTATTATGCTGTTTACAGCACCAAAATCAGAGAGGGGTGACCCTCTCACCCCTTGCCTTGTTTACTAGCATATTTGGCCTAACAAAGGAGCCCTCGTTTGCATGCTTCCAAGCCATGTTTCAGGCCATTTTTGGTGGGTTTTAGGACCTGCATAGGCTCTTTCCAGAGCCCATTTTGCCATTTTGGGTGTCCATCTTACATGTGTAGAACAACCCCCTTTATAGCCTATCAAAGGGGCCTATTATTCTTGCATGCATAGACCGTGTTTTAGTGAGTTTTTAGGCTTTATTTGGCATGTCATACCTCTAAATTTTGCTGGTTTAGTGACTTCTTGAATGCTCCATATACTTGTAGTGTAAACCCTCTTCACTAGCTTGTATTGCATGCTATTTTGGTCTATGAATCTAGCACTTTTTGGCCATGCCTTAAACCGATTTTGTGCATGTTTTGGACTTCCTTAGCTCTTTTTTTTATGCCTCATGGTCGAATGATGCTTGCTATGCATGGTTGTAGTTCAATACTCTTGCCTAGCTTTGTGTTTTGGGGCCTATTGCATGCTTATGTTGAGGTGGTTCCATGTTTTGGGGCCATTGTGCATCATATTTCAGAGCTTATATGTATGCCATATTCCCATGTTTTAAACTCTTTAAATGCGTTTGAGAGTTGTGCATAAATGCCTCGTTTTTTGGACCATTGCATGAGCTTCATTTCCATGCCTTTCGAGCCATCATTTTAGACCATTTTCCCACTATCTTGGACCTGCCTAGGGTCTGTTTGGCGCTGGTTTTTCCATTTGTGCATTGCTTTGTGTACCTCTAGTGTAATCCACTCCACTAGTTTCGGTATTCGGGCCATCTAGCATGCATTGTGTGACATATTTGCATGATTCGGGACCATTGTGTATCATGTTTCAAAGCTGGAAAATGTGTGTTTGTATGCCATGTTTCATCCCTTGCCATGCTTTGGTAGAGTGGCATTTGATGCCTTAGGTTCGGTCCCTTGCATTGCATGTTTGCATGAGTGCCTACCTTTCATTCCATCATGTTTGGCCACTGATTTGGGTGTGGCTGAGGCTCACCCATCTTGGTTTAAGTCCATCTTGCATTGTGTATGCTAATCATATGTTGTCATATTGTTGCATAAGGTGTCTTGCATCGAGTATGCCATGTAGTTCATAGCATTGTGTATGCTAGTAGCATGTTTGCATGTCATTCTCTGCATGTTTGCATCATTTAGTCGCATTGCATTTAGGTTGCATAGTCCGAGTCGCATCGTGCATGCCATGTATATTGCATTGTGTTTGGAATAGGGTTTAGTCCAAACACGGGAAACGAGGGACGTTTCGTACTCCAAGTGACGAAACGTGCCTCGGTTCTCGGTCGCCGACACTCCGGATTACCCATGATGGAGTTTAGGCCTTGTTGTGTTTATGTGTGCATCGATTTCATATTGAGTCGTGCAATTCGACTCCCCGGCCATCATGCATCGGGATGCGTGATTGGTGGCACGAGGATCGAGGACTACACTCCCTAGAGCTTATGCAATGACGGGGAGAGTGGTCATTCATACATATGTTGAAAATACTTTGCCATGCCCCTTTCTTGCTCTCTGTTGCAGCAAACCGGAAACCAGCGACAAAAACTGGTCAAGCAGCCTTCTGGAGCTTTGTACAGTATTCCGGGACCAGTCGCAAACAGAGGCAAATCGGGGCATCGCGATGGATTTTCCGGCAAGGCGACTCGAGCATGCATGCATTCCTCATCATTCAAGACCGAGCTGAGGCAGTCCATTTCATTTGTTTTGCATGCTAGCTTATTTATCTTAGTTAATTTGTTAATTAATTAGGGTTATGTAATAATTAGCTGTGATTCATTATTCATTCGGTTGTGTATTATTTATTCGGACCCTCCGAGGAGGACAATGTTGTAATAAGTCTGCGTGTGTGTGATATATGTCTTCCAACCCCACGTATTTCTCCTTTTTATTTATCTAGCTTATGATGGTTAGTTTTAGGGCACGTTTCAGTTAGCATACTTATGCTCGCATGTTTGCATCCATTCATCTGTCTTGCATGCACCAGGCTCGGCGCATCATACTAACTGCATTGTATTTCAATCCCGAGTTGAATACGTGTATCAGTTGTTGCATTTCATATGCCATTTTAGAACAGCCGAGCCTATCTTAGTTGCATTTTTGCATGTGTTGCATTAGGCATTTCAGCATAGTTAGGATTCATGGATGTTTTCTAAATTATCTTCTTTCTTTGGCTTGGAGTACTCGGTAAGTATTTGTGCTTTAGCATCCTTGCATGCGTGTGAATGATTGCCATGATAGCATGCTTACCATGAGGCTAAGTGCTTATGTGATATAACTGCCTGAATGTCTGTAGGTGGAGGTCGGATTATCTGAGTTGGAACAATTCATTGATTGCGAGTTTTAAGCCCACTAGAGAGTGGCAAATCACCATGTTTTCTAAGCCCACTTGAGGGTGGCAAAATTTGCATCTTAGCCTACTTGCGAGTAGCAAACCGCTTTCAAAAACAAACATGAAATGTTTTGTTCCAACTCAGGCGATCTAGTCTATACTTGTATGCTGCGCGCATCACATAGTAATTCTAGGCTAATAAACCGAAATAAGAGCACATAATGTTTTCAAAACTTGATATCATGGTTAGTAGAGGCCGATCTTTGATCGGGCGAGTGGGGGTGCTCACGAAGTGACCTTCTCCAATCGTACCCAAGTTCCCGAGCCGAGGCAACTTTGGTGATGACGGACACGTGACCTTAGGCAACGAGTCAGGGTTTCCTAAATTCCCCCAAAATAAATATTTAGGTGGCGACTCTGTATCTGGCAAAGCAGTCCATGTTTGGCACTTCTTTCAAAAAATCTATTTTCAAAAACGATTTGTCGGATTTGGACTCTTTGATGATTCATCGGTCTTGCATTGCACTCTGCAAGATTAGATTCAAAACCGTGACCTTTGAGTCCGAACTGTAGTGAGCCCAAATGAACAAAACGGGATTCCCTCCCGGGACGTTCGAGGACGTCTACAGTTTCTGGCGACTCTGCTGGGGATTTAGAGAACTTGACTCGAACTCATGATATCTTGTTTTGACTACACTTATGTGTTTCTTTGCATTGCATTTGCATTGGTGCGCCTAGGACACCGTGTTTGCCATTTGCTATTCCTGAACGGATTGCCGGAGGCTCGCTTTGAGAAGTGTGCCATAAGGCTGACCAGTTACGGGCTCTGCCACGATGGGAACACAAACCCCGGTTGTTACCGGGGAGGCACCCTTTTGACCATTCAACCTAGTGCATATTCGGAATCCATAGTGACCATTCCAAGCTAGGACAGGTTGCTTACCCGATTATACGTTGTTTGATACCGCTGCGTGCGTAGTGAAACCCTAGCGCTTGAGAAAATTGGACAGGGAAACCTTACCCCTCCATAGGGGTGTTTTCGCTCTCACTTGCTTGCTATGTGCTTTTAGAGTGCGTCTCTACAGGAATGCATGTATCAGTTTGCAAGTCTGGGCATCAGGCCTGTGGGCATCAGCATCAGTGTTTTGGGAATCAGTTTTACCTGAGGGTATCAGTTTACAGGCAGAACTTGTGGCAGAATTCTGTAGGGGGGGCAGTCATTCAGCTTTGCTCATTTTGGTTTTGGTGAAATCAGGCTGAGGTGCTGTCTGTTTTCTCTTTTGCAAGGTAGTCTTGGAACCATAGCTTCAGAAGGCTCCGATATCCACCAGGTTCATTGGACTCGTGTCAATAGACTTTGTCAGGTCAGAGATTCTGTTCAAGGGCAAATCAGTGTTCCTTCGCCAGAGGCAGGGTAAAAAGGCCAGTCAGGCACAGATCATTAGTTCAACAGTCTTCGGATCAGAAGTAATTATCCATCTCACCTGTGTGCAGTTGGGTTGAGATATCTGCTTTTACTCCAGAGATAGACATACCGGTAGTCCAGATAGACCAGGGCAGTATGGCAGGGATGGTGCGCCAACTCCAAGAAAGTATGAAAATCATGCAGCAGGACGCTGTCCGCCAAGCGGAATTTTCCAAATAGCAGGCCGAGGTCATGGCCCAGCAAGCAGAGCTAATCAACAGACTCCAGCAGCAAGCCGGAGCATCAACTTCACACCAAGCTCCTCCCCCACCAAAAGTTCCAATACTCGGGGAGACGGCTAATGTCCAGAATGTCCAGGAGGATACAGACATCCCAACAGGGCCGGCTTTGCCCCCGATTCTACCTCAACTATCCAAGGCACCCACTCCTATCAATCAACCGGACTCTCCCTTTGAGTTTGAGGTGGACCCTACAGTGTTGAAGTTGAGCAAGCTTGAAAAGTTGTTCAAGAAATCCCAAGGGGTAAAGTCCATCCCAGACATTGAGGACAGGTATACCGACGCAGCTGTGACATTGCCAGATCGGTTCAAGATGCCACAAATCGACCGCTTTGACGGATCCGCGGATCCCATGGTGCATCTACGTTTGTTTTCAGACATATTAAGGCCGATGGGCCTCACCAGACTACAGAAGCTTTCTTTATTCGGTCGGACCCTGTCGGGTGTGGCGGCCATCTGGTACGCGAAACTGGAAGACGATGTTAACAGGAATTGGGATGAGATGGCCGAGGCTTTTGTCGCTCAGTACTCCTATAATACGCAAATCGAGATTACGACCCATGATCTCGAGACAACAAGGCAGGAACCTAAGGAAAGTTTCTCTGAATTCGTAACCAGCTGGAGGGCCAACGCCTCAATGATGACAGTAAGGCCGACGGATAAAGATCAGATTCGGATGATTGTGCGCAATCTCTAGCCCAAGCTTATGCAGAAAATGATTGTTCTCCCTTTCCCACCTTTTAAGATTTACACGAGATGGGGGTGCAAATCGAGGACGCTATGAGGCAGGGCTTCATTGACCAGGAGAAGGAGCAGCCCAGGAGGGGGTTTTTCCGCATTTCGAATGCGACCACCAGTGGTGATGTAGCTGTAAGATCTTCTGAAGTGGGCATGGTCACCACCACCACATCAAAAATAGCTACCCCATTCACCGGTGCGTCCGGAAGTAGCTCGCAAAAAACCAAATATCCACCTCGAGTCAAGAGGGTTTTTACCCCACTTTATATGCCTTTGTCAAAGGCTCTAGAGGCCTTACTTCGGAAAGGATATTTGAAACCGTTGGAACAATGGCCTCTACCCGATCCTCTCCCTCCAAAGCATGACCAGACTAAGTACTGTGCCTACCATCAACAAACCGGTCATGACACTGATAGTTGCTTTCGTCTGCGCCATGATGTACAGGATCTGTTTGACAACAGGGTCATCACCGCACCAGTCTTGCAAAGTCTATCGGCACTTGATCAGTGAACTTACGGGGGATAAGGTGACTATGTGATCGAGGGATGAACCACCTGCGGGCGGCACTCAGTTTACTCCAGATATGGCTTATGGCACGCACTGTTTTGAGCATTTGTGAATGCTGGTTTTTGTGCTTTCTGATTCGGGTATTGAGTTAGTTTTTGTTATGTCGTTTAGAGTCTGTGCAGTTATATAGAGTCAGTCTTTTCATACTGAGTCAGTTGGGTCTGTCTTGTTGTATCGAGTCAGTCCTGTTTTGTTAGAGTCGGGTGATCCCGGGGGCGTTACCTCGGATATCACTATTTTTTTTTTGTGTTTGTCTTTTCGCTTTCTTTTGAGTCTGTTTCTGCCAGGGAGCCAGTTACACCAATAGATCTAATTGAAACAGCTGTGGTTTTCATGCTTTTGTGCTTGTTTCTGCTTTGAGCCTGTTGCGCCAGCAAACTTGAATGAAACGGCAGTGCATTTCACCTGCTCTTTTGTGCCTTGAAGTCATTACATCGACCTAAGTTTTTCAAAAACTCTTTTTGAACACTGCGATGAAAACAAAAAGGAAGGAATTCCTCGGGGATTTGCAAAAATTTGATCAATTGAGAGAAAGAGAGGCATGCTAAGCCCTTAACGAATGAGATCATGCTTGTTAGTGTGAGTACTGGGAAGGATCCTGGCTTGATCCAGATTGGTTCCGCATTGTCTTCAGCGCGTGCGAGTTGTCGCTTTCTTAAAAGATTTCAAAAAATGTTTTTGCGCGGTCCTGCGAAGACCTGTGTGGAATCGCTCTTGAGATTGTGCAGCCTAGGATCGCACTCAGCCTCGAGACTCGACCGCTCACTTTCAAACCTTGAACTAGGATTTAGAATGTTCAATGGTCAACCACAACGTAAGGCCTGTGTGGCCAGATCAGAAGCAGCCCTTGAACTAGGGGCAAGAAAGTCAGATCAAGAAGGTCGGACGTTGTCAAAAGAAGCTTGCAAAGCTAGATCAGAAGCACCCCTCGAACTAGGGGCAAAAATGTCAAAGGTGCTCGAAGAGTCAAAAAAATTGGGATGTTTCTCAAGCTAACCAAGATCAGCAAGAATGCCAAATCCCAGAGAGGAAGAAAGAAGAAAGCATCGCTGAAGGACAACTGAGTTCCTATCCACAACACTAGGGGCAAGTTCAGTCCCCATTGGATGGACTCATACGTCATCAGCGAACAACAGCCATTCTTTTGGATTCAGATGGCTCCAAGATCTTAAACCATTCAACATGGACAAAGCTAAACTTTTACCCTTGAGAGGCTCGCTGGGCCGAAAACCCGGATGGGCGACCCAGGCAAAAGTTAGAGCAAGAAAAAGAAGAAAAAGAACAAAAAAAATAAAAAATGCAAAGAATGAAAAAATGAAAAGATGAAAAAGAAAAAAGAAGAAAAGAAATGAAAAGAATCGAAACGAAAAGAAAAACAAAGCTCGCAAGGTTGAAAACCCGGAAGGGCGGCCTTGGCAAAAGTTAGAGCGCAAAAGGAAAGGTTAATACCCGAGTGTACCGTACCTCGAACTACGTAAGGCTTGATTCCCATGTTTCGGATACGTAGGCAACTTCATTCTGAAGTCCACCCATAAACACTTCCAAATCGATTGTGTCCATGTAATGGTTTTGATCATCTTTGCCTTCTCTATATCCGAGAGTTCGGTTGTGATCGTCACTCTGAGGACTGATTACAATGTGCTGCAGTGCCATTCAAACAAGGGGCAACTTTTCGTTGCCATACAATGTGCTGCGGTGCTATTCAGACTAGGGGCAACTTTCAGTTGCCATGCAGTGCTGTTCAAACAAGGGGCAATTTTTCATTGTTTATGGGTCCGAGGTCGTGCATTTCAAGAGTAGGTTCCGTGCTCGTTGAGCAGTGGCTGATTGCAAAAATAGTTTTTGAGAATTTTTACTGAGGTTGACTAATTCTCTCGAGAATTATTCCATTTTTCTAAAAACTAGACCATTTCTTGGACCCAAAAAAGGAAAATTTTCAGTGCTCATAACCTGACTTGCATGATTTCAAATCAGAAAATCGAACAAGCATGTTAATCTAACTCTCATGTTGGTCAAAATTGTTTTAGTAGAAAACCAAAATAAAAAAATGGTCAAAATGATGAATTAGGGGCACAGTTGAGTCAGGCTTCCTGTTTTTCCCCCGTTGTCAACATACTTGCCAGAAAAGGGCACTCTACTTGCCGGAAAGGGCACCATATTCGCCAGAAAGGAGGGCACCACTGAAGCTAACCGCAAAAGGGCTAAAAGCTCTCTCATCCTGTAAGCAGCGAGGTATCGAGCCAAGTGTGAAGCATGAGCTAGAATGGATCAAGATATTCCACTCCCTCATCTGGACAGATCTGATCACGTCCAAACTTCCCGGCAGAGCATCGTCAACCGACGTCTGCTGCAGATTTGCTGCACACCCAGTTGTAGCGCAACCCTTCTGTGGGAGAAACTCACTGTTGTGAACAAGAATAAAAATCTGGTAGAATACCAGGGGCAAGAGCCCACAACTTCCTGCTTACCCATCAACCACCCAGGGGAGGGATAAAAAAATGAGAGATTGGAGAATAGAGAGATGTGCGCTCAGAGAAAAAGTGAGGAAAGGGCTTTTTCAGAAAAAACAGAGCCTGAGGGCCGAGTGATGTGAGAATCACAATTGAGAAAGGGTGGAAAACAATACCCAAAGAAACAGGCTCCCTGTGCACGTCTGAGTGTCGTGTCTTTTTGTTTTATTTCGATTCTTATTTTGAGTCGTTTCGAGTGTTACTCGATGTGTTTAGGTTGTTTACCTTTTGTTTTCCGTTGTTGAGTCGTAGTGAGCTGTGTTCAGTGGTAGGCTCAATACCCCAGTCAAGAACTCATCTCTCAATTTCAAAAATAAAATCGTTTTGCGCTCCGAGTGCCGTGCCGTTCTCCACATCTGTGCAAAACAAGATTCATTCTTTCGTAAAACCGCATGGTTCAACCCAGGTCATACGGGAACAGTAAAACCAGGACCTATCTGAAGCTATATAGGTTCCAGCCTACAAAGCAAAAGAAAAGAGGGAAAATATCGGGTATCTGAGTTTGTTTCAACTTCAGTAAGTTCCGAGATTGCATTCCGTGTGTACCTCTTCAGGTCTTGCCAATGCTCCGAAGTATGAGTGTGCCTCTACTTCAAGCTCAAGATCAAGTCTGCTTCAAGCCAAAATGGCGATCAGAAGTGCTCTCCCTGAGTATCATTCCCTGCCAGAGGCATCTCGGCTATGTTCGTAATGAGTTCCTAGGAGACCAACTGCGACGGTGGAAACTAGAGTTCGAATGGCTGTTGCCTAGAACGCAAAGGTTCGGGATTTCCGAGACTAAAGTCTGGTTTAAATACCCAGAGGCGTGTCCTTAGCTTGAAATCTATATGGAAGCCCCATAGGTTGAGATAGCGTATATGCACCTCAATTCTGGATACTGAACCAACCTAGTCTGTCACCCCGTTGGAGAATAGGGAAAGTTGTGAATATGATCAGGAAGAAAGGCAGCATCCAAAGTGTTCTACGTGAAGAACCCTTGTCAGTATTTCAGAGCCTTTGTACTGTCAGTTGAAGGTAAGTGTTCGAAGAGTACGAGGGGAGATCCCCGTCAGAGTAGAGCGGTTCATCGCCACTCACCCCATGAGGTGCTTTCTAAAGCAACGCTATGCTTGTTTATTGCATCATGCATTGTATTGCATTGTACCTCTCAAGTTTCTTTTTCATTCATGCACGATATTGTATGTACGGTTCATTCAAAGAAGTTCCGTTTGAGATCATTTATTTAGTGTGTCAATCACACTTCATTTATTTAGTGTATCAATCACACCTCATTCACCCTTAGTGTATCTATCACACTTTCTTCATTCGCTTAGTGTATCAATCACACTTCATTTATTTAGTGTATCATCACACTCTCTTCACTTAGTGTATCAATCACACTTCTTTCATTTTCTGTATCTATCACACATATTCTCATTTTCTGTATCTATCACACACATCCTCATTTCGTGTATCTATCATGCACATATTCACTTCATTTACTTTAGTGTGTCCATCACACTTCATTCTCTTTTGTGTATCCATCACACTTGTTCACATAGTGCATCTATCACACTTTGTGTTCACCTTTAGTGTATCCATCATACTCTGTTTACGTAGTGCATCTATCACACTTTGTGTTCATTTTTAGTATATCTATCATACTTTGTTCACATAGTGCATCTATCACACTTTGTGTTCACCTTCAGTGTATCTATCACACTCTGTTCACTTAGTGCATCTATCACACTTTGTGTTCGCTTTTAGTGTATCAATCACACTCTGTTCACTTAGTGCATCTATCACACTTTGTGTTCACTTTTTGTGTATTCATCATACTTTGCTTCGCATAGTGCATCTATCACACTTTGTGTTCACTTTTAGTGTCTATCACACTTTGCTTCATATAGTGTATCCATCACACCCGCTTCGCTTTGTGTATCTATCACACTATGCTCACTTTGTGTATCTATCACGCGTTCACTTTGTGTATCCATCACACACGTTCGCTTAGTGTATCTATCACGTATTTGCTTAGTGTATCCATCACACTCGTTTCGCTTTGTGTATCTATCACACTTTGCTTCACTTAGTGTATCAATCACACTTTATTCATATAGTGTATCCATCACACTCTCTTCACTTTTGTGTATCTATCGCACATGCTCGCTAAGATTGCATAATCTTCTCACATCATAACTGCATGAAATGTAGTTTGATTTGCCTTCTTGCTTAAAACTGTTGCATTTATTGTGAATATTTGCTTCGTTACAGCTTTATTTACATGATCCTTACTACATGAAATGTAGTTTGATTTGCATTGCATTCTTGCTTAAAACTGTTGCATTTATTGTGAATATTTGCTTCATTACAGCTTGCTGCTTTGCATAATCCTGAGTTACGTTCGGCTTTGTGCACGTCGTTTTGCATTTTGCCCCTGCCTGCGGGCACGCCTACGAGCACATCTCTTCGTTTATCTTGCCTGTTTGTCTAAGTCTTTGGCCTTGTCAAAAATGGGTCATCTCTGGGCTTTGACATTCACTCCCGTCACGTATGACTTTCGAGTTCTGTCAAAGAGGGGCAACTAGAGACACCCCATTTTTGACCGCCCTTAAGACTTGGGCACTTCTGATGGTTTACTTGGTGGAGAAAGTTGAGCAGGGCAAAGGTTCGATTTCTTTGGCAAGAGGAGATTCAAACCCTAACCTCACAGCCCATTTCTTGATCAAAAGATTTTAGATCTTAAAACCCTTTCTTTCAAAATATTTTTGAAATAAAGTTCCTACAATGTCCGACGCTCGCATTTCGTTAAATGTCGCGCTTTTCGGTAAACCGAGCAAGGACAAAGTGGAAATGAACAAAAGAGAGATGAAATCTCGGAAAATCTTTCAAAACACCTTGTTTAGGGGTTTGGAGTTGAAGAAAAGAAGAGAAGAGGGAAGAAACCCAGTTGGGGGAGAAGTGGGCATGAATCGCTAAGAGAGGGACGAGCAGTCCTCGCTAAATCAGGCCTATTCATTTGCATACTTAGATTTCAGCTATGAGGCCACCACCATTGGAAAGCTTACTTCCGGGGCTTCATTTTTCACTCAAGAATCTTCTAAAGCCGAGTCCGGACGGGGGAGATATAGTTAGTTGAAGTAGGGCATCAATCCGGTTGGACCGAATCTGCGCGGCTTCACCAAAACAGGCATAACTTTTTGCACAGTTGGAATTTTAATGCAAGGCTAGCGCCATTGGAAAGCTAACTTCTGGGGCTTCATCATAAGGGATGGCCGACCACCTTGGACCTTTTGACCTGGTCGGCCGACCAGGGCAAGTGGTCGGCCGACCACTTGAACTGGTCGGCCTACTCCCTCCTGTTTTGTCTTGCTGAGTTGTTGCCAGCTGTGCCAGCTGGAAGCCACAGATTGCATATGGAGGATCTTCAAACTTGGTTTTTAGCTTCTTTGAGAAGCTAAGGGTTTGTATCTCTATAAGAGCGACTCTCTCCCTCATTTGTAAAGGTTCAGAACTTCTTGGAAGGCAAAACATATATCCCTCTCTATATGTCACCATTTTGGCTCCAAAGTGCATAGTTCTTGACCCTTCATCACTACGCCTCATAGCCATACACTTCCACCATTGCTTGGAGGTCCTTGGAGGTCATTTTCAAAGGTTGAAGGTCTGGTTTTTGGGTCCAGAAGTTGCTGGTCTTCTTGAGCTTCAAGGGTAACACACTTTCTCCCTTTTTAAGCCCTATTTTGATCCATCTCTTAGCCTCATTTGCAATCATATTTGGGCTTTGTCACAAATTGAAAAAAGTCTTATTTTGAGCTTCTTAACATGTTTGTTTAAGACCATTTTTCTATTGGGGGCCATCTACCCCCTTGCATGCTTCATTTCCCTTTGTTTTGAGCCATGCATTACGGCCTTCGTGTTGAACTTTGTTGGCCCTTTTGACCAGTGAAATCCAGCGGATTTTCAATGGTTATTATGCTATTTTGAGCACCAAAATCAGAGAGGGGTGACCCTCTCACCCCTTGTCTTATTTACTAGCATATTTGGCCTAACAAAGGAGCACTCATTTGCATGCTTCCAAGCCATGTTTCAGGCCATTTTTGGTGGGTTTTAGGACCTGCATAGGCTCTGTCTAGAGCCCATTTTGCCATTTTGGGTGTCCATCTTACATGTGTAGAACAACCTCCTTTATAGCCTATCAAAGGGGCCTATCATTCTTGCATGCATAGACCGTGTTTCAGTGAGTTTTTAGGCTTTATTTGGCATGTCATACCTCTGAATTTTGCTGGTTTAGTGACCTCTTGAATGCTCCATATACTTGTAGTGTAAACCCTCTTCACTAGCTTGTATTGCATGCTATTTTGGTCTATGAATCTAGCACTTTTTGGCCATGCCTTAAACCGATTTTGTGCATGTTTTGGACTTCCTTAGCTCTTTTTTTATGCCTCATGGTCGAATGATGCTTGCTATGCATGGTTGTAGTTCAATACTCTTGCCTAGCTTTGTGTTTTGGGGCATATTGCATGCTTATGTTGAGGTGTTTCCATGTTTTGGGGCCATTGTGCATCATATTTCAGAGCTCATATGTATGCCATATTCCCATGTTTTAAACTCTTTAAATGCGTTTGAGAGTTGTGCATAAATGCCTCATTTTTGGACCATTGCATGAGCTTCATTTCCATGCCTTTCGAGCCATCATTTTAGACCATTTTCCCACTATCTTGGACCTGCCTAGGGTCTGTTTGGGGCTGGTTTTGCCATTTGTGCATTGCTTTGTGTACCTCTAGTGTAATCCACTCCACTAGTTTCGGTATTCGGGCCATCTAGCATGCATTGTGTGACATATTTGCATGATTCGGGACCATTGTGTATCATGTTTCAAAGCTGGAAAATGTGTGTTTGTATGCCATGTTTCATCCCTTGCCATGCTTTGGTAGAGTGGCATTTGATGCCTTAGGTTCGGTCCCTTGCATTGGGCATGTTTGCATGAGTGTTCCTACCTTTCATTCCATCATGTTTGGCCACTGATTTGGGTGTGGCTGAGGCTCACCCATCTTGGTTTAAGTCCATCTTGCATTGTGTATGCTAATCATATGTTGTCATATTGTTGCATAAGGTGTCTTGCATCAAGTATGCCATGTAGTTCATAGCATTGTGTATGCTAGTAGCATGTTTGCATGTCATTCTCTGCATGTTTGCATCATTTAGTCGCATTGCATTTAGGTTGCATAGTCCGAGTCGCATCGTTCATGCCATGTATATTGCATTGTGTTTGGAATAGGGTTTAGTCCAAACACGGAAAACGAGGGACGTTTCGTACTCCAAGTGACGAAACGTGCCTCGGTTCTCGGTCGCCGACACTCTGGATTACCCATGATGGAGTTTAGGCCTTGTTGTGTTTATGTGTGCATCCATTTCATATTGAGTCGTGCAATTCGACTCCCCTGCCATCATGCATCGGGATGCGTGATTGGTGGCATGAGGATCGAGAACTACACTCCCTAGAGCTTATGCAATGACGGGGAGAGTGGTCATGCATACATATGTTGAAAATACTTGCCATGCCCCTTTCTTGCTCTCTGTTGCAGCAAACCGGAAACTAGCGGCAAAAACTGGTCAAGCAGCCTTCTGGAGCTTTGTACAGTATTCTGGGACCAGTCGCAAACAGAGGCAAATCGGGGCATCGCGATGGATTTTCTGGCAAGGCGATTCGAGCATGCATGCATTCCTCATCATTCAAGACCGAGTTGAGGCAGTCCATTTCATTTGTTTTGCATGCTAGCTTATTTATCTTAGTTAATTTGTTAATTAATTAGGGTTATGTATTAATTAGCTGTGATTCGTTATTCATTCGGTTGTGTATTATTTATTCGGACCCTTCGAGGAGGGCAATGTTGTAATAAGTGTGTGTGTGTTTGATGTATGTCTTCCAACCCCACGTCTTTCTCCCTTTTATTTATCTAGCTTATGATGGTTAGTTTTAGGGCACGTTTCAGTTAGCATACTTATGCTCGCATGTTTACATCCATTCATCTGTCTTGCATGCACCAGGCTCGGCGCATCATACTAACTGCATTGTATTTCAATCCCGAGTTGAATACGTGTATCAGTTGTTGCATTTCATATGCCATTTTAGAACAGCCGAGCCTATCTTAGTTGCATTTTTGCATGTGTTGCATTAGGCATTTCAGCATAGTTAGGATTCATGCATGTTTTCTAAATTATCTTCTTTCTTTGGCTTGGAGTACTCGGTAAGTATTTATGCTTTAGCATCCTTGCATGCATGTGAATGATTGCCATGATAGCATGCTTACCATGAGGCTAAGTGCTTATGTGATATAACTGCCTGAATGCCTGTAGGTGGAGGTCGGATTATCTGAATTGGAACAATTCATTGATTGCAAGTTTGAAGCCCACTAGAGAGTGGCAAATCACCATGTTTTCTAAGCCCACTTGAGGGTGGCAAAATCCGCATCTTAGCCTACTTGCGAGTAGCAAACCGCTTTCAAAAACAAACATGAAATGTTTTGTTCCAACTCAGGCGATCCAGTCTATACTTGTATGCTGCGCGCATCATATAATAATTCTAGGCTAATAAACCGAAATAAGAGCACATAATGTTTTCAAAACTTGATATCATGGTTAGTAGAGGCCGATCTTTGATCGGGTGAGCGGGGGTGCTCATGGAGTGACCTTCCCCAATCGTACCCAAGTTCCCGAGCCGAGGCAACTTTGGTGATGACGGACACGTGGCCTTAGGCAACAAGTCAGGGTTTCCTAAATTCCCCCAAAATAAATATTTAGGTGGCGACTTTGTATCTGGCAAAGCAGTCCATGTTTGGCACTTCTTTCAAAAAATCTCTTTTCAAAAACGATTTGCCAGATTTGGACTCTTTGATGATTCATCGGTCTTGCAATGCACTCTGCGAGATTAGATTTAGAACCGTGACCTTTGAGTCCGAACTGTAGTGAGCCCAAATGAACAAAATGGGATTCCCACCCGGGACGTTCGGGGACGTCTACAGCTGATCCATATAAACTTCCTTCTGCAAAGTACCATAAAGAAAGGCATTGGATATATCCATCTGCTTGATAGGCCAGTGATGATGAATGAAGAATACAAATGGTAGGTTGTTTAGCAACTAGACTAAAAGTTTCTTGATAGTCAATTCGTTCTTGGTGAAGATATCCTTTAGCCACAAGTCGAGCTTTATATCGAGCAATGGAACCATCAAAATTTTTCTTAATCCGGAAAACCCACTTACAACCAATAGAGGTTTTATGAGAAGGAAGAGGAACCAAAACCCATGTTTGTTGCTTATGCAAAGCCTAAATTTCGTCAGTCATAGCAGTAACCTAGACAGAAGATTGCAAAGCCTGCTTAACAGATGTTGGTTCAGTGATGGAGAGATCAGAAGAAATAGTAAGAAGGGCAGAGGTTTTGGATCTGGTACTCATGGGATGGATATTAGAAGAAGATGGAACAGGTGTAGAGGAAGGAGTAGGCCAAGGAAGAAGAATAGAAATAGAATTAATGGGAATGGGGGGCACAACAGGAGAGGGAGACTGAGCTAGAAGAGAAGACACAGCAGTGGAGGAAGACACAGCAGTGGCGGAAGGCACAACAGCAGAGGATGGCACAGCAGCAGAGGTTGGCACACTAGCAGATAAAGGGGCAGCAACAGAGATAGGCACAGCAGGAGAAAGAGAAACAGATGCTAGAGAAATAAAAGTGAGATGTGCAGAGGTAGAGGACTTAGAGGACACAGGAGTGGACTAGAAAAAAGAGGAGATAGATGGAGGTGAAGCATGATGTCGGGAAGCAAAAGGAAAATAAGATTCATTGAACAAGACATGCCTAGAAATAATGAGTTTTCCAGAAAGAGGATCTAAGCATCTATAACCTTTAGTAGCTGGATGATAGCTAAGGAAAACACACGGAGCTGATCGAGGTTGAAGTTTATGAGAGTTATAAGGCCTTAACCAAGGAAAACATTCACAACCAAAGACCTTAAGAAAGATGTAATCAGGAATGATGTGAAAAAGAAGCTGAAAGGAGATTTATGACCCAGAGAAAGACTTGGCATTCTGTTGATGAGAAACACTGTTGTGGCCATGGCGTCAAACCAATACTCAAGAGGAATAGAAGACTGAGAAAGTGAAACAATAGCAGTTTCTGTAATATGTTGATGTTTTCTCTCAGCAATCCCATTTTGCTCAGGAGTATAGAGACAACTGAGCTGGTGAACAATGCCATGAGAGAGCAAATAGTCAGTCATTTTATGATTAACAAATTAAGTACCATTATCTGATCGAAACATTTTAAGAGAAAGACCAAATTGTGTGTTAGCATAAACTTTAAAACAAACAAAAGTAGAATAAACTTCACTCTTGACATGCAAAGGATAAAATCCATGTAAATCTTGTGAAATCATCAACAAACAAAAGATAGTACTCATATCCACATTTAGAGGCATGAAAAGGGCCCCATACATCACTGTGTACAAAAGAAAAAGGTTGAGCAACAGTGGAACTAGAAAGCTTAAAAGGAAACTTATGAATTTTAGAAACATTGCAGAGTGTATAGGAAAATTCAGTACACTTATTCTTAAATGAAGCAGGTAAATGCTGAACTATATGCTTGAATTTCAAGGAAGATGGATGACCTAGCCTTTGATGCCATGTAGGCAAAGACACTGATGATGGTGAGGTGGTGAGATGAGCTTGTGAAAAAGAAGGAGAAGATGATGCAAATTGATAGAGACCATGAATGTTAGGGCCTTTATGGAGCACCTGGTTCGTGTGCTTGTCTTGAATAAGAAATGAGTTAGCATCAAACACAACTGAACAATTGTTATCTTTAGTTAATTTATTCACAGATAACAGATTAGACGAGATATGAGGAACATGAAGCATATTCCGAAGATGAAAAGAATGTTCAGGAGTTGGTAAAATGCTCTTACCAATGTGTTGAATGGGCAAAGTCTGACCATTGCCAACAGTGACTTGGACAGATCCTTGATAGGGTTGGTAAAGATGAAAGTTACCTAAATCATTGGTGATGTGGTTTGTGGTTGCAGAGTCAATATGCCATGGTGTAGAAGGATTTGAAGGAGAAGAAGATTGGGAATTCACAACAGAATAAGCCCTTGATGGAGACATGTAAGAAGAAGAAGGAAAGGGAGATAAAGAAGAAGATTGAGATGGTTGATAGTTGGGATCCATTCTAAACCAACAATCAAAGGCTATATGATTGTAACAACAACATATTTGGCACTTTGAGGAAACATAATTCTCTTGGTGTCCTTGGCCAAATCTTCCTCTTGATCCTCTAGTGTAATGACCTCCTTGAAATCTGCCCCCTCTTCCACTACGAAATGAATGTCTTCCTCTGTAATTTGAGGAAGATCCTCTGAAGGAACTAGATTCATTACTCTTCTTTACAGAGTAGGCAACCGTAGCATCAGTACTAAGAGAAGACTTTGTCTTGCTTTCTATATGAATAGCCTCAGAACATAACAAAGAACTCAAATAATCCATAGTAATAGATTCAACTCTAGCACGAATTGCTGTTTTAAAGGCATCATATTCATCTGGTAGGCCATTCAGAGTTAGAAGAACCAGATCTTCATCATCTATAGAAGATGATGCAAGACTAAGCTGCGTTGAAATTTCTTTGATCTGAGTGAGATATTCCTCCATGGATAGACCTTTCTTTGAAACTGTTTGGAATTTATTCTTCAATTGATGAATGTGAGACCTAGAGAGAGAGGTATACCTTTTTTTCCAGAGCATTCCAGATTTGCGAGCAAGTTTGAAGATGAAGAGCTGAAGAGAAAATAGGAGGAGATAGTGTTGCTGTGATGAAACTGAGAAGAGGAGCATCAATAGTTTTCCATTTCGCAAATTCTGGATTAGTTATAGATTTTCTTGATGAATCAATTATCTCTGGTTGTGGAGATGATCGTGAACCAGTAACAAATTCAAGAAGTTCTGTTGCACGTAGAACACTTTGAATATGATTTTTCCAGATCAGAAAGTTGTTGGAATCAAGTTTGACAGTGATGAGAGAATTGAAATTTGAAAGCAAAAGACTAAGATTAGGAGGTATAAGAGAAGAAGATGAACTTGAAGAAAATGTATTTGAAGAAGATGAATTTGACATCATTGCTCGTTAGAGCTGGAACGGCTCTGATACCATAACAATAAACGAAGATTTTATTTCCTTTTTTGATAATGAAAGTCATTACAGATATTTATACTACAATCTATTCTAACTAACTAACTAAGTTGTTACACGACTTACCACTTTCCATTACAACGCTTTGTATCTATACTTGTATCTATCTATCTTTGATCAAGTGGCTTGTCTTTCACATTCTGCACATGCTTAATATGATGCCTCTGCTTTAACTGTGGTTGCTCCATCTGATCAGTTGAAGCCTTGTGACAGGTTCCTTCAATACTCTTATCAATTACTTCTATAGTCAAGGACTGTACCGTTCAATCTTTTTGAGGTATATATATCTTTGTCATTTCCCTAATGTTTACCATAGACATCAGCTATTTTGGTTAGCGGCTTATTTCATGTCTGACATCTAATATGACCTCATTATTTTTCTTACCTGTACAGCATAATGGAGAGGAAACAATCTTTGCCACGATTTTCTCTTGAAGTAATGGCACAAGATCCGAATATTAGCAATGCAGTTTCTCTCCGACCTTTCATTGTCATTTTACATGGAACTGGAGATTATTCCATTCAATTAGATGTCAGGTTTGCATCCGCTTTTAAATGAACTGCAGTAACTACATCTGATATTTTTCTTTCTTCATCTTATATTTTTTCTGTAAATCTTGAATAAGTGTTTATGTTAATCAAATAAGCTATCTATTGTTCTGTTCTAACACAGTGTTCTATTAAATTGTATATGCTATCCTTCTTAATCTGTCTAATGAATGGAATATTGAGTTGTGCATGTGGTCACCCTTCTGATGGGTTAGTAAGAAAGGCCATATGGTGATTGTAGTTATCATCTGGATGAGATGAATGAGTTAGCCTGGCAATATGGACATATAATCAACATCATTATACAAAGTTTAAGGGATTAGAAAATGGAGAGAATTATAGAGTTAAAATAGCATGTTTATGTCTAAAAAGACACAAGAAATGCTTACTAATGTTATATGAAGTTTGAGAACATGCAAAAAATTTGAGAACACCAATAACTTTTTCTGAACACCTACATGGAACATAGTGAACATAGAATTAAGTTAGATAATCCAAAATTATCTACCTGTAGTAATGGTATTGTCTATATGCATTCATCATATTATAAGTGCTTATTTGATGAATTATAGAAACCTTTCTCATTAATTCAATATGTGGTTACAAGTTCTTATTTATACAATACGTCTAACAGACTAATAATAGCTGTAACTAAGTAAACAATATCTATAACTAACTAACCAATCTAACAAACTCTATCTAGCTACTCTGTAATGACTACTTTAGCTTACAACTTCTATTTTGGCTTTAGCTGTGTGGCTGTTGATGCAGCACCTGTTATGGCTTTAGTTGTTAATGCAGCTCCTGTTATGGCTTTAGCTGCTGATGCAGCTCCAAGTGCTGTGGCTGTAGCTGTAATATCATCATCCCCCTGCAAGCTGATGGGAGAGGAAGTGACCAACAGCTTGGGCTGGAGAAAATGAAATCTGGAACTGGATGAAGGCTTTGTCAAAATGTCAGCGATTTGATCCACAGAAGGAACATACTTGAGAACAATTTTCTTGGCGGCAACCTTCTCACGAATAAAGTGACAATCAACTTGAATGTGTTTAGAGCAAGTATGAAACACAGGATTGGAAGCAAGGCCAATAGCTGAGAGATTATCACACCAAATAGCAGGAGAGGAAGTAATGGGAAGATGGAGATCTTGAAGTAGCATTTGTAACCTACTCAACTCTGCTTTAGCATGAGTCAAAGCTCTATACTCAGCCTTAGTGCTGGATCGAGAGACAGTAGGCTATTTTTTAGCAAACCAGGAAATGATATTAGAGCCAAGATAAATGCAATATCCGAAGGTAGATCTTTTATCCAAATGATCGCCAGCCCAATTAGAATCAGAAGGGGCTTGAAGCCCAAAGAACTAGGAGAAAAAGGTGAGGCCATGAGAGGAAGATCCTTTAACAACTCTGAGAATACGTTTAACAAAGGCAAAATGGCCATTAGTGGGATCATGCATATGTTGGCAGGCTTGGTTAACTGCTAAAGAAAGATCAGGCCTTATGATTGTTAAATATTGCAAAGCACCAACAAGGCTTCTGTATAACTGGGGCTGATCAAATGGCAGAGAAGAAGCAGGAGTGGCTGAAGGCTTAACTAAAATAGGGGAAGTGCATGGTTTACAAGAGGTCATGCCAACTTTGAGGAGAATATCAGAGGCATATTTTTGCTGAGACAATAAGTAATTAGCTCCCTTAGTCTGAATAGAAATACCTAGAAAGTAATAAATGTTTCCCAACTTCTTTCATTGCAAAGGCAGAATGCATTGGCAAATGAGATCTTGAAAAGAAGAGAACTACTGCTAGTAAGTAGAATATCATCTACATAGACCAATAGAATGAGAAGGTCTTCTTGATGAACAAAGAGTTGTCACAGTAACTGTTAATAAAGCCTTGAGCTAACAAAAACTTGGAGAAGGTTTAATACCAAGCTCTAGGTGCTTGCTTTAGTCCATAAAGAGCTTTCCTTAGGCGGCAAACATGATGAGGAATGGTGGCACTAGAAAAACCAGGTGGTTAGAGCATATAGACCTCTTCATCCAAGGTACCATGAAGGAAGGCATTGCTAATGTCTAGTTGCTTTAAGGGCCACTGATAATGCAAGGCAATACAGAGTAAAATGTGAATAGTAGGTTATTTAGCCACTCAACTAAAAGTCTCATTATAGTCAAAACCTTCTTGTTGTAAAAAACCTTTGGCCGCTAACTGGCTTTATATCTGGCAATAGTGCCATCAAAATTTTGTTTAATTCTAAAAACCCATTTACAGCCGATGGCTGTTTTGGCAGATGGAAGAGGAACAAGGGACCAAGTGCCTTGAGCAAGAAGAGCATGATACTCATCAAGCATGACAGCATACCAGACTGGAGAAGTAAGGGTTTGTTGATAAGTAAAAGGTTTTATATCAATGAAGGAAGAAGAAGACGAGGCCACAAGATAATCAGTTTTGGATTTGGTGAGCATGGGATGAACATTAGTAGAAGCACTGGCAGGAAACGATGAAGGAGGCACAGAAGGTAAATCTATAAAGATGGAGTGAATAGGAACAAGAGAGGAAGGAGGATGTGGAGTAGATAGCTGAACAAGCTGGTCAATAGATGGATGAGGCAGAGAAGTAGAAGAATAGACTGTAGGTAGTATAGAAGACTGGGGTGCAATAGGCTGAGATAGAGGAGTAGGTGCAGCAGGACCAGCAGTCAAAGAAGTAGCTATTGCAGGAGACATAGAAATAGGGTGAGGTAGAGACGTAGGCAAAGGAGAAGGTGCATCAGTGTCAGCAGACAGAGGTGTAGGGACTGAAATAGGTCGTAAAGAAGATGAAACAGACTGGGAAAGAGGCACAGGATGAGACAGAATAGGAGAGTGAGTAGATAGAGAATCAGACCTAGAAGGAGAGCTAGAGGACCAAAATAAGGATTGTAGGTGAGATAAGGAAGATGACTGAGAAGTAGGTTGAGAAAAAGTAGCAAAAGAAAGACATCTTCATGAAAAAACAATATGTCTAGAAATATGAACTTTTCATGTAGCAATATCAAGACATCTATACCCTTTAGAAGATAGATGGCAATCAAGAAATACACAAATGGTAGATCTCAGTTGAAGCTTGTTAAAAGTGGAGGGCTGAAGCCATAGAAAGCACTGACAGCTAAAAACCATGAAACATGACTAAGAAGGAGAAGAAATGAAGCGGAGCTCATAAGGAGAATTATTAGAAAACTTAGAGCTAGGCATCCCGTTAATGAGATAGGTGGCTGTAAACACTGCATCAAACCAATACCTTAAAGGAATAGAACAATGATGTAACAAGGCAATGGTTGTTTCAATGATATGCCTGTGTTTTCTTTCAGAAACTCCATTCTAATGAAGTGTGTAGGGACAAGACATTTGATGAATTATACCTTGAGCTTTTAAAAATTGAGTCATAGGAGTATTAACAAATATAGTGCCTCTACCAGTTTGTAAAACTTGGTTGTGAATTGAGTTTCAACAAAACCTTAAATTCCAAAAATTTAGAAAACAACTCACTCTTGTAACATAGAGGATAAAGCATGTAAACTTGCTAAAGTCATCAACAAAAAACATATAATACTTATATGTAGACACAGAAGAAAAAGGACCCCACACATCACTATGGATGAGGGATAATGGTTTGTTTATAGTGGAATTCGAAAGCATAAATGGGAGTCTATGACTCTTAGCCACATAACAATGAATACAAGAAGACATAGGAGCCAAGGTTTTATTAGCAAGATCAGGGAAATGAATCTTTATATGTACAAATTTCAACTGAGATGGATAGCCCAATCTCTTATGCCAGACTTCAGCAGAAACAACTCCAGTGGTAAAAGTAAGTAAAGCATGAGATGAAGAATGAATAGGTGAAGTAGTAGGAAAGTGATATAAACTATGACCATTAAGGCCCTGGTGCAAGATTGCCTTCAAAGACTTGTCTTGAACCACAAACGAAGAATCATCAAAAGTGACTGTACAATTATCGTCTTTAGTGAGTTGATGCACAGAAACAAGATTTAAAGAAATAGGAGCATGTAAAACCATGATAAGCTTAAAGGAATAATGAGTTATAGGCAAAATACCTTACCCTGTGTGTTAGATAGGCAGAGATTTACCATTTCCAACTGTAATTTGATTAGGACCTTGATATGGCTGTTACATGCTAAGATTGGAGAGATCATGTGTGATATGATCAGAAGCAGCAGAATCAAGATACCAAGGAGAAGATTCAGGTGGAGCAGATGCAACATAGGCCTTTGTGGAAGAATAAAACTGTGATTGAGGAAAGGAAGAAGATTGGTGATAAGTGGTATCCAATTGATGCCAACAATATGAGGTAATATGATTTGCTTTTCTATAAATTTGACAGATCAGTCCTGAATTTTATGAATTGGATGTGTGTTTGCGTCTGCCTCTGAAAGATCTGCCTCCTTCGGAAAGTACCTCGAGAGGAGCCTATGTAATTGCAACTTGATCTATCGCGAGAATATGAGGAAGATGAACCAGAATGAGAACCTCTTGTAGCAGTAAATGCAACAGATGATTCCAAATTCTGACTCTTTCTTTGTTTTGCTTCAATGTGAATAGATTCAGAACAAAGCAAAGAGGTCAATTCAACCATGGAAATAGCGTCAACTCGTATACGAATGGTAGTTTTAAGAGCATTGAATTCATCAGGTAATCCATTTAAAGTAAGCAACACAAGATCTTCTTCATCAACAAGTGAAGTTGATTAGCAAGTTTTTTAATTGGCTCAAATAATCTTCAATGGATTTAGAATCCTTAGTCAGATTGTTCAATCTATTCTTCATTTGATGAATATGAGATCGAGAAAGCAATGTAAATTTCTTGCACAATGTTTCTTATACCTCTACACTGTGTTGCAAATGAAGAACATGTGTGAAATTGTAGGTGTAAAAGTTGTTGTAATATAGCTAAGCAAATGTGCATCAATGATGTTCCATTGTGCTCGATCTAGATTCAATGCTTCTTCACCATTTGAATTCTTGATTACAAATGGAGGACACAAAATAGATTCATTTGCAAAATCCAAAAGCTCAGTTGCACGAAGAATATTTTAAAACTAACTTCTCCAGATGATGAAGTTTGCAGAATCAAGCTTAACTGTAATGAAGGAGTTCAGATTTGAGATCAAAAGATTTAGATTAGCAGGTAAGGATGAAAAAGATGAGGAAAAAGATGAAGCCATGGATGGATCGATTTCAAGCTCGTGAGAGCTTTAGATCTGCTCTGATACCATGATGAATTATAGAAACCTTTCTCACTAATTCAACATGTGGTTACAAGTTCTTCTTTATACAATACGTCTAACAAAATAATAATATCTGTAACTAACTAAACAATATCTATAACTAACTAACCAATCTAACAAACTCTATCTAGCTACTCTGTGGTGACTACTTTAGCTTACAACTTCTGTTTTGGCTTTAGCTGTGTAGCTGTTGATGAAGCTCCTGTTGTGGCTTTAGCCACTAATGCAGCTCCAGGTGCTATGGCTGTATGTGTAATATCACCATTATTTAACTTACAATCTGAAGTTCTTGTATGAACATCTTGATACATGTTATTTAGGTTACATTGATTGGTAAGGGTTAAAACCTATCTTCATAGTCACTACGTGAAAGTGGACTTTTAGTTGGAAATTGAAATTAGAACCATTGATGAAGTATTTGATATGAAAATTTGATCTATGACAAAATGGAAAAAATTCTTGCCTAATGGTGCAGCATGAATATGAGATTTGACAGTAGTCACTCAAGGGTGAGGCTTGTTTAGCTCGAATTCAGTTAATGGTAACATCATCATTCTGATTCTAATAAGTTTGTCGATTTATTCTTTATGGAAGCTTTGATTCCATAATTTTGTATTAGTTCCAATCGATACGTCTTTGTAAATGTCACCAAAAAGAGTAATTTTTTTAATAACGAACGGTAACCATTCTATTTTTGCCCCCTTATGTCTTCATTTTTATTTTCCCTAAAAAATGTATAAACTGAAAAGTTTTTTTTTTTTTCCCATTATTATAGGGCAGGTGAACATGAATATGTACATGTTATGATCTTACTGTTGAATTTGACTTATTAATATATTGTGCCAACTAACAGAAGTCCATTTTTAGCGTTGTTGATTAAGGAAAGTACTTTTGAAATCGTAATATCTTATGGAAGTGGAAATAAATAAACAAACCATGAAATACAAAAGCACTAAACCAAAAAATGCATGATACATATATTTGCTTCTATACTTAGATTTATTTTTACATTAGTTATTGTTTGCCGAAAGTATGCAAGTGCTAGTCATTGTCATTGGTTACTATGTTACAAAGGCATAGTTTGTATTTGTTCACCAATATTTTAGATAGAGACAATTGTACTAATGGGATACGGACATGTGGATGACAGCACAACTATCGAATTTCATGGCATAAAAGAGACGTGTGGATCAAGGACTAGTAGTGAGGAAAGAGGTTGAGATGATACAGATGGAAGTTAGAACCTAGGGCCGAGTGGATCAAGGACTAGTAGAAAATCAAGAGACGTATGTCTTAGGAAGCTTGTTAGTCTGTTTGTTTGTTTTTTTTTTTCTTTTTTTGTTGTGCAAACTAACCAAAAAAGTGTGATACTGGTGCTCAATAACTTACTGAACTTGCTTGGATAATGATGAGTTCAAAAAAAAAAAAAAGAAAAAGAAAAAGAAAAAAGATTGAATAATGATATTTGGAGTCAAATGATCGAATATTGGTCAAATTTGCGCAAGTAGTCAAAATAATAATAATAATGGCAAAAACCAATTTGTTCAACCTCCATACAGAGAAAAAGGTCTTCTTAGTTCAGAGTCTCATCACCAATCCTTCTCAAGATACTCTAATATGTTCTCAATCACTAGTTCTAGTTTTTGTTAATCATCTAAGTTTCCAACGCCAATCATTCAGAACAAATTGCTGTCATTATTATCCAAAGCATATGATCTTAACACAGTTTTTTTTTTGATCGGCAAAGAAAATCTTTATTGATGGAAGCATGCAAAAACATACAGAACATCAATAAAGTGGAGCTTGGGGCTAACTGAAGCTCCAAGCTCCAGTTGGTGAGAAACCAACAAATAAAACAAGAAAAGAAGAAAACAGCTAGGAAAGCAACTATAAAGTGCATCCACAACTGACAAAACATAGCAGACCAACTTAACTCCACCCATACTGCAAAGTTGAGCAGAAACTAAGGCTAACAGATCAGTTCAATCAGGAGAAAGCAGAGCAGTCTGCAGATCACCCCACCTGAAGGAAGTCTCCAACCTGAAGGAAGTCTCCAAGAGTAAGCAGCCACAAAATTCACTCCATGACCAGAAAAAGCCCAGTCTACACATCATTTGACACATCTCCCCTAGTTCCATATGACTACACCTCTGCCCTCAGCAGCACATTTTCCTGCAGCATACACACCACTGCATATATGCTTCAAATTTGCACAACATTATGCACTAAGAAGGTAACACCTTACATAAATCAAAACAGACTAACATCAGCATCATCAGATCAGATTCCACCACCATACCTCAGCACCAAAATCTGAGCAGAACCAAGCTAAACCAGCACTAGAGTTGAGAGCAACACTGCAGAAATTCACTTCAGCATTTCATATCAACAGAACTGCAGAACAAGCTTCAGAATTTCAACAGACAAAGCTTCAGTACACACATCAGTATACTTACTGCAGATATTCAACAACACACAGATGCAGAGCTTTAGAATTTAAATAAAAGATGCAGATCTTCACCCAAGCTAACACTACCCCACCAACACTACATATACACAACATACCCAATAGCAGTAGCAGACACCAGCAGATCAACACATTCCAACTAACACTACATAACACCAGCAGTCCCTCCCAAGAACCTTCTAATTTGCCTCATATTAAAATAAAATCCTCCAGAAAACAGAGGATGCACCACTCCCAGTTGGAGAGACACCAACTAGCAGGGCAACCGGAAAAAAGCAAAAAACATAGACCAAATGCCAGAGATACACCTCCTTACTTGCCTAAGATTGACCACAAAATCTTGCACAGTGAATTTATGTTCAATGAACAAATGTTTCAGCCAAGCAGCAACTCTAACTTTAATCACTTCACATACCTCAGACAAGATTGGAGTTGATGCATTGAACACTACTTCATTTCGAAGCTTCCACAAGGACCATAGCACAACCAGAGGGACTCCTGCCAAATCCTCCTCTCTTTTCTGCTGAAGTATTCCCTATCCCACCATAAGATTATTCCTTCAATAGACCCACGTAAAGCCCCTTGAACGTCCCACCAGTTTAGCATTTCAGCCCACACATTCCAAACAAAAGGGCAAGACACCAACACATGATCCACAGACTCATTCACAGTTTTGCAGAACACACACAAAGTTGAAGCATTGTTTTGAAGCACACCGATTTTTTGAAGAAACACAAAGGTCTTAAGTCTATTCCTTCATGCTAACCACCCAAAAAATTGTACTTTGGGAGGCAAATATTTAACCCACACCAGTTTACTTATTCTTAGACTAGGGTCTGCACTTGCACAAGCCACCTGAAAAACAGAAGACACAGAAAAAACACCAGATGAAGCAGTTGCCCACACAGGCTTATCCACTTGATCAGTCGCAAGACTAGGAGCTGTATCCAGAATGTTTTTGAGCCGAACCACCTCACTCTCTTCCTAGTGATACAATTCTTCTGAAATTGAACACCCAATGCCCTTCCACTTCTTTTCTCACATACGCTGTTCTAACTGATTCCTCTTTTTCCACAGTCAGCAGAAATAAGCCAGGAAATTCCTCTTTTAAACAGGTAGAGTGACACCATTTGTCCCACCAAAACTTGACTGAACTCCCATCCCCCACCTTAATCTTCCAGTTATCCATGTAAAAGCCCAGAATGGGACTATTTGATGAAGCAATGTTGCTGATGGCCAACCAAACACTAGATACCTTACTACTAGTGCAGGGAGATGGTACCCACTCAGACAAACTGACTTTATACTTACTACAAATCACCCTTCTCCACAACGCTTCTTTTTCATACGCAAACCTCCACCACCATTTAACTAATAAACAATCATTTACCAGCTTCACTCTTCTCAGTTCCAAGCCCCCATGATCCACTCTCTTAAACAGTTCCTCCCACTTTACCAGGTGGACCCTTCTCCTTATCTCAGACCCTCCCCAGAGAAAAGATGCCTGCAGCCTCTCAATCACTCTAACTACCCCTTGAGGCATTTTAAACAAGGATAGATAGTACATAGGCAGTGAGGCCAAGACAGATTTGATCAAATTTATCCTACCAGCGTATGACAGGAGCTTCCTCTTCCAACTAGCAAGTCTGTAACGGACTTTATCCAGCACTGGTTTCCAAGTATCTTTCCTATTAGGATTAGCTCCTAGTGGCAGACCTAAACATTGCATGACCTAAATATTGCATGGGCAACTTCTTAATCTTACAATTAAGGATAGATGCAAACCTGGCTAAAGATTCCTCTAGGACACCCACTCCGCATACTTGACTTTTGTGATAATTTATTCTCAGCCCCGACATAATCTCAAAACACCTTAGTATTCTCTTTAGCTTTCTGACCTCCTCAGCTTCAGCTTCACAGAATAAAATAGAATCATCTGCAAACTGCAGATGAGAGACCAGCACATCAGCAACACCTACTTTCACACCCTTAACTATTTCCAAATGGCAAGCCCTAAACAGTAAAATGTTTAAACCTTCAGCGACCAAATTAAAAAGAAAAGGGGACATTGGGTCACCTTGCCTCAAACCCCTTTGGGGACTAAACTCAGCAGTTGGGGATCCATTGACCAGGACTGAAATATTAGCTGTTGCCACACATTCCAAAATCCATTGAATCCATTGGTTACCAAACCCAAAATTCACCATCATTGAGTATAGAAAGCCCCAATTTACTGAATCATAAGCCCTTTCAAAATCAAGTTTAATTATCATTCCCTTCCTCTTAGATTTCTTCCATCTATCTACAACTTCATTCGCAATCAAAACCCCATCTAGAATATTTCTCCCCCTTATAAATGCTCATTGGGTCTCACTTATGATGCTAGGAAGCACATCTTTAAGTCTCTTAGAAAGCACCTCTGATAGAATTTTATACACAGACCCAACAAGACTAATAGGCCTATAATCTGCTAGTCCCACAGGATTCTCCCTCTTGGGTATAAGAGTAACAAAAGAGCTATTCAACCCTGTCACCAACCTTCCATTCATATGGAAATCCTTCATAAAACTAAGCACCTCTCCTTTCATCACCTTCCAACATTTTTGGAAACAAAGCATATTAAACCCATCTGGCCCAGAAGCCTTGTTTCCGTCACAATCTTTTACTGCTATCTTGATCTCTGCCTCTATAAACTCTGCCTCCAACCACTCACAGTTTGGACTGCTATGAACTGATTTAAAATTGCCTCCTAATTTAGGCCTATTCACCCACTCTTCAGCAAACTGTGACTTAAAATGTTCCATGATCGCTGACTTCACTTAACTTGGTTCTTCCAAAACTCTATCACCAATAGTAATAGAAGTTATCTCATTTCTACATTGTCTACCCTTGACCATCACATGAAAAAATCTGGTATTCCTGTCCCCTTTCAGGTTCCAGTTCAGCCTTGATTTTTGTAACCACATCCATTCTTGCATTCTATTAAGACTCCAAACCTCATCTACCACTGCTCTTCTTCTAGCAACCTCAGTTTGTTCAAGCACCCTAACCTCAGCCTAAAGATCAAGGTTGTGTGCCTCGTCCTCTGCTGCTTTCAATTTCTGTGCCACATTTCCAAAAACCTCCTTATTCCACTGCCTAAGTGCTATTTTCAATGCCTTCATCTTTTTCTGTAGTATAAAACCAGCCCATTCCATAACCTCTGACTCTTTCCAGGTTTTATCCACAAAAGAGAATAGATTTGGTTGTAAACACCAAGCATTCAGGAACCTAAACGGCTTTGGACCCCAGTCCCTTTCATCCTCCATTAGAAGTAATGGACTATGGTCGGAAATAAGTCTAGGTAACCCCCATAATTTTAAGTTAAACACCTCCATCCATCTTGGGTCCACCAACACTCTATCTATTCTACTCCATTTTTCACCAACCATTGAGTTACACCATGTAAATTTCCTACCCAGTAAAGGTATCTCATTTACTTCACAGGTCTTAGTGAAATCATTAAAATCTGCCATTCCCCTATCCCTTCTTGAGCACCCTAACCTCTCCCCAATATTCCTAATTTCATTAAAATCCCCACACAAGCACCAAGGTTTAGGAAATTCCAAGGTTTAGGAAATTCATGTTTCAGATTGATTAAGGTACCCCACATTTTCCTTCTACCACCCATATCATTAGGTGCGTAAATATTTAAAATGACACACTCAAATGAATTCTATAAAGAACCTGATAGAAGAATAAACCTTCTACTGCTGCAATAGTCAGTCAGCTGAAACACCATAGGGTCCCATATACATAAGAGACCTCCAGCTACTCCTTTAGGATCCACTACCATATATTCCATTCCATTCCTTACCCACATTGCTCTAACATCTTTTTTTGTGAGATCAGCCTTCTTTGTTTCTTGGAGCATTACAAAATCCACATTTCTATCCTTCACCAATTTCCATATCTTTCCTTTCTTCTCCTGTCTTCCAATTCCTCTAATATTTCAGACTAATATCTTCATAAAATTGTACAAATCACCAAATTTACCCCTCTGCACTTGCAACCTACACAGCTACCCCTTTTCCCCCTCCATTCCTCTTCTTATCCTTCCTTTCAAGTTCCACCATTTTATTTAGAACATTCTCTTCCTTCCCATTATAATCCACCCCTAATAATTTCCCTAACTGGAGTGTTGCTTGAGCTTCATCAAGAATTAATCTTCCTCCATTATTCCCCTTCTCCATCACCGATGATAATGAAGCTTCTACTACAGTTGCTCTGAGTACGGCATTTCTAGGACCTGATCTACTTGATGAAGCTCCCTTGTTGCCATACCTTCGTATAAGATCAAAGAAACCCCTTTTCTGAATCTGATTCTTGTAGATGGCCTTTTGACTGCATTTTTTCTTCCCTTTTTTCTTTTTACTTTCCTCTCCCATTTTGCTTTTAGTTAACTGGGCTGTCGGGCCAGTTGACAAACTAATATATGATCCCCCTTCTTCAGACCCTTCTTGTAAACTACAGGGCTGAGTACTCATCCCGGCCTTACAGATTGTAGCCCACCCAAATCTTTTAGCCCTGATGAAGGCCCAATTGTACTTCTAGACTTAGTCCAGGCCTTTTCAAACTAGACCCACTTAAGCTCCTCATATACCTAGGTGTGCATAGTTGACCATCCAATTCTGACACTGCATTGCACAGCCGTAGTTTGGCTTTTCAACCATCATCATTTTTTGGCCGGCCACTTTCCCGAGCTCTTTCCCTACTCCTCCACCAGACTCTACAACTACTGTCTCAGTCGTCCCTACCCTCTCTTTGTCTGCCCCTTTGCTCACATGGAAGCTATTTGACATTGATCTTCTATCCACCTCAGCATTTTCCTCCACCTCATTAGCTGATTCAATTGCCCTGTCATCATCTTCTTCCCCTCCCTTTCTTCTTACCTTCCTAAATTGATAAGCGCCTTACCAATTAGACTGGACTCAGCAGCAAGGCGCATATGTGTTTTACAGACACACTTCTATGATTGATTGTTTGGACTACAGCCCTTTGTTCTCACATACTCTAAACTGGGTAAACCACCTCTTTGCACTCCAAGTTTACTTTGTTTATTTGCTCCATGCACTTTGTGTAGATTTGCATCTTACCATTGACAAACGACTCTTGCTGGCATGCCTCCTCCTCAGAACAAATTATCTTGCCCCATAATCTACCAATCTTATGCATATTGGTTCTATTCCATAGATTCAGAGGGATGCCATAATAGCTGATCCACACGCTCCTTTCTTGTTCCATTGCTAACCCCGTCTCCCATGTAACCACATCTTTGCACCAGTCCCCAATCATTTCCTTTACCTCCTTTAATTTTGAGTGCATTTCCTCTTTTGACTTGAAAGACAATATCCTGACTCGGCCTCCACCTTTCCTTACCACAACTTCTGTCATTCCTCTTTTCTTCAAGTTCCAGCTTCAAATTAACATTTGCATACTAAGTCTTCATACAGAGTAACACACTCTCATACAGCCACCCATTCCCTATTTCTTCAGCCTTAACTCCACATTTTATCTATTTTAGATCTATACAGTAATCAAGCGGCCTTTTAAGATGCTTTATTTCAACAATAAGCTTGCTAGCATTTAAGTTTAGTGAGTGAAGTTCTTATGTGGTTTACATTTTAGTTAATGCTTAGCTCTTCATCAATTGTTAGATTACATAGATTATTCAACTACATAAAGCATTTTGGTTAACAATCCGTCATTTTTTCTTTCATTTCAGTAGTTCCAAATTTTAGATATTGTTGATTGAGGCAGCAATAACTGATTGGAAAGGATCGAATCTAGCATTTTTTTTCAATTGTTTTGATAGCCAATACTTCTTGAGTTGCAAATCTGATCTCATCCACTTGTCCGGAGTTTAGTGGGTATTTGGTAAAAAGTTGAGTTTCAACAAATTAACTCCTGTTCAATGGGGACCATAAATGAAGAAAAAGGGAATAATCACGAAAACTAATGCCGAACATTGCTTTATTATTACATGTTCCATTAATGGAAAATTTAGCTAAAATCCTTCCATTGGATCCTTGTTTGGTAAAATTGACAGTCTAATTTATTTTGTTTCATAAATCCCTCAAGGAGGAGGCGTCTAATTGAGTAAGGACAAAGTAAAATAATTTTTTTTTTCTTGGACAACATTGCCAGAGTAACATGTTACTGTGAGACAGAGTAACATGTTATTATTTACATCAATTGTGATGGTAATAATTTATTTATTTTATCTTTTTAAGAATTTCATAGTCAACATGAATTTTATTTGATAGATCTTAAGGAGAGGATTTTAAAAATACTAATTTTATTAAAAATCGATATCTAAATCAAAAGTTATGTTACTTTAAAGTTTAATATTTTGATAATAGTGATATGTGTTGATTTTTTAAGAAAAACTTTTTGTACTTGTCCTTAATGTATTAAAATTTTATTATGAGAAAGTGTTGATTAAATTCCCCTTTATTTATTTATAGAACATATATATAATGCCTTACAAGTTGAGATTTTTTTAGATGCCTTCACACTAGCTCAAAACCCCCTTTATTTATTTGTATATATATAATGCCTTACAAGCTGAGATTTTAATAAATGCTTTCTCACTAGCTTCTTACAATTTTTTGAATGCATGCCATATAATAGAAGAGTGAACCTAGTAGTGAGAAAGATTAAATTAGGGAGCTCCGTTACTGCGAATGCAACCACCATTGCTAGGGATATACGTGCACACCAGATAGGACGGGAGTACAGTTGCAATAACCCACAAATTATTATTGTGACAAGTTAAACTTTATCAAGTGGGATTGGATTGTCTTCAGTCCATTATGGACCATCCAATTAGACTCATTGGGTCAACTTTTAAGTTTCGTTTTGATAATTCAAATTGTTTATATTTTAGGATTCATCAAGTATATCATCCCTGCAAAAAAATCAAGTTAGTTGGATAACGGAAACTACGTATTCAGATTAATCCGTTATCCGATCTACTTAATTTTTTTATAAGGATAATATACTCGACAAATCTTTAAATGTGAATGGTCTAAATTATTGAAATGGGCCCAAAAGTGGGTCCAATAAGCTGAATAGTATCTTTTGAGATTAGAGAGAAATCAAACCCTTATAAAAATATATAAGAGTCGATTATTATAGATAGATTGAAAAACTAATATAAAGGTAAAAGTAAGTAAGAAGAGAATTATTTTAAACTCAAGAAATCTTTGTTGTAGCGACATCTGAAACAGATTTAGGAGGATTATGATCAACAATAGGACGCAAAAGGCAAGGGAGCGCAGTAGACGAGCCATTCCTTGCATTTTGTATCTTATGTTAATGTGGGAGCTTCAATCCTTCAACTTCATAGTCAAATTAATTGTGTAGAAATACTAAAGTATAAATCAAAACTTGACTTTCTTCATGAACACAAAACCTAAAGCAACCTGAAGACTTTATTTTTTCACGTTTTATAATGAATTAATTACCTAAAAATTTTATTTACAAATGTTATGGTAGCTCATGTCCTATTTAAGATTTTTTGAATCAATAAGTCCTATCTAGTAAAATTGAGAATATTATTAGTTTTTTTCTCAATTTTTAAAACTAAGAATATTATTAATTTTTCATAATAATGTTTCAAATAATTATTTCATTAACTGATGAAAAAAAAAAAAACAGAGCATGAGATTAAACATTTTTGTCCTTCTATTTATTGATTTGATTCAACTATCCAATAAAACTGATAACATTATCAACTTTTTTCCAGTTTTAAAACAGAGAATATTATTAGTTTTTTTTTTTTGTTTGCACATATATATATTTATATATATTTTTACTTTTTTCAATTTGAAAGTTGATGTTTTAAAGTTTTGAAAATCAAAATAAATGTCAAATCATCAATAATATAAATGATGAACAATCATTATTTGAAGGGCAATTCTGACTGTTAAAAATTTAACGGGACTTGAAGGTCCAAGAAATCTTAATTAAAACTTAATGTTGTATAACTTCATAAATTAAGACTTGTGTTTAAATGTCCCTTTTATAATTTTGTTATCGACAGACCCCTTAAGGTAGGGTTAAAAAAAAAAAAAAAATTGTAGATAGGGAGGTCAAATTGGTAAATTTGAAATACGGACAGTTATCACAAATCACATGCGTGGATTAAGTTTGGACACAAAATCATAACAAATCAAATTAAAAATGTCAACATTTACAATTCATTTCAAAACAAATTCTTTATTGCTGAATTTGGTGGACGACTTGCCAAGTCTTAGGGAGTTAGGTTGGCACGCAATTGCTTTGGTGATGATGATAAAGCTTTATTTGGTTAAATTAATCAAGAATTGCTTGTCCTTTTTCTACTAGAACTAAGAGATGTACTTTCAAATGTTTACACTCAATCACACACAAAAAAACTATAAATAAAATAGAAAATGTTACGTAGGTTCGGAATAAGATGGTTTTCAATTCAAATTCAATAGAAAATGTTAACTACAAATCGTCATGTTTTAGAATAAATAAAAAGACACAATTGTCAATGTATTGCCATTTATTTTCTTGAGTGTTATCACGTCTCTACCAAACAATCACTACAACAAAAAGCACCAATGACGACTAAAAAATTGATTTTCGTCGCTGAAAGTTGCACAAATGGCGACTAAAATTGATTTAGTCGGCAATGATCATGACTTTTCCCGACTAAAGGAGTTTAGTCGCCGAATAGAGCACTTTTAGCGACTAAAGGGCAGTTTAGTCGCCCAATATAGGGCTTTCAGCGACTACACAAAAATTTTAGTAGCTAAAAGGCACGGTTTTTGGCGACTAAAAAGCATTTAGTAGCCAAAAACTATAGGTTTTGGCGCTAAAAAAAATACTTTAGTCGCCGAATGTAGGTTGTTTTAACCACAAACAAATTTTTGTAGCTAAACGTGAACAATTTGGCGACTAAAACTGAGTTTTGTCGGCAAAAGTTGAGGTTTTGGCGACGAAAAATAAGTTTAGTCGCCGGAAGTAAGTTTTTTTGGGCGGAAATTAATGTTTTTAGCGACAAAAGCAGCATTTAGTAGCCAAAGGCATAGAATTGGCGACTAAAATTCACATTTAGTTGCCAAAAGTGCTCTCATATTTTTTTTTAGTAAATACTTTATTTTTTACATAAAATATATTAAATAAAAAAAATATTTTTCATATATACAATTTTGTATTAATACCAGTGAAAATAGTATATAAATATTATTTGTTGCAATAATATTCTGTGATCTGGGGGGTGGCGTAGTGGGGGAGCAGTGTTGCTAAGGCAATAATGGGGTGCAAGGCTTGGCAACACAGGTTTGAATCTTGGGACAACCAAGCAGAGGCCAAATTTTTTTTTTTTTTTGTGAAATATAGTTTTGGCGACTAAAGGCGTTGGTCGCCGAAAGATATACCTTTTGGCGACGAAAATTTTTAGTCGGGAAATGTTTAAATAATAATAATAAAAAAAACTATTGGCGACTAAAAATTTAGTCGCTAAATGTACAATTTCAAAAAATGAAATTGGATTTGGCAACTAAAAATTTCGTCGCTGAAGACCTGTGAATTGGCGACGAACAGGTTTTAGTCGCGAAAGCCATCGCCGACCATTAATTCGCGACAACAGTGGCGACTAAAAGTTTTTGTCGGGGAAAGTGAAAATTCGACCTTTGGCGACTAAAAAAGGACCTTTGGCGACTAAAAAATTAGTCGCCAAAGGTGTATTTTCTTGTAGTGAATGGTGCTCGTGGATTGGGTTGGGTTGGGTTGGGTGACCTCCCATCCATCATCGATTTGAACTTAGGTTGATTAAGAAAAATGCATCCGCATATGTGTACTTGGACTATCGAAATCCCCATTCTTTGGCAGATCGGTTCGGGCCTGTACAAGCATGAAAAATTCGTCACACGTGTACTTCTTTTAATCAAGCTGAAGTCTCTACAAATGATGTTGTTTATCTTGCTTAACAACTCTAATGAGCTTAGCGGCAGGTGTGTGCCAGAAAAATCCCTCTGATGCTTAAGTCAGAACTCAAGATTAATATAAGAAAAAAACTCTAATGATCTTGTGAATAAAATTGCATTAAGTCAGAACTCAAGATTAATATAAGAAAAAAACTCTAATGAATCTTGTGAATAAAAATTGCATTACCTCATTCTAGGTTATCTCTGTGCTTTTATAATTTTCGCATGGTAGAATTCTAGTAGGATTCTACTCCTCTTCACTACAGGAAAAATGGTCATTACTGCAACGTTTTTTTTGTTTTTATATTCGTTTTTAGGGAAACGCCATAATAGATGAATTAAACAAACTTTTCAAAACGTTGTCTTTGATGTCATTTAACGACGTCGTATTTGGTGTATATATTGACACTGTCCATCCTCCGTCTCTCACTTTCTCTGCGTCTCTTCCACAGCTTCTCTCTCTCTCTCTCTCTCTCTCTCTCTTTCTCAAAGCCTCGATTTGAAGCTTTAGCTCGCTCGATTGCAGATTTGCATTGTATATTATCGAACTCTCTAGTTGTTCTTCATCGATCTGTTGCTGGAGGCTTTGATCAGTCTCTTCATCGAACTCAAACTCAAACTCGATCTGTTCTTCATCAAATCGCAGATCCAAAAATCGATATCAGGTACATTTTTCATTCTATGTTGAAAAATCGCAGATCGATCCTGTTTGCTCTACTTTCTCATTGTCAATACTCGCACAAGTCTAATAGTGAGATAACATATCAGGCCAATTACTGATTGAAAAAACCTTTGGAATGATGTAATATGTTTTTGGATTTTGATCTTTCAATACTACTAGCGACACTTGAAACTGTTATTCTATTGAAATAAATCAATCTATGTGTTGTTCTTTTATGGGAAATTTGGTATAAATCCCCCATTTACCTTCCTTTCATTTTAAAAGGACTAAGAAAAAAATATACTTCGTAAACCCCCTCATAATTATAAAGTCCTGCATAAAGGACAAAATTTATTATTTAAATATTTTAATCAGACTATATACCCTGCTACACTTCTCAGATCTACACCATTTTGATGGGAAGAAGTCAAATTGCAATTCGGCGGTCGCCGAGAAGAGAGAGAGAGACGTACGGAAGAACATGGAAGAAGAAGAAGCGCGGCCCAAGGATCGAAGAGATGCGGGAAAAGATTAGGAGGAGGAGCACCAAGAGGCCGGCGAATGCAACTCTCTGAGTCTGGTTTGCTATGGCTGTTGCCTTCATAATCTTACCCTAGATATGTTATATGTATATATATATATTATGTAAGATATCAGAAGAGAAGTGGATCAGATCAACAAGTGAAAAGCCTCTTCTCATAGAGTACAAGGAACGTGAGCGAGGGTTTGATCGTCGATTGAGAATTGATCCGAGACCGCCATTGTTGTCGGCTAGGAATTCGCTCTCCGACGAGTGAGAAGTAGAGAGATGATCAGAGAAGTTTTTAAACTTATTTTTGTTATACAATTTTTTAAAACACAGATTTGAGTTTTGAATATATATAATATATTATATATAATATTTTGTGTATGAGTGTTGTTAACACACTGTATTCTTTTCATTGAGATTTGATGGTTTGATCGAGTTTAGAAGTTTTTCTTTTCAATTAGATATGTTGATTTGTTGATTAAGTTGTGTTTGTTTTGTTTTTTTTTTTTTTTTTTTGATTTATTTTTGTTGTTTTTGATCTAATTTCATTTGACAGAACCAGAGTAAAATTTTACTCTGGTTCTATTGCTCTATTTTTTTGTTTCAAAATAATGAGAGTAAAATTTTACTCTCTGTTAGAATGATAGTAAATTTTACTTTTATGCAGAGTAAAATTTTACTTTTATACAGAGTAAAATTTTACTTTTAGCTTCAGAGTCTCACAGTTTACTAGTTTTTTCAGAGAAATTTTTACTTTTATACAGAGTAAAATTTTACTTTGTGTAGAGTCTAACATTTTACTAGTTTTTCAGAGTAAAATTTACTTTTATACAGATAAAATTTTACTTTTAGTTTCAGAGTGTAAAATTTTACTTTCATAAGAGTAAAATTTTATGAGGGTAATATGGTTAAAAGAAACAAGTTTAAAATGATGAGTTCTATTGTTGATCATTAGGTCATTTGAATGAGTTTTAGGATTACTAAGTTTATGTTTGTGTGTGTATATATTATACACGTCTTTTGAATTAGTGAAAAGGTAAAACTCATAAAACCAATGGATTTTTTGTTTTCCCTGTAGGCTTTGAAAGAAGCCTTTGAACAAGTTCAATTGTGGTTTATCTTGTTGTGGTAAGCATCCCATCTGCCAGACATATGTAATTTGGACATTGTGTTATCTTTTCATAAATTCCATCCCAAGGTATTGGCCCATATGGCAATCTCTCTTCCACACCTGTAGTAACTGTGGCTTATGAAGGCTTAAACCCCAAAGACCGCCCACCCCCCACAAAATAAAAAAGGAAAAAAAAAAAGGATGCTTAACCTCTCAACTCCTCAGGACCAACCTTTGATACAAATGGGCTAGATGGCCATTCTGTTTTCTGTTTTTAAAAAAAAAAAAAAAATTAAAAAAAATAAAATAAAAATTTGAAGGGCTAATACACTTTCCAAGTTGAGGACCGCATTTAAAAAAGTACAATGTGATCAAGGCAGTATAGTTTATATGCAAATGATAATATTGTCTATTCTTAGAGTTGATTGTGCAGTTGAGCAATGATTAGATTTGTTTCTATTCTATGCTTATTTAAAAACCTACTTCATTATTTCTTATTTTCACTGTGTTTGATTAATATGCAGGTTGATAAATTAAAAATTTTATCAGAATCGATTGCTTAACTCTGCTTCAAAAGCTGAAAAGCGTATTTCAGAACAGGTTATTAGCTATACCTGTCTATTTGTTTTTGTATTGTAGTGCACCTCTTCCTTCAGATAGGTCCTAGTTCTACTGTTCTCACATGACTTGGGTTGAACCCTGCAGTTTTATGAAAGAACAAATCCTGTTTTGCACAAATGTGGAGAATGGCACAGCACTCTGAGCACAAAACGATTTATTTCTGAAATTGAAATTGAGTTCTCAACTAGGTATTGAGCCTACGACTGGCCACTGCCAAAACGAATCAACAAAGGAAAACAAAGGTAAAACAACCTAAACACATCTATTGACACTCGAAACAGCTCAAAACAAGAATCGAGACAAACAAAAAACTCACACAACACTCAGATGTTTTCTAAAGGCCAGAGACCTCTCAGTTGACAGGGAGCCCAGTTTCTTCGGGGTATTATTTCCCACCCTTTCTTACTTGTGATTCTCACATCACTCTGGCACTCAATCTCTAGTTTTCTGAAAAAAGCCCTTTCCTCACTTTTTCTCTCAGCGTACATCTCTCTATTCTTTAATCTCTCTTATTTTTTATCCCTCCCTGGGTGGTTAATGGATAAACAGGAAGTCGTGGGCTCCTACCCTTGGCATTCTGCAGATTCTCTTTCTTGACATCGTTTGACGATGCCTTTGGCCAGTTTTGGATGTGATCAGACTTGTCCAAGTGAGGAAGTGGAAAATTCTGTTTTGGATGTGATCAGACTTGTCCAGTGAGGAAGTGGAAAATTCTGCTCCATTCCAGCTTGTGTTTCGCACTTGGCTTGATACCTCGCGGCTTTGGAGGATGAGAGCTTCTGCCCTTTGTTGTTAGCTTTAGTTATGCCCTTTTATGGCAAGCAAGGTGCCCTTTCCGGCAAGTATGGTGCCCTTTCTGGAAGTATGTTGACAACGGGAAAAGACAGAAAACCTGACTCAACTGTGCTCCTAGTTCATCATTTTGACCATTTTTTGTTTTTGACTTCTGCTAAAACAATTTGAACAAAATGAGAGTTAGATTAACACGCTTGTTCGATTTTCTGATTTGAAATCATGCGGGTCAAGTTATGAGCACTGAAAATTTTTCTTTTTTTGGGTCCAAGAAATGGTCCAGTTTTGGAAAAATGGAATAATTTTCGAGAGAATTAGTCAACTTCATTAAAAATTCTCAAAAACTATTTTTACAAAAATTGCCCCCTTGTCTAAATGGCACCATACGGCAACGGAAAGTTGCCCCTTGTCTGAATAGCACCACAGCACACTGTAATCAGTCCTCAAAGTGGCGATCACAACCGAACTCTCGAATACAGAGAAACAAAGATGATCAGAACCATTACAGGAACACAATCGATTTGGAAGTGTTTATGGCTTCTGCTGGACTTCGGAATAAAGTTGCCTACGTATCCCAAAGATGGAATCAAGCCTGACGTAGTTTCGAGTTAGGGTGCACTCGGGTGGTGACACTCTCCTTTTTACGCTCTAACTTTTGCCAAGGGCCGCCCTTCCGGGTTTTCAACCTTGCGAGCTCTGTTTTTCTTTTCTTTTCATTTATTTTCATTTCTTTTCTTTTCTTTTCATCTTTTCTTTTGCTCTAATCTAACTTTTGCCTGGGTTGCCCTTCCGGGTTTTCGGCCCAGCGAGCCTCTCAAGGGTAGAAAAGTTTAACTTGGTCCATGTTGAATGGTTTTTGAGATCTCGAAGCCATCTGAATCCAGTAGAATGGCTGCTGTTCACTGGTGATGTAGAAGTCCATTCAATGGAGGCTGAATTTGCCCCTAGTGTTATGGATAGGAACTCGGTTGTCCTTCAGCAATACTTTCTTCTCTCCGTTTCTTGGATTTGGCTTTCTTGCCAGTCTTCATTGGTTTGCAAAACGATCCATCTTTTGAATCTTTGAGCACATCTGACCTTTTTGCCCCTAGTTCAAGGGCTACTTCTGATCTAGCTTTGCAAGCTCTCTTTGACGACGTCTGACCTTCTTGATTTGACTTTCTTGCCCTAGTTCGAGGGTTGCTTCGAATCTGGCCTGACGGGCCTCCTTTGATGTCATACGACCTTATTGTGGTAGACCATTGAAAATTTTGAACCCAAGTTCAAGGTTTGAAAGCAAAAGGGGTCGAATCTTGAGGCTGAGAGCGATCCTATGCTGTATAATCTCAAAATCAATTACACCCATGTCTTCGCAGAACCATGCAAAACATTTTTTGAAATCTTTTAAGAAAGCGACTAGTCGCTCGCACCGAAGATAATGTAGAACCAATCTGGATCAAGCTAGGATCCTTCTCAGTACTCACATTAACAAGCATGATCTCATTCATTAAGGGCTTAGCATACCTCTCTTTCTCTCAGTTGATCAAATTTTTGCAAATCCCGAGAAATTCCTCTCTTTTGTTTTCATCACAGTGTTAAAAAAGTTTTGAAAAACTTAGGTCAATGTAATGAGTTCAAGGCACAGAAAAGTAGGTGAAAAGCACTGCCGTTTCATTCAGATCTTCTAGCACAACTGGCTTCAATGGCAGAAACAGACTCAAAAGAAAGAGGGTAAAGACAAACACAAAACAAGATAGTGATGTCCGAGGTAACACCCCCGAAATCACCTGACCCTAACACAACAGGACTGACTCGATATAACAAGACAGACTTGACTGACTCAGTACAAAAAGACTGACTCAATACAACACAACAAGGCTGACCCAATACCCAAGTCAGAAAGTAAAATAAACAACATTTGTACATTGCTCAAAACAGTGCATGCCATCCACCATATCTGGAGTAAACTGAGTGCCATCCGCAGGTGGCTCATCCCCCGATCACATAGTCACATTATCCCCAAGTTCACTAATCCAGTGCCAATAGACTTTGCAGGACTTGGCGCGACGATGACCTTTTTGCCTTGCCTCGGTGAAGGAAACACTAATTCCCCTTGAACTAAATCTCTGACCTGACAAAGTCTATAAACACAAGTCCAATGCACGCGGGGATATTGGAGCCTTCTGATGCTATGGTTCCGAGACTACCCTAGCAAAAGAGAAAACAGACAGCTCCTCAGCCTGATTTCACCAAAATAGATATGAGCAAAGCTGAATGACTGTGCTCTGTACTGAATTTTGCCCAAAATTCTTCCTGCAAACTGATACCCTCAGGCCGATACCCAGGCTTCCAACAGATACATGCATTCCCAGTAAGGACACACCCTAACAGCACATGTCAAGCAAATGAGAGCCAAAACACCCTTGTGGTGGGGTAGGGTTTCCCTGTCCTATTTTGTCAGGAACTAGGGCTTCACTACACACGCATGTGGTTTCAAACAACCTACAATGGGGTAAGCAACCTGTCATAGCTTGGAATGGTCTCTCTAGCTTCCGATATGCACTAGGTCGAATGGGCAAAAAGGGTGCCTCGGTAACAACCGAGGTTTGTGCTCCCATCGTGGCAGAGCCTGTAATCGATCTGCCTTATGGTACGCTTTTCTAAGCAAGCCTCCGACAAACGGTTTAGGAATAGCAGATGGCAAACACGGTGTCCTAGGCGCACCAATGCAAATGTAATGCAAAGAAACACCTAAGTGCAGACAAAACAACATATCATGAGTTCGAGTCAAGCTCTCTAAATCCCCAGCAGAGTCGCCAGAAACTGTAGACCGCCCGGAACTCTCTTCGCGTGCCTCCCCTTTCGGAGAGGAAATCCCTAGCAGAGTCGCCAGAAACTGTAGACCGCCCGGAACTCTCTTCGCGTGCCTCCCCTTTCGGAGAGGGCGCGAATTGGGTTCTAACTACTACAGTTCGGACTCCTGTCACGGTTCTGAATCTAATCTCACAAAGTGCAATGTAAGACTGATAAATCACCAAAGAGTCCAAATCCGGCAAATCATTTTTGGAAAATCGATTTTAATCAAAAAGCGCCAAACATGGACTACTTTGTCAGATTTCAGAGTCACCACCTAAATATTTTGTTTTCGGAAATTTAGGAAACCCTGACTCATGCCTAAGGCCACGTGTCCGTCATCACCAAAGTTGCCTCGGCTCGGGAACTTGGGTACGAGAGGGGAAGGTCCTGAAATGAGCACCCCCGCTCGCCAATCAAAGGATCGCCTCTACTAAACATGATATGTTGTTTGATAAACACGTGTTCTTATTCCGGTTATTAGCTAACTTACTATGTGATGCGCAGAGCATACAAGTATAGACTAAATCCTCAATTTGGAACAAAACATCCTATGTTTGTTTTTCGAAAATGGTTTGAATTTGCGACTCTCAAGTGGCTTAGAAATGCAGATTTGCCACCAAACAAGGTGGGCTTGAAACATGATGATTTTGCCACTTCAAGTGGGCTTAAAACTCACATTTGATGAATTGTTCCAATTCAAGTAATGAAGCCTTCATGCACAGGCATTCATGCAGTTAAACACTTAAGCACATAGCCTCATGGCAAGCATGCTAAACATGGCAACACTCACACTCATGTAAGGATGCTAAAGCATAAACACTCACCGAGTACTCCAAGCCAAAACAGAAGCTAATTAGTAATCGATGCATGATCCTAACTATGTCAACAATGCCTAATGCAACACATGCAATAATGCGACTAAATAGGCTCGGCTATCTAAGATGGCATATGAATGCAACACTTGATAACATGCTGTTAAACACGTATTCAAGTAGGTGTATTGAAATACGATGCAGTTTGAATGATGCGCCGAGCCCGGTGCATGCAAGACAGATGGATGATGCACGCATGCAAGCATATGGTATGCTAATCGAAATATGCCCTAATCTAACCACCGAAAGCAGATAAATAAAAGGAAGGAAGAAATGGGGGTTGGAAGACATGCACACATGCATGCACCCTTATTACAACATTATGCCCTCTCGACGGAGGGTCTGAATGAAAGCTAAGGTAATCTAAGCTAAGCTAATCTACTAATCTAATCAAGCTAATTAGACTAATTATTACACAATAAATTGAATAACTAGCAAACTAATCACTAATTATTACAACACTTTAATTAATTAACAAATTAACTAATTTACAAATTCAAGCTAGCTAACAAGTAAAGCTTTAAAAACTAAGCTACTCCAGCTCTGTTTGAAGAACATGAAGATGCATGCCCCGGTTTCCGCCTGAAAAGCTCTCCAGTTTGCTCTCTTGAGCCTCTGTCTGCAGGGTGTCTTCAAAAACAAGTTGCTGAAACTTACCAAACTAAAGCTGGGGAGTGCACCTGTGGGCTGCCGGCCACTTGCCGGCCAAGGATGGAAGGCTGCCAGCCATAAATGTGGCACTGCCAGCCACTGGTGTGCTGTGACACTATTCTGCAACAGAGCACAAAAACAGAGGAAAGGGAGGGTCTCCCTAGGGCATGTGTGTACTACACCACTGATTATCATCTCAAAACATCAAGGGAGGGGTGCCATTGGATCCAAAACCATCAATCAAGCATCGCAATGCATGATGGCCAAGGGTCCAACTTGTACACATTCAATAAATGCCATGCAAACAAGACACTAAAACCATGGCCTTATCATGAGAGATGAAAGGCAATGGAGATAAAGGGAATTGGCTCATTTTCATCACTTCAAGTACGAAATGAACCAATTCACCTCATGTTCAATATAACGTCTGATTGAACACAATGCAATGCACATTCAAATGCTTATCTTGGCATGTTTTACTTGGTTGATTTTATTTACACATTTTAACATTACCGATCCATTCTTAACCGGTTGAGTGTAATGTGAAAGTCCTCTAATGAGAGAGGGGTCAACCAAAGAATGGTTTAAGGCATGAGGGAGTTCATGCCTTCGGCTAGTAGAAACCCTCGAAAGAGAGTTAAAGGCATTGAGCATGAACTCTACTCAAGCTTAAACACATGCATGAGGTTAACCAACCCTCAAAGCAAATCAAAAGTGAAGAACAAAGAGAGGTTGCAGAATTTTCAGTGCTGAAATGGCATGAGAATGAATGCTAAAACATGCAAGCAACACATGCACAACATGCTAGGGGCAAAGCATTGAAACTAGTGAAAAGCATTATGCTAAAGGCATGCAATACAATGCTCAACACCCAAACCATCTATGAACAGAGCTTAATCATGCCAAAATAGTGGCCTAAACATGCTGGAAATGAAGTTTAAAAGACTAGACAAACATGCACACATGTTAGCCTATAAGCAAGGTATAATACACAACCCTCAAAAGCCATGAAGAAGTGAAGTATATGAGAGTGTGACTACACTATATGCACTGAAATTACATGCTAAATGGTGCCATACCATGCAAACATCACATGTACAACATGTTGAAGGCCCTAAAACTCAAAGCTAGTCAAGGCCCTTTTACACTACAACCATATTAAGCAATGCTCAAATGACCTTAACAATTCAAAACAGACCTAAGGCGGGTCAAAACAGTAGCAAAAACATGCTAGGCTCACAACATAGATTGTAAGAAAAATATGCCCATTTGATGGCTCACAAACAAGGCATGAGGCTCAACTTCTCAAAAACATTGAAAGAGCGATAAACATGAGAGTATGACAGTGAAACATGCTTTGAAATCACATATTAGATGATGCCATATCATGCAAACAACCCAAGCAAAGCATGCTAGTGGACTCCAAACACAAGACTAGTGAAGCCTATACAAAGCAAGCCTCAACGGGCCTAAACCACTCAAGACAGAGTTAAAGCATGCTAAAACAAGGTCAAAAGCATGCTGAAATAGAGCCAAAACAAGCTAGAATGATAGGCTTAGACATGAAGCATATTAGGCTAGCAAGTAGGATTACACTACAACTGTATGAAGCATGCAAGAGGTGACCAATCCAACCAAAAACAGAGTCATAGAAGGTCTAACAAGTCACAAAAACATGCTCAAACTAGGCCTCAAGAAGGGAGAAATACATGCTCATTTGATAGGCCAACAACATATGCTAACAAGACAACAGGAGGGGGGACCACCCCCTCCAATTTGGGAACTCAAAACCAACTTTTTACCACTGAAATTTCTCTGGATTTCAGTGGTTAAAAGGCCACGAAAAGATGGTTTGAAAGGTGATGAAAGATGGCACAAAAGCTACACAAGCTAAGGAACAAAAGGGAGAGACAACCCCCTAACACAAAATAGGTCTAAACCACCATTTTTAGGACAAAAAAACAAAGTTTTCTTCAGTTCAAAACCAAACCAAAAACAGTTTGCAAAGGTGGTAAAAACAAATATGAAAATAAGCTTAAAAGAGGGAGATGCTCACCCTTGAAGCATAGCACAAGAACAACCAGTTTTCTTGAGCCAAAACCACCTTTTGGAGCTCAAACAAAGTCCCAAGCTACCTCAGCCCAAAGATGATCCACTCTTGTTAAGGGTTGATAGGTTGAAGATGGATGTATGCAAGCCTTCAAGCACAAAATCTTTAGAGAGAGTGAAATCTAGAGAGAGGATTTAGAGGGAGAGGCTCCCAAACTTTTGCCAAATTGTTCTCAAATGTTATAACCCTTGAATATGAGATATAAGGCTTCAACATATAGCAAAAAGAGAGGTTTGGGTCGAAAATATCTCAAGAAACACAGCTGTGCCAGCTGGAGATAAAATATCTGCAAAATTCTACTTTCTGCCATCAATGGCCGGCACTTGACCGCTGTTGGCAAGCACTTTACCATTGTTGGCCGGCATGGGACACCATTGGATGGAAAGGGGCCGTCCTTGGCCGGCACATGGCCCAAAAATCCCATTTATGGCCCACATTCTCCACCCCTGGTTGGACAGAAAAATCTATTTTTTGGGCCCGACTTCAAATGGGAATATCTCCTTCATCTGGGCACATATGTAGGTCATTCTTGGGCCTAAATTGTATCCCTGGAAGTCTTGTTTCCAACGGTGGCAGCCTCACTTCAAAATTCTAAGTGTGAAAAAAGTTATGCTCATTTAAGTGAAGACTACTCAGTTTCGATCCTTCCGGGATTCATGCCGAACTTCTTCTCCAACTTGTTTTCTTCTCTCCTCTCCTCTTTTCTTCAACTCCAAACCCATAAACAAGGTGTTATGAAAGATTTTTCAAAAGAGTTCATCTCTCCTTCATTCATTTCCACTTTGTCCTTGCTCGGTTTACCGAAAAGCGCGACATTTAACAAAATGCGAGCGTCGGAACATCGTAGGAACTTTTTCAAAAATATTTTGAAAGAGAGGGTTTTAAGGTTTCAAAATATTTTGGGTCAAGATCGTTTTGGTCCAAAAACGGGTATGAAGTTGGGATTTGACTCTCTCCTTGCCGAAGAAATCGAACCCTTGCACTGCACAACTTTCACCACCAAGTAAACCATCAGTAGCACCCAAGTCTTAAGGGCGGTCAAAAATGGGGTGTCTACACATAGTAAAGCTAGTTTAATAACTAGAACAAGAGCATTTAATGTTGATAAAATTCATATCATGATTAGTAGAGGCCGATCTTCGATCGGGCAAGCGGGGGTGCTCAATCCATGACCTTCCTTTCTCGTACCTAAGTTCCCGAACTGAGGCAACTTTGGTGATGATGGACACATGGCCTTTGGCACTAGTCATGGGTTTCCAAGATTTCCCCAAAATAAAATATTTAGGGGGCGACTCTGTATCTAGCAAAGTAGTCCAATTTTGGCATTTTTTTAATTCAAAATTGATTTTCCAAAACGATTTTTTGAATTTGGACTCTTTGGTGTTTATTAGTTTCACATTGCGCTTGTGAGATTAGATTCAGACCCACAAGAGTCCGAACTGTAGGGCTTCTTTTCGAGTTTCCGAAAGGGGGCATGAAAAAGCCAAACTATGGTTTCTGGCAACTTTGTTGGGGAGTTAGAGAACTTGACTCAAACTCATGATATGACTTTTTATCTACACGTATGTGTTTCTTTGCATTTGCATTTGCATTTGCATCGGTACGCCTAAGTCATAGAGTCTGCCATCTGCTGTTCCTAAACGGTTTGCCAGAGGCTTGCTTGGAAAAGCTTGCCAAAAGGCTGACCGATTGCGGGCTCTGCCACGATGGGAACACAACCCTTGAATCTGGACTACCGCTGTACCGTTTGATCCTCCTTTCACTTCTCAGTATTAGGTGTGAGAGGTATATCAGGTTGTCTTGCTGAGGTACCCTTTTTGACTAATCGACCGAGTTGCATATCAAAAACCATAGAGACTGTTCCAAACTAGGACAGGTTGCTTACCCAAATGCAAGATTGTGTGAAACACTTTTGCTTGAATAGCTAACCCTAATTCCTGACGAAACTAGGGCAGGGTAACCCTACCCCATCATAGGGGTGTTTTGGCTCTCACTTAATTGTTATGTGCTTTTAGAGTGAAACTCTACAGGAGCGTGCATATCAGTTGCAAGTTTGGGTATCAGTCTTGGGGGTTGAAATCGGTGTTGAGTATAGTTTTATAGCTTATGATTGCAACTGTGTGTTGTTAGTATCTGAGCTGAGGTGCTGTACGGCTTCTGATTTTTGTTTTCTTTGCTTTATTTCTTTTCGCAAGGTAGTTTTTCACAATTGCTTCGGACAATTCTGTTACCCCCAAGCACTTTGGACTCGTGTACGAAGACTTTACAGATCCGAGGATCTTGTTAGGGGACAACCAGTGTTTGCTTTGCTCCCACCGGTTACGAGACGGAGGAGGGTTAGGCACAATTCACCAGTCTGGTAGTCACCTTTTACTTCGTCTGCGACCAGCCAGGCCCTGTCTTCTACTTTTACCCTAGTGAGAGAGTACTCGCCAGTTCTGATGGCTCAATATCCCCCGGTGGCATGGAAAACATGCTTCGTTAGCTTCAGCAGACCATAGAAACTATACAGCTAGATGCTGTCCACCAAGCTGAAGTCATAGCTCAACAAGCGGAAGTGATAAATAGGCTTCAGCAACAACAACCACAACCGGCAATAGCCTCTGCATCCCATGCACCTCCAGTGGGTATTCCAGCACCTGGAGTCATTGTCAATGTCCAAAAGAATTTGGGCATTCCAGCAGATCTGATCCCACCGCAAACCTCCAGGGCACCAGTGTACTAGATTAAGGTGCCATTTGAATTTGAGGTTGACCCCACTGCACTGAAGGTCAATAAGCTAGAAAAGCTCTTTAAGCGGGCACAGAGTGTGAATTCAATCCCTGACATTAAGGATGCATACACAGACTCTACAGTAACTCTACCGGACAGATTCAAGATGCCGCACATAGACCGGTTCGACGGCTCCGGGGATCCCATGGTCCATTTGCGGTTATTCTCTAATATCCTGCGACCAATGGGTCTTACTAGGCTTCAGAAGCTATCACTTTTTGGTCGGACCCTGTCCAGTATAGTGGCCATCTAGTATGCAAAACTCGAACACTCTGTGAAACGGAGCTGGGAGGAAATGGCTGAGGACTTCATCGTGCAATACTCCTATAATACCTAGATCGAGGTCACTACCTGTGATCTTGAAACGACTCCTCAGGAGCCAAAGGAGGGCTTCTCGAATTTTGTAACGAGATGGAGGGCCAAGGCATCTATGATAACGAGATGGAGGGCCAAGGCATCTATGATGACTATCAGGCCATCTGAGAAGGATCAAATCAGAATAGTGGTCTGCAATCTGCAAGGGAGATTATTGTAGAAGATGATAGTCTTGCCTTTGTTTACATTTGTTGAGCTCCATGAGATAGGGGTGCAGATTGAAGATGCGATGAAATAAGGGTTGATCACTAATGAGAAAGAACAGCCCAAGAGGCCCTTTACACGCAGTTCCAATGTAACCACGAGTGGTAGCACCTCTGCACAGCCTTCAAATGTGAGTATGGTCACCATCACTGTGATAACCCTACTCCGTATTATGCTAATTGATCTTTATCATGAATGTGATTATGTGTTTGATATGATTTTGAGTGCCATTTATATGAATATATATGGTTTTAAATTTCTATCTGTTCACCGTAGGAAAATCTGTTTGACTTTCTGATTTGGAATTTAAATTGAAGGCCTTATCGGCCACAGAAACCAAAATTGACTACGCCTTTGTGATTAGCGTAATTTTTAGAGCCTATGGTGAAATTTAATTGAAAATTGATTCAGATCAAATTAAATAGATTAAATTGATGTAATAGTGCTTGATTAATTAGTATTAGTGCCTTGTAATTAAGAGAGCCTATAAATAGGCCCCATTACACTTATCTTCACTTCTTCTTGAACTCAAAATCTGAATTACACACTAGTGAGAGTGAGGGGCCGGCTCTAGAGAGGGAGAAAGAAGGAGAATTGTGTGTTTGGCTCAAGTTTGTGAAAATTGGAGGTTGGACTCAAGATTCAACTAGAATTTGTGAAGATTAAAGCTCCTAGGTTGAGTAAATTCATGAGTTTAAGCTTGTGATTTTGTGAAATTCAAGACTAAATGGTGATCAAGAACATGAATTGAATTGATTATGATGAAATGAGTTGGTTTTGATAAATTGGAAGCAATACACACATGCATTTGTATGGAAATTGCCATGAATTGTTGTTTTGAGCTTGAAAGACATGATCCATGTTGAATCTTTGATTGCAGTTCATGCTTTTTGATCATCTCTTTCATCATTTAAATTGAGAAATGGAGAGCTATATCTCACATGCATGTACAATTCAAAAGAGTATGAGTTTTGAATACATGAAATTGTTATGTTGGAAATAAGCTTGGTGTATTGGGACATGCATGTGATTAATTCATGAAATTTGAGCTTCATAATGTAATGAATTTGGTGTTGGATCATTGTTAGTTAAATGTATTGTGTGAAGTTTGAGTCATTATATGCAAGATATGTTGATTTGAATGCAAGTTTGAAGCTCAAGAACAATTCTGGATTTTCCAGAATTTGGCATGTCCGCTCGAGCGGGAAAGGCGCTGCTCGAGCGGGAAATGCGAGCTCCCAGAAGTTTTGCAGACATGGGTGTCCGCTCGAGCGAGAATATCCACACTTGAGCGGGGAGCCACGTAGTGAGACTTTCAGCTCGAGCGCCCGTCTTCACGCTCGAGCGTAAAAATGAGGTAACAAGTACTTTTGCAAACCTAATGGGTCCGCTCGAGCGGGGAAGTCCACGCTCAAGCGGGGACCCCTGTTTCAGAAAATTGGTAAAGGTGTTCTGTGTTTCATTTTCCGTTCTCTTTCACTTCTAAGTACTCTTAGGCATGCATTGCGCATTATGAATGAAAAAGGATATGAAAGAAGCCTAAGAGGGGTGTATGAATTAAGAACGGATTGAATCGTTTGTGACCCATATGTGTTATGTAATGTGTAGGGTCAAGCTCCAGGGCAAATCAACCAGCTGATCACTGTAAGTAATATCTTAATAAAGATATTTTGAAATATGTTATTTGTCCAATTACTTATCTCCCCTATAAGTCTTATAAGTTTGTTAATTTGAATTATGGACAAATTTTTGCTATGCCATATGGTTGGGCCTAAGGCCGTCTGACTCGAATGATAATCTGACATGAATGATAGTCTGACATATCAATGAATAGGCCAGAGGCCGTTGGGTATGAATGAATGGGCCAGAGGCCGTATGACATGATAGTCTGACATGAATGATAGTCTGACTCGAATGATAGTCTGACATATCAATGAATGGGCCAGAGGCCGTTGGATATGAATGAATGGGCCAAAGGCCGTATGACATGATAGTCTGACACGAACGATAGTCTGACATACCAATGAATGGGCCAGAGGTCGTATGACATGAATGAATGGGCCAGAGGCCGTATGACATGAATGAATGGGCCAGAGGCCGTATGACATGAATGAATGGGCCGAAGGCCGTTTGACACAAATGATTGGGCCAAGGCCGTCGGACATGAATGATTAGGCCCAAGGCCGTCTGTTGTACATTGTTATAGTGTATCTTCTTTATTCGATATTATTCACTGGGCTTTTGCTCACGCTCATTCATGTGTGTGTGTAGGTGAGCCAAGGAATGTCCAAACCCAGCCTCGGTGAAATAATGTGGGAAACAGTCAAGGTTTTGGAGAGTCAGCCCAATGTCTCACGCACGAGACTTGTCTTCGCCTCTTTTGTCCTTTTGATGTGGTTTTGTTATATTGGCGAAAACATTAGATCACTTTTGTATATAAACTTTGGGTTTGACCGACTTAGAGTTAATGATCCTGTATGTAGAGTACTTTGTGTTATTACTTATGTTGACGTGAGTTATTAACATGCATATATATGGATTGTTATGATGTGCATATAAGCACAACTCTGTGGACAAAGTTTTAAATTTGCTTCCATTTAGCCCCTTTACTCTGATGAGTTATGTCTTGTTTGGTTTGAGGCCGTAGGTAATCCCTCGATTACTGGCCGGTTATGCCCTTAACCCTTAGGGGCGGGTTCGGGTCATAAAAACCACACCCAAAACTGCCAACCCTTTCGGCAACACATCCAACACAACTCCACAAGCCTCAACCAACCAGGCACAATCTCAAAGGGTCTTTACCCGCTTCACATGCCTTTATCCAAAGCCCTAGGGGTCCTGATCAAAAAGGGCCATCTTAAGCCACTAGAGCCTCGCCCTCTACCCGATCCTCTCCCCCGAAACACAACCTGGCTAAATACTGTGCTTTTCACCAGCAGTATGGTCACAACACTGATCAATGCTATAGGCTGCGTCATGAGATTCAAGATCTCATTGACAATAAGGTGATAGCACCTCCCCAAAAACCCAACGTCACTACAAATCTTCTCCCACCACATAACCAAGTCCCTCCACCCCGACATATAAACCTCATCCACTCACTGGTAGTCCCTTATGACCCCAGTATATATACCACCCCTTCCCACCTACCTAAGCCAGCGTTATTCATCCCTGAGAGCACAGACTTGTGCATGATGAACACGTCTACACTCCAACCTGAACTAGTGGTGGTGACAGTGGTAAATAAAGGGAGGTTAGCCTTGGTGGAGAATGTCAGTCCGTTGCCCGAGGGCTCTAGGACTTATTTAAAGGGATGTACAACTCGTACTACTATATTGTGCCAATCAGTCAAGCTAAGCCGAAAATGGCGTTGCCGACTGAGATGGAGGTCAGTGTAGTTCGACAGGATGGCGAAGTCAAGGATTAGATGATCTGGCCGACCGAGATGAGGACATAGACAATTTGCAGTTCTTTGATGAGCAAGATCAAGGGGACGTGCATATTGATTGGTTTGATCTGAACGGGTCGATAGACAATTCTGGGTGGCTAAGTAAAGAACCCGATAGAGATGAGAGAACTGAATTGAAACTGGAAGAACAGAAAACGAGAACCGCTACAATGGCTGGAATGGCCGATAGGAAAGGTAAGCTACCAGAAAACACCGTTGTAGAACAATTGGCTCAGGAACTGGGCATTGTTAGTATCTTACATACAGATCAAGAAGCTGCACTAAAACGCTTTGAGCAAGAAATGGGTGAAAATAATCGGAAAGCCGGAAAGGCCCAACACCCTGCAGGGGAGATTTATGACGAGAAGATGATCCGAACGGAGCTGGACAAATGCTTGTCGGTTGGCGAAGGAATCTGATGAGATGATGACAACCTACACCTGGCCTATATTGATGAGGATTGGGGTGAAGATCTTCCTGACAACACTTGGTATGTGGAAAAGGTCGACCATATGACGAAAAGTGGCCGATATTTCAAACCACCGCATCTGGACCAACCCGAGGCATCCGGGAAGGATAAAGAAGTAGATAAACAGAAAGAAAAACTGTTGGAAGAAGAAGCTATGTTGAAACAATTGAAGAAGATTCAAGCTGATATATCTATCTGGGGTCTGCTTATGGCTTCGTGAGTGCACAAACAGGCTGTACTGTCGGTGATGGATAAAGCTAAGTTATCCATCGACACCACCCCGAAACAACTAGTGGGATTAGTCTTTCCGGGAGGCGCTGAACTAACTTTGACCTTTTCCGATAAGGAACTACCGCCGGAAGGCTCTGTACACAACAAGCCTCCATACATATCAATGGAATGCCAAGAAAATTGGATACCAGTGATATTGGTCGACACCGGGTCAGCAATCAACGTCTGTCCATGTCGCACGGCTTATGCTATTGGCCTGAAATCGGCAGATTTTGTGCCTATATCCCAGGTGATCCGGGCGTATGATAATACTGGCAGAGAAGTGATGGGAACAGTGCATATTAGAGTACAGGTCGGCTCAGCTCAACAGGACATTGAGTTCCATGTCCTGGACATTCCAGCCACTTTCAACTTACTACTTGGGCGATCCTGGCTGCACCAAGTGAAAGTTGTCTCTTCCATTCTCCACTAAATGCTGAAGTACCCCCATGGGAAAGGGGTGGCCATAGTCTTCGAGAATTCATCTATACATCCTCCGCCAGAGGTAACTACACCTATGCTGGAGATTATACACGACAAAGAGGATGTTTTTCTTTCAGGATTTACCTTGGCTGAGGCCCGGGTAGTGCAAAATATCTTGGCTGTTGATGGGGACTTGTATGTCAATGCCCAATCTATATACTTCATGAAAAAGCTCCAACACATGCCAAGAATGGGATTGGGAAGGAGCAGCCGGAAAAGTGTCACTGCATTGGCTAATGTGCCATATAACCCGTATTCCTTTGGTCTCGGCTATACGTCCACCAAAGAAGATTAGGTTAAGAAAGGAAAAGAGATGGCCTACAGAGCCAGAGCTAAGCAAACCGGGAAGCACTACGAACTTGTGCATAGACCAATTCGGGGAACCTTGAATGGTTATTTTGTTCAAGAGGGTGAAGACTTCCCATTATGTGGTTTACTTGAACCCTGGTTCAACTCTGAGAGGCAGTGGGTTCCTGGCTTTCAAATTTTCTTTCACTTGCAGCTACAAGATAGTGATACAGAGGAAGAGACTGAACTAACTGCTAAAGCTGAAAAGGGCACAGAAAGTGATTCCAATAACAGGGAGCTTGGAGTAAGAGCGGCACTGGCATGTCTCCTTTTGGATCCTCTGATCAACTTAGAGAGCTTGGGGGATAACCTAACCGTTTCCGTGATGGGGGACCAACCGGGTGTGAACCCTTCTAGCAGCATCTTGGATGTATCTAACGCACCATCTCTCGTTTGGCAGCTGTAGGAGGGCTACCTGTCTAGCAGTTCTGAGTCAGGTAGTGAACCAGAATCTAATTCCGCAGAGTCTGTGGAGTCGGAATCAGATTCTGGTGTCTCTGAGTCTGGGTCTCATATTCCAGGGGTTGATCACCCGGATGCCAAGATTTTGTCTAGGTCGTCCTTTTCTTTTTCTTTTGAGTTAGTTGTAACCGAGGAATTGGATGAGCTGGACCTTTTGAATGAGAATGCCACTGCAGATTCTGAGTAATTCTCTGTGCCTCTTATTTATTGCATTGATCATGACTTTCAAAATTTTGATGAAAATGATGAGGAAGGAATTCCTCGAGTTTTGAAAATTTTGATTAATCGAGAAGAGGAGAGGTTTACAAAACCCCTCGCTGATGAAATCATTGCTTTTAATGTGGGTACTAAGAAGGATCCGCATCTGGTCCAGATCGAGTCCACGTAGTCTTCGGAGGAGCGCGAGCGCTCAGTCTCTTTATTAAAAGATTTCAAAGATGTTTTCGCGTGGTCCTACGAAGACATGCCTGGAATCAATCCTGAGATTGTACAGCATCGGATCCCTCTTGAGCCCGAGGCCCGACCCATCAAATAGAAGTTGCGGAGAATACGCCTAGATTGGGCTTTGAAGATTAAGAAGGAAGTCACCAAGAAGATAGACACAGGGTTCTTGCTAGTATCTGAGTATCCAACTTGGTTGGCTAACATTGTCCCAGTGCCGAAGAAAGACGGCAGAATTCAGATGTGTGTGGACTTCAGGGATCTGAACAGAGCCAGTCCGAAGGATGACTTTCCTCTACCGCACATTGATGAATTGGTGGACTTTACCGCAGGCCATACGTTGCTCTTCTTCATGGGTGGATTTTCCAAGTATAACCAAATTCTGATGGCACCCGAGGACAGAGAGAAAACTGCCTTCACTACGCCGTGGGGAACTTACTGCTACAGGGTGATGCCGTTTAGGCTGAAGAATGCCAAGACTACCTATCAACAAGCTGTAACCACTATTCTGCATGATATGATCCATAAAGAGGTCGAGGCGTATGTAGACGACATGATTGTCAAGTCCAAAGAAAGAGAGGGCCACTACATTGCCTTGAAGAAATTCTTTCAACGGATCAGAGAATACAGATTGAGGTTGAATCCACAGAAGTGTACCTTCGGTGTAACAGCAGGGAAAATGCTGGGTTTCTTGATCACACAAAGGGACATGGAGGTAGATCCTTCCAAAATCAGGGCCATCCTAGAAATGCCACCACCAAGGACTAAAAAGGAGGTCCGAGGCTTTCTGGGTAAAGTGCAATTCATAAGACGGTTTATCTCTAAATTAACCATGACTTGTGAACCACTTTTTAGTCTCCTGAAGAAGGGGAAAGAAGTTCCAATGGGATGATCAATGTCAATTTGCTTTTGAGCAGATCAAGCAGTATCTTCAAAATCTACCTGTGTGGTCGCCGACAGAGCCGGGGAAGCCTTTGATTTTATATCTGTCGGTAACAAACACAACGATGGGATGCATTCTTGCTCAGGAATCTGAGGATAGGGTGGAGAAAACCATCTATTACTTGAGCAAGACAATGCTAGATTACGAGACCCGCTATATCCTGTTGGAGAAAGCTTGCTTAGCTTTGGTATGGGCTGCTACGAAGTTGAGGCATTACTTGTTAGCTCACTCCATAATTCCGGTTTTGAGATTAGATCCCATCAAATATCTCTTTGAGAAACCAGCGCTTACGGGTAGGCTAGCCCGTTGGTTGCTTCTCCTTTCCAAATTTGATCTAAAGTTTGTTACTCGTAAGTCGGTCAAGGGCAGAGCTGTAGCGGAGTTCCTGGCAGATCACCCAGTGGAAGGGGATGAAGCGGTAGAATAGTTATTCCCAAATGAAACTATTCTGCAAGTTGAGGAAGAGATTTGGACAATGTATTTTGATGGAGAGTCTAATCCATACAGTTATAGGATAGGGGTGTTGCTGATAGCACCCGACAATTCCCAAATACCCTTAGCCTTCAAACTCCAGTTCAAAGTATCTAATAACGAAGCAGAATACGAGGCATGTATCGCTGGTTTGGAAGCTGTCCTGGTACTAGTGGCAAGAAGGTTGGACGTAATCGGGGACTCGAACCTAGTTGTGTCTCAAGAAAAAGGAGACTAGAAGGTCAAAGAAGAAAAAATGAAGATCTATCACCTGACCTTGGATGTTCTGATTCCTAGGTTTGAGAAGTTGACTTTTACACATCTACTAAGAGAGAACAACAGGTTCGCTGACACCTTATCAACTCTATCTTCCATGATAGACATCCCGTTTGGAATCCAAATGTGTCCGATCATCGTTGAGCAGAGGTATATGCCAGCCTACGAAACTATTATCGTGATAGATGAAGTGCAAGATCAAAACCCTTGGTTTTATGATATCTGAAACTTCTTGGAAAAGGAGGTTTGTCCACCAGGGGCAAATGCCAAAGATAAGAGGGCAATACGGCGGATGGCCATTCAATTTATCGTCTATGGAGGTAAACTATACAAGAGGGGTCATTTGGGAATGCACGAGTTATATGTCGACGCAAAGGAATCAAAGCGCCTAGTAGAGACCATCTATGGGGGAGAGTGCGGAGCGCACATAAACGGAGTAATGTTAGCCCAAAAGATTCTCAGGCAAGGTTACTATTTGTCTACTATGGAGGAGGATTGTATCGGTTTTGTTCGGCGATGCCATAAATGCCAAATTCATGCCAATCGCATGAACATCCCGCCATCGAAACTATATAACATGACTTCATCATGGCCTTTCTTAGTCTGGGAAATTGACATCAACGGCGTAGTCACACGGAAAGGGTCAAATGGGCATGAATACATTCTGGTGGCAATTGATTACTTTACAAAGTGGGTGGAAGCTTAGTCTTATGCAGTGTTGAAAGCAGCACATCTGGCTAAGTTCATTCGAAATAACATCATTTGCCGATATGGAGTCCCAAATGAGATCATTTCAGATAATGGTTCCCATTTCAAGAAAGAGGTGATCGACTTATTGGAGAAATACAATGTGGCTTTTCATAAGTCATCCACATACCGGCCGCAAACCAACAGAGCTGTTGAGGCTGCCAACAAGAACATCAAGCATATTCTGTAGAAGGTGGTTGAGACCTACAGGGACTGGCCAGACAAATTGCCATTTGCACTCTAGGGCTATAGAACTTCAATTCGGACATCTACTAGGGCAACCCCTTATTCTCTTGTCTATGGTATGGAGGTTGTTCTGCCAATTGAAATAAAAGTGTCATCACTGCAAGTTATGGCTGAGTGTCAAATAGCAGAGGCGGACTGCCAATAGAGCAGGTTCGAGGAACTGATGTTGTTCGATGAGAGAAGGCTGAAAGCACTGTACCATGTTCAAGGTTATCAATGCAGGATTGCCAGGGCTTTTAATAAGAAAGTTAAGTCCCAGAATCTCAAAGAAGGGGATTTGGTGCTGAAAGACAACCGAGCTCCCATCCATGACCCTAGGGGCAAGTTCAGACCCAATTGGACTGGTCCTCACATCATCAAAACTATCTGGTCGAGTGGAGCTGTTATTCTCATAGACCTGGATGGCCTAGAATTTTCCCAACCAATCAACATGGACAAGTTGAAGAAATACTATCCCTGAGAGGCTCGCTAGGCCAAAAACCTGAAAAGGTAACCTAGGCAAAAGTTAGAGCACAAAAAATGGAAATAAAGAAAAACTGAGCTCGCAGGGTTGAAAACCCTAAAGGGCGACCTTGGCAAAAGTTAGAGCGCAAAAGGAAAGTGTTAATACTCAAGTGAACCAGAACCGAACTACGTAAGGCCTGATTCCCATCTTCGGGATACGTAGGCAACTTCATCTTGAAGTTCGGCTGTAAACACCTCCAACTCAACTGTCCTGTCCATGTGTTGATTAGGTCATCTTTGTCTGTTCTTTATCTGAGAGTTCGGTTGCGATCTTTATTCTAAGAGCTGGTTACAGTGCTGCGCAGTGCTATTCAATCAAGGAGCAATTTGTGATCTTCGAATTCGAGGTTGTACATCTCAAGGATTGATCCCATGCGTGTCAAGTGGTGATCCTTATCGAAAATGGTTTTCAAAAGTTTTGATAATAGTTGATTTTCCTCAAATTTTCCTTTTTACAACTTTGACCATTTTTGGACCAAAAGGAAAATTTTCAGCGCTCACAACTTTAATTTCTTTGATTTCAATACAAAGTTTTCTAACTCTCGATACAAATCAAAGTTGTTTTTATTACATTCATAAAACTTGAAAAGTAAGATCAAAGCAATAAACTAAGGGCTTAGATGAGTCAGGTGGTCCTGCGTCCCCCGCCTGTGCTTGTGGAAGCTTCTGATGCTAAAGTGGGCCCAGATTGTGCCTCATCTTCAAGCCAAGACAGGCACTCACCAGAAAGGGTGCAGCTGAAACTAGGGGCAGGGGCCAAAAGCTATCTCATCCTCCAAGCAGTGAGGTACCTAGCCAAATGTGGACCTCGGATAAGGAATGAAACCGGGTATTCTAACCCCTCCTCTGGGCAAGTCTGATCATGTCCAAACTGACGTCTGAACCGGAACAGAAAGTAGAATACACGGTGTGTAAGGCCAATCAGGTGAATGCCAGGTTGTCAAGTCATGTTGTAGCTTATTTCGGTCAAATTCAGCCAGGGGCAACGCCAAGCAATGTCAGCAGCAAACTTGTTGCACATCCAGTGGCACCACCACCCTTTATTCGAGAAATCCACTAGCTGTTGGTGGAAAAAGTATGCTCAGGCTGAGTATACGGGGCAAGAGTCCACTACCTTCAGCTTGTCCATTAGCCATATCTGGGAAGGGATGAAGAAAAATAGAGATTAAAACATAGAGAGATGTATGTTGAGAGAAAAGTGAGAAAATGGCTTTTGAGAGAAAAACATAGCATAATTGCCGAGAGATGTAAGAAACACATATTAGAGAGGGTGGGAAACATTACCTGAAGAAGTAGTGGACTTCCCGCGAATTTGTTTTTCTCTCGCCGATGGAAGGCGTCTAAGCCCATCAAAGTCTCGGCTAACGCTAAGCCAATGCAACTCTTTCCCTCTTTCAAACCGTGGGCCACTTCGATGAGTTGAATGCTAGACCCTCCGAAACTAGAGGCAAGAAGGAAATGAGCCAACATGCACAAGCAAAGGGTGTGTTGCCAAAAACCCCGCCAAAAAAGATTACCTCAGTCGCCAACTTCAGAAAATTGATGAATCAGATTGGGAATATCCATCTCCTCATTATGAACCAAGGATCGAGCCTCATGTAAAGTAAGTCCGCATATCCTTCCCATTGCTTGGATGTGGCCAAAACGGGGCTGAGGTATGATTTCCTCGTCGTGTCGGGATTCCATTAACATTTGGAATTCATCAATTGTCGGGAATACCTCTTGTCCCCCGAAGCTAAAGACGTGTGTAATCGGGTTCCAACATCTAGCCACAGCATGAAGGAACAGAAAACAAAGCTGAGAACGACTCAGCAGGAAAAGTGCATTTATGCCGAAACCCCAAAAATTCACCTTTTCTGAGCCATTGAAATTCGCAATCCAATTCGAGAGTTTTTGGGCGAAAAATGGCTTCATTTATGAAGAATTTGAAGCTGAAATGAAGAAACTATGAAGTCTAACCTTTCGTAGAAGATAAGGCAGTGAGTGGAAGCCAAGTGTCAACAATCTAAAGGTCCTGTACATCGATGACCGGCAAGGCTCATTGATGGCCGGCAAGAGGCATTGATGGCCGGCAGGCCACCCCTCATGGCCGGCATGTGGCCGGCAAGCACTACTCATGGCCGGCAGTCTCTCACTCTAACCTGCTATCCTTCTTTGTGCTGGAAAGTGTTGAATGCATGTGTTTTGTTCTGTTCTTTGTGTGTTTTAGAGTCTTTTTTTTAGTCCTTTTAGGCTTTAGCGAGTTTGTTGAGTTCTATTCGCTTTATTTTTGCTTATCAAGTTATATTTGTGTTGTTTTTGTTTATCAAGTTGTTGTCGTTTTGTTTATCGAGTTGTATATTGTTATTATCTCAGTTGTTGGTTGATTCATTGCCTGATTAAGACCATTGTGCCAATACAAGTGTTTAGTTTGCAATATCAAATTCAATCTCATTTTCATGCAATATGGTGCTCATGATGGTGCAAAATACAACACTTTTTCAAATAAAAATTGGTTTCCATTCCGATCATGGTTTTTTTTACAAAAGAGGAGTACAAGTTTTTAAAGCAAATAAAACCTGCCTAAAGTTGTACAACGTGCTAAAACTATAAACAAAAAGAAACTAGGCAAAAATACAATAAATCAACGCTAGTTGCCTCAGGCTCGAGAAGCCCTCTTCGTCCTCTTCCTCAGAGGAGAGGACTCTAGGGCACTGTCTCCGTCGGCGCCGCTATCTGAATCTGAACCAAAGTCTGAACCAGAGCCATCTCCGCTCTCCGCGTCGGAGCTCACCTTGACATTGCCCCCGCTTTCAGAACCTGAGCCGGTGTCATCATCTACACTCTCAGATGACTCTGAATGCTGACTCACTGCCTCCTCAGAGTTACTCGTCTCGACATCATCATCACTCAGAATGGGCTCTAAAGGGCCACTCCCGTCTCGGGTGCCTCTAGCTCTGCCTCGGCCGCGTGACGGAATCTGTCTCTCTCTCTCTTCTCCCTACTGCTGGAGGAGGTACTATTGGTGCAGGTGTTGCAGCTCTTGCTGGCGCCATCGGCATAGGTGGGATCTGAAAAGACAGTTCTTGCGTATTAGTTACAACATGTATATCAAATGCAAGCATAGTATGTAAAATGAGTGTATGCAGAAGTTAGATACAGTGTGTTAATACAGTATGCAAGTGCAGTGTGTCAGATGTGGTCTATCATTGCTATGTATCAGTGCAGTTTGGGAAGTTTTCAATGTCAGTGACAATGTGTCAATGGAAAGTTGATGCCTGGAATGTAAAACTGAAGAAATTAACTAAACGCCATAGAGGCTGAACAATGTCTTTCTCCTCTGTATCATCCTCATCAGCAAAGTTATCAGCTCAAGGGTGCCTCATGTATACTCAATCGGTGCCTGCAAATGTATTTGAATGATTAGTATCTACCATAGATATATTTGAAATAAAATATGGAGTACAAATGCTAAAGTGTGGCTCATGCCGGAGTTAGGCCTCGAACCTCGACAAGCTCATGACCAGCCACTGCGGGCTCAATTGGGACCTGGTAGGCCTCCCCTATGTGTCGCCAGCAAGTCAGTGTAGTGTGGAGCTCTAGCCAATCAGCCCTCCGCCCTGCTCGGGAAGCCCCTCTGCCATGGGCCCTGCTCGCTCGGGTCACTTTGCGCCTCACTCTCGCGGCAAGAGCTCCCGCCTCCTTATCTCCACGAACTCCCGTCAGGGGTGGCATCAGGTGTGTTAGGATGAAAGCTGCATAGTCGCCCTCTGCTCGGAAGAAGTCGACATCGAGGTCCATAATGAACTGGATAACCTCCTCAACGGATAGGCTCTCTATGGATCGCATGGACTCTGGTAGAGCCATCAGGACGACCGGGTCCAGCACACCCTTAATTTGGCGCATGAAGCGCTCCCCCAAGAACCAGGCCCGGCAGAATGTGATAGCAGGAAATGGCCTAGGCGTTGGCAAGCTGGTCCCATACCCCCCTGGCAGTAAGGCTCATAGCTGCCACGTGATCTGCGAATAGAAGTTGTACAGATTATTAGTTACTGTCAGTTGCTAAGTGAACGGTTTCAAAGCAGAAATGAAATGACTATGCTTTTGGAGTACCTCATGGGCGCCTACTGTGTCGAAGTACCGACGGAAGAAATTGAAAGGCTCACGAGTCCTACTGCGAAGCTGACCATCGTATATCCACGAATAGGGTACCATCAACGGAAGCTCTCTATAGGGTCTGGGGCGAGAGTCGAGAAGTATGTGTATACCTCTAGCTAAAGGGAAAATGCAGTGGTATGTGATCAGTATAGTATCGAGTAGATGCAGAAAGTGCAAAACATGAAACGTAGTGCATGAACAGTGTTTGAGCAGATACAGAAATGGAAAGCAGAAAGCATGTATTGAAATAGATGTAAAGCAAGAATTGTACAGTGAATGAAAAGTGCAAAGAGAGAACTAAGATGTGTACCTCTCAGGCTTGCCAGTAGCCTCCAATCAGGTCTCCCCACAGACGGGAGGTAGAGCTCATATATCCATACAGTGTGGTGAGGCCAGCTCCGCCCCATTCGTAGAAACGGACCCGAGGAAGGATCACCAAGGCACTCAGCAAATACAGGCCAACGGTATTCCACCTGTTCGAAAATAAGGTGGTACCGAAGATAAACATCAGGAAGCCCCTGGTATTGCTCGGTCTCTTCTACCGTCTCAGGCTTGGTCCCTCTGAATTGCTCTGCGAACTAAGTATATCTCACCATCCCCGTTCGGTATATGGATGGGTATGCCCCATGCAGCTCGAACCAGGCTGCCTCCCACTCCTCCACATCAGTATGAATAGGGATCGGATCGACCCCTACGACTAAGCCAGTGATCATGGCAAAGTCGTAAGGAGTCATCATCATCTCCCCTGCGGTGGAAAAGTGGAAGGAGTTGGTGGTATCCCACCACCTCTCCACCAACACTTCTAGTAGGGGACGACTCGTGACGACCCGAGTCAAGCCAGAGCAAAAGAGGCCGAAGCTTGCCTCGTCGATGATGTCTCGAACTCCAGCTGGGAGCTCGTCATACCAGTCTCTAGCAGTCGTACCATCATAGCCTCTGAAGACACGAGACTCGAAATGCATCAGATAAAGGCAGTGCATGAAATACAATCAAATAAAGGCAGTGCATGAAATGTAATCAGATAAAGACAGTGCATGAAATGCATCAGATGAAAGCAGTGCATGGTTAGATAAAGGCAGTGTATGGGTGGATCCGAATACAAGGCAATGCAGGAATTGCAAGTAACTAAAGGCAGAAATACATGAAGTAGAAATACATGAAAATAGAGTTCTTACCTCGATGGTAATGGCCGATAAGTGAGACTTTGGCTCCCTCAACAAAAGGTCCTCCGGTGCACCGCAAGTGAACTCGGTGAAGCATCTGATGCCTCCAAAAGTGGGAAGTATGTGTGTCTGTGGGTGATACCTCACCAGATCAAAAGGTCGTACCCTTAGTGGTAGCAGCTCCGGCTCGACCTCGGGCTCGAACTCCACCTCTAGGTCAGCCTCAAGATCAGCTATCGGCTCCTCTACCTCCGGCATAAGTGGAACTACTGGGAGAACCTCTGGAGGAGCCCTGTCATGAGGAACCTCGTTCGCCAGCTGAAAATAGGTGCGAGATGGGTGAAAAGTGAAGAAAAATGGAGAAAAACGGTAAACTTGGAAAAAGTCAAACCCTAGGAGAGAGAAAATGGAGGAAAAAGTCAAAGCTGGGAAAAATACACAAAACTCGAGAGAAACTCCAGGGGAATGAGCCTAGAATGCTGGAAGTGAGGAAAGAAGCACCGAAACAAAGTTTCAATCGGTTCAAAGTGAAGAGAACAAAGAGGGTTTAGCGAATCAACTTCGCGTAGAGTGTTGGAAAATGCATAGAAAGTGGAAATCTAGCGAGAAGGAAGGTCTAGAGAGAGAGGGAGATGATTTTGGGGCATGAGGAAGTGAGGAAATGAAGTATGGTGGCTCATACATAAGGCCCAAGCCGAATTGTCCAAATTGCCCCCGATCTGTCATCGATGGCCGGCACATGGCCAGTGGCCTTCCCTCATGGCCAGCAGGTGGCCGACAGCTTTCCTTGGGTTCTTGAGGATGTTTTGTGTCCTTGGTTTCCAAGAAGTGAAGAGATTTTTCACTGTTGAGTTTAGAAAGCCTCTGCGGAAGCTCAAAATTGTGTTTTCGGTGCGCGATGTTCGTCACTTGTCAACATGAACGAGGTGTATCCTTTAAACATATTGTAATTCTTCCGAGAGGTGAATCGGAAGTTTCCTCTGAGTTTGTTTTCGTCAAATCATGCTTTGATATCTTGTATAGAACGTACATGTTCTATTTGTTGTTGCATGGAACGTGTACTTCACTTTGTGGCATATAATATGCATTTTATATGTTGTTGTAAGATTTGCATCTCCCTGGAATTGCATGCTCATCTTGCATTAACTCTTGAATCATGCATGGAACGTGCATCCGCTTTTGTGCATAGAATGTGCCCTTGTTACCAATCATGCATAGAATATGCTTATGCTCTTGTTTATCTTGCATAGAACATGCATTCTTACTATATCGCGTTTGTTAAATCTCTTTCCTACACATGCACGATATTGTATGTATGGTTCATTCAGAGGAGTTCTAGGTACAATGGTTTGTGCCCTTCAGATCGCATCCTTCCACTTTTCCTCCTCTCACGTGAGACATGTTAGGATCGCTTCGGTTGAAAACATTCGGGTGCGTCCCAATGGTCACACTACCCCTTTTGATTAAAAACATTCGGATGCATCCCGGTGTTCATACCACCCCCTTCAGTTAAAAACATTTGGGTGCGTTCTGGTGTTCACACCACCCCCTTCGATTAAAAACATTTGGGAGCGTCCCGGTGTTCACGCCACCCCCTTCAGTTAAAAACATTCAAGTGCATCCCGGTGTTCACACCACCTCTTCTCCTATCGCGTAAGACGCATTAGGATTGTTTGTATTGGTTAAAAACATTCAGGTGCACCCAGTGTTCACACCATCCTTTCTCCTTTCGCGTGCAACGCGTTAGAACCTTGGTCGAGACCTCGGGTGTACCCAACAGTTACTTCGCCCTTCGCCTTTCCTGCGTGTTGCGTAGTTAAGCTTGCGTAATTTTCTTACATCCTTTCCGCATGAAATGTAGCTTGGGTTTGTGTTTCTCGCGTGTGGCGGGTGGTTTTCTTTTCATGTTTGGAATTGCTATGCCTTGTTTCAGTTTGTTTAACTATAGCATTTTCTTTGCATAGCATTTGCATTTAAATGTTTCATTGCACAACCTCATTGCATGATCTTAAGTTATGTTCTTGCATCATGCATATCATGTGCATTTTGCCCCAGAACTACGCTGGTTTGATTCCTTGCAAAGGGATACGTAGGCAGCCTGCAGGCGCAACCGTTTATTTCTGTTTTGATTATTTGTCCAAGTCTTACGACCTCGTCAAAATGGGTCGTCTCGGGGCTTTGACATTCACTCACGTCATTTCATGACTCTGAGTTCTGTCAAAGAGGGGTAACTGTAGACACCCCATTTTTTACGGCCCTTCAAGACTTGAATGTTTTGGCAGGTACATCCGATGACGAGTCTGATTGCTTACCCAGCGCTTGAAGTCTTCGGAGGAACACCACATGTTTGAACCTTTCAAACCCTGCATCCATTTTGTCTCCTTTTTGGACCATGTCTTGGTCTTTTCCTCCTGCAGTCTCTAGTGGCCTGCTGGCCATCTATGAAGGCTGCCGGCCAGAGCTTCTGGTCTGCTGGCCATTGATGTACCTTACCGGCCACCCGTGTTTTCTGTAGATATTTTGTGCCAGCTACGCTAGCTATTTGCACAGATGCTTGCATTTGTCCACACGTGGAGGGCTAGTTCTACTTGTATAGAATTCATGTTTTCTATATATAAGGAGTCCCTCTCTCATGTTTTAAGGTAAGAAGATTTCAAATTCAAAAATTCTCTCTCTCTTGAAATTTTGTGCTTAGTTGCTAGATAAACTATACTTTTGCATATCAATACTTAACCTAAAGTGATCACCTTTGAGCTAAGGTCCCTTGAGGTCTTAATTGAGCTCTTAAAGGTGGTTTTGGCTTGCATTTGTGCCTAAAGTAGTGTTTGGCTTCAAGAGGGGTATAACACTTGTCTTTTAACTCATTTTAGCACACTTGTTTCTCCATCTTTTCCCACTGTTTTGAGCCATTCTTGAGCTATAAAAACTCTGTCAAAATGGGCTAAAATTTGTGGTTTGAAGCCATTTTAAGGTAGGGGTGGTTCACCCTTCTTTGTACCTTATTTGTAAGGCTTCGCAGCTAGCATTTCCCATCTTTAAACCATCTTTTTTTTGGGCCTTTAAACACTAATTTTCAGATTATTTTCAGTGGCAAAAAACATGTTTTGAAGTCCAAAATTGGAGGGGTTAGCCTCCCCTCCTTGTGTCTTGTTTGTTAACCTAGTTAACTCCATGTGTTAGCATGATTTTCTAGCTTTTTGTAGCTTTGTTCCAGCATGTTTTTGCCTCTGTTTTAAACTGCTTTAGCTCTTTTTTGGGCTGTTTGGGTCAGTTAAGTCTTGTTTTGCATTGTTGTAGTGTAAAGGACCTCACAATCTTGGTGTTTTAGGCCATTAGGCACCTCTTGTTTGAGTTGATTGCATGATTTGGTGTTGTTTTGCACTTCATTTCAACACTAATCACCTCTGCAATCTCCCTCCTTTCTTGGTTTTTCTTTTTGCTTTGAAAGTTGCTTCAAGTCATTTGTGGGCCTAAGTATGGAGTTGAGATTTCATACTTAATGGTTTAATCCCTTTAAGGGTTTATTACCAACGGTATGAGACTTCTTTCATACCCAAAGCAATTTGTGTTTTGAGCATTCTTTCCATTAGAGGACCCTAACACACCTTTTGGACTTAATTGGATTAAAGAATGGTTGGTAAGTTAAAATGAGTAACTAACAACTTGGGACTAAAATTGAGCAAGATAATGACTTATGTGTTGTGTGTTCAATCAGACGTTAGTTGAACACAAGAAAAATTGGAACATTTCATACTCAAAGTGATGAAATGTCTCAAGTTTCCTAGGTCTCCATTGCCCTTGATCATGCATGATAGGGTGATGGTTCTTGAGTGTCTTGTTTTGCATTTATTGAGCTTGCATTGCCTTGGGTTACAAGTCATCATGCAATGAAATTGCTTGGATTGGTGGTTTGTTGCTTAAGGTCACAACTCCTTGGATTTATCCATGAAAAGGAGGGGTGAATTATGCAGATAATCCTTGGAAAAAACCTCTTTTTGCTTTGTTTGAACTCTGTTGCAGCATGGTGATCCAGTGCATCAGTGGCTGGCAGGCCATCATCCATGGCCGGCAGGCCACGTTCATGGTTGGCAGATGGTCGGCAGCATTCATCCATGGCCGGCTGGCCATTGATGCAAACTTCAGCAGAATGTTGGTAAGGTGGAGTAGAATGGTTCTTGAAATGTTCAACTTTGTAGACAGAGGCTTTTGAGAGCAAAACAGAGGTCTTTTCAGGCGGAAACCGAGCATGTGCATCTTCCATTTCCCGAGGCGGAGTAGTGGCAGCATAGTTAGAAATGTTAATTGCTTAGTTTACTTACATTTGTGTTGTAAATTAATTAGTTAGCTTACTAGTGAATTCATTCAAGTGTTGTATTAATTAGTTAATTAGTTTAGCTTTTTATTTGATTTGTAATAATTAGCTTAGATTAGCTTAATTAGCTTAGCTCTAATTAGTTGCAAGTCAGTTAGCTTTTTATTCATTTGGACTCTCCTTCGTGAGAGCATAATATTGTAATAACGTGTATGTCTTCCAACCCCACGTTTTTCTCCCTTTTACTTAACCGCTATTGATGGTTAATTTAGGAGCATCACATTTCAATTAGCATACCTTATGCTTGCATACATTCATTCGTATTGCATACACCGAGGCTTGACACATCATTCAAACTGCATTGTCATTTCAATACCTTCTTTGAATACTTGTTTAAATCGCATGTTATCAAATCGATTCATATACCATGTTAGTAGCGAACCCTATTAATTGCATTCTTTGCATGTGTTGCATTAGACATCTTGTATGGTCAGGAAACATGCATATTTTTCTAACTTATATTTTATTGGCTTGGAGTACTAGGTGAGTTTTTAATGCTTTAGCATATTTGCATGATTGTGAATGTTGCCATGTCTAACTTGCTCACCATGAGGCTGAATGCTTACTTATTAAACTGCTTGAATGCTTATAGATGAAGGCTTGTTGTTTGAATTGGAACGATTCAATGAATGTGCGTTTTAAGCCCACTTTGTTGAGTGGCAAATCAGTTTTAAGCCCACTATGTTTAGTGGCAAATCCGCAAACTTTAATCCTACTTGAGGTGGCAAATTCAAACCATTTTCGCAGACAAACATGAAATTGAATTGTTCCAACTTGAGCAAACTAGTCTATACTTGCTTGTGCGCATCACATAGTAAAGCTAGTTTAATAACCGAAACAAGAGCATATAATGTTGATAAAATTCATATCATGATTAGTAGAGGCAGATCTTTGATCGGGCTAGCGAGGGTGCTCAATCCATGACCTTCCCTCTCGTACCTAAGTTCCCGAACCGAGACAACTTTGGTGATAACGAACACGTGGCCTTTGGCACGAGTCATGGGTTTCCTAGATTTCCCCAAAATAAAATATTTGGGTGGCGACTCTGTATCTCGCAAAGCAGTTCAATTTTGTCATTTTTTATCCAAGTCGATTTTCCCAAACAATTTGCTAGATTTGGACTCTTTGGTTTTTATCAGTTTCACATTGCACTTGTGAGATTAGATTCAGAACCGCAGGAGTTCAAACTGTAGGGCTTCTTTTCGAGTTTCTGAAAGGGGGCGCGAAAAAGCCGAGCTACACTCATCAAAGAACTGCAGGTTGTCTAAATTGTACTCAAGTTCTGCCTAATCATCCAACCCCTGGCTCGGGCCATCTTCCCTAACCACATTGATGTCTACCCAGGTCGATAGCACTAGTTTAGTTCTGTTTTGACCGGTCGGCACAATGTAGCAGCTCGGGTCATACACCCCATTAGGTAAGTTCTCAAAACTCTCTGGCAACAAACTTATACCTTTCTCCAAGGTAGACTCCCCTTCCGTTGTAAGCATCACCACAGGCTTAGATTAAGGGTTGGACGTGTTCATCATGCATAGATCTGTGCCTCTAGAATGAACAACGCCGGTTTTGGTAGGTGGGTGAGGGTAATATATATTCTGGGGTCATACAGGGTGGCCAGTGTATGGATCAGACTGAGATTTCGAGGTGGGAGGACTTGATTATGGGCCAGGAGTGGATTTGTGGTCACATTGGGTTTTTGAGGTGGAGCGATCACCTTGTTGTAAATGAGATCCTGAATCTCATGACGCAATCGAAAGCACTAGTCGGTATCATGACCATACTGTTAGTGAAACGCGTAGTATTTTGCGGGGTTGTGTTTGGTTGGGAGGGGATCAGGCGATGGGCGGGGTTCTAATGGTTTGAGGTGCCCTTTTTTGACTAGCACCTTGATGGCTTGAGACAGGGTCATGTACAGTTGATTGAAGGTTCTCTGGGATCGGTCAGGATTGGAGGGTGTTTGTGAGCTTGTATTGGCAAAGGGGTTAGCAGTCTTGGTTGTGGTGACAATGCTTACATCTGACGGCCTCGCAGCTATGCTACCCCCCGCAGCATTGGAACTGCGTACAAACGACCTTTTTGCCGGCTCCTTCTCATCTGTGATAAGCCCCTGTTTTATGGCATCTTTGATTTGCACCCCAATCTCATGGAGTTCTGTAAATGTGAATAAAGGTAAGATGATCATCTTTTACAACAGTTTGCCATGTAGATTCCAAAAAACCATTAAGGCCTTAGCTCTCCATCTTGTCACAAATTCAGAAAAGCCCTCCTTCGGCTCTTGGCGTGTTGCTTTGAGATCACGAATTGTAACCTCGATTTGAGCATTATAGGAGTACTATGCGATGAAGGCCTCAACCATCTCCTCCCAATTTTGCTTAATAGAATCTTCTAACTTTGCATACCATATGGCCGATATACCTGACATGGTCCGGCCAAAGAGAGACAGCTTTTGTAGTCTAGTCAGGCCTATCGGCCGCAAGATGTCTGAAAATAGCCGAAGGTAAACCGTTGGGTCTCCGGAGCCGTCGAATCGATCGATGTGTGGCATTTTGAACCGATCTGGAAATGTTACTTCAGAATCGGTATACCCGTCCTCTATGTCTGGGATGGAGTTAACACCTTGTGCTCTCTTGAATAGATTCTCTAGTTTGTTGACCTTAAGTACAGTTGGGTTAAGCTCAAACTCATACGGAGCTTCAGTTTGATACACAAGTGCTTTTGGAGGCTTGCACTGGGATTGGCTCTGCTGGATTACCTTGATTCTCATGGACATTGGTAGTTTGAACGGTGGCTTCGGGTGCTGGGATACCTGTGGAAGGTGCATGGGATATAGAGGCCGCTGCCGGCTGTGGTTGCTGTTGTTGTAGCCTGTTTATTACCTCAACCTAACGGGCAGCATCTTGTTGTAGGGTTTCAACTGTTTGCTGTAGATGATATATCAATTCCTCCATACTGACTGGGGGATACTATGTCATCAGAATAGGCGAGTGATCTCGTGCTGGACTAAAAGTAGAAGATTGTCCCTGAACCTGACTGGACACAGGTGAATTAAAGGGTGATTGCTGTAAAAACTAAACCGTCAATTCTGCCTGATTCTCCACCGTCTTGTAACCGGTAAGAGTGAAGCAAACACGGGTTGTCCTCGAACAAGATCCCCGGCTTTACAAAGCCTTCTGACTCGAGTCTAGAGTACTTGGGGGATATCCAAACTTTTTGAAGTTATGGTGGTCAACTACCTAGCAAAAAGAAATAAAACAAAAGGAAAGCAATAATCAGAAACCACACAGCACCTCAGCTAATGATGTTATTAACACAGACATGACCAAAGCTATAGGACTGCACTCCCCACTAAATTTCGCCCCCAAAACAAATACCAAACTTGCAAACTTGCAACTGCTATGCACATTCCAGTACAGTTTCACTGTAAAGCACATACCAGTTAAGTGAGAGCCAAAACAACCCTATGAGGGGGTAGGGTTACCCTGTCCTAGTTTCGTTAGGAACTAGGGTTCACTATTCAAACAAAGCTGTTTTCACACAATCCTACATTTCGGGTGACCATCTTGTGCTAGTTTGGAACAGTCACTAAGGCTTTACTATATGCGACTAGGCCGAATGGTCAAAAAGGGTACCTTAGTAAGACTACCTAATATACGTCTCGCACCTAACACCGAGAAGTGAAAGGAGGATCAAACAGTACAGTGGTAGGCCAGACCCGTGCATTCCCATCATGGTAGAGCCCACGACCGGTCAGCCTTTTGGCAAGCTTTTAGGCAAGCCTCCAGCAAACCGTCCAGGAATAGCAGATGGCAAACATAGTGACTTAGGCGTACCAATGCAAATGCAAATGCAAATAAACATACAAGTGTAGCTGAAATTTCATATCATGAAGTTCAAGTCAAGTTCTCTAATTTCACCAGCGAAGTCGCCAGAAACTGTAGCTCAATTTTTTGTGCCTCCTTTCGGAAGACGAATAAGCCCTACAGTATTGGACTCCTGCGATTGTGAATCTGATTCCACAAGTGCAATGTGAAATAGATAAACACCAAAGATTCCTAATCCGACAAATCTTTTTGGAAAATCGATTGTGAATCAAATTGCCAAAAATGGACTACTTTGCCAGATACAGAGTCGCCACCTAAATATTTTTGAAAAATTTAGGAAACCCATGACTCGTGCCAAAGGCCACGTGTCTGTCATCAGCAAGATTGTCTCAGCTCGGGAACTTAGGTACGAGAGGGGAAGGTCATGAATTGAGCACCCTCGCTCGCCCGATCAAAGATCGGCCTCTACTAATCATGATATGAATCTTATCTACATTATATGCTCTTGTTCCAATTATTAGGCTAACTTACTATGTGATGCGCACACACACAAGTATAGACTAATTTGCAAGAATTGGAATGCTTTGATTCATGTTTGTTTTGAAAATTGTTTCGAATATGTATCACTTGAAAAAGTGGTCGCATATAAACATTACTCAAATTATTCCAATTCAAGCAACTAGCCTTCATCCACAGGCATTCAAACAAATATATCAATTAAGCACTTACCCTCATGGCAAGCATGCTAGACATGGAAACCCTCACACTCATGAAAGATGCTAAAGCAAATAAAAGCTCACCTAGTACTCCAAGCCAAAAAGAGATGAGAGAGTTAGAATAATGCATGATCCTAACTATGCAATATGACTAGTGCAATACATACGATATGCAATTACTAGGCTCCACTACTAATATGGCATATGAATCAATTTGATAGCATGTGGTGTAAGCACGTATTCAAAGAAGCGTTTAAACTAACAATGCAAGTTAGTATGATGAACCGAGCTCAATGCATGTGTAGACACCCCATTTTTGACCGTCCTCAAGACTTGGACGTCGTTGTTTGAACACTCGATGATCATCCATGTTCGTGTTCGTTTTGAGCTCCGGAAGTCCTTGGCGGAGTGCCTTGCCTTCGGACCTCTCAACTTGTCTATTTTGTGCTTGGTTGTGTACTAATAACTTGTGGCTTTGCTTCTGGGGAAAAGGGTGGCCTGCTGGCCAACCCTACAACCCATCGGCCAGGATTATTCCCATCGGCCATCAGTGGTGGCTGGTCGGCCTCATTAATGGTCGGTCGGCCACAAATGATGGCCGGCGGCCATTTTTCTGCTTTTTCAGATATTTTGTGTACCAGCTGTGCCAGCTGTTGAACACTGAAAGCCTCCACCATACACGTGTATGGATGGATTCAAGCAAGCTTTTGCTTGCATTTTCTATATAAGTGGAGCTCTCTCCCCCATTTTTAGGGTTACAAAATTTTCAGAGTTGAAAATTCTCTCTCTCTAGAATTCTCTCTCTCTCTCTCTCTCTATCTCTATATATATATATATATATTGTGCTTAGAAGTGATTTTTCTTCACATATTTGCATACAACCCCTTAATGAAACACCCCTATCTTGGAGCTGAGGTTTCTTAAGGCTTGTTTGGAGCTCCTAAAGTTGATTTTGGCTCAGAAGAAGACCTGTTTTGCTGGTGTGCTTCAAAGGTAAGAATTTACCCCTTTTAAACCTTGTTTTAATTAAGTGTTTGGCCATCTCCTTACACTACTTTGAGGCTGGTTTTACCTTAAAAAAAAAAAAAATCTGATTTTAAGGTTCTAAAAGGTTGGTTTGAACCTTGTGTGGTTAGGGGGTAGTTCCTTCCATTTGCTCTTTGGCTTGTAAGCCTTTTGAGCCTTCTTTTAAAAGCTTTTGAGTCCATCTTTGTTGACCTTAAAACCACTGAATTCCAGAGGAATTTCAGTGGTAGAAAGTTTGTTTTGAGGTCCAAAATGGGAGGGGATGGCCTCCCCTCCTTGTCTTTCTATGCCATGCCTTGTTAGCATTACAAAGTAGCATCATTTTATGGCTTATGTTAGCTTAGTTTAAGCATGTTTTTGGCCATACTTTAAAATCTTTAAACTCTGTTTTTGGCTGGTTTAGTCATTGGTTGCTCGCATCTTGCACTTGTAGTGTAATTTTGCTTATTAGCCTAACATGTTTGATGATTTAGCCTATCATTCTAGCATGTGTTAGCTTAACTCCAGCACATTTTTGCTACTGATTTAGCATTATTAAGCTCTGTTTTGAGTGGTCTTGGACATATGTGCTTTGCTTTGTATAGCCACAGTGTAGTTGGCCTTCACTAGCTTTGTGTTTCGGAGCATCTAGTATGCTTTGCTTGGATTGTTTGCATGCCATTGCATCATTTAGCATGTGATTTCAGACCATATATCATTGTCACACTCTCACATATTCCACTCTTTCAATGCTTTAGAGAGTTGTGCTTTGTGCCTTGTTGGTGAGCCAATACATAAACATGTTTTTCTTGCCTTTTGTGCCAAAGTTTCAGCATGATTAGGCCACTATTTTGGCATGGTGTAGCTCTATTTTGGGCTGGTTTGATCATTTGAGCATTGCGTTGCATGTTTCTAGTGTTGTGTCCTTCACTAGTTTCATTGTTTTGGCTCTTAACATGTTGTGTATGCGTTACTTGCATGTTATAGTCTTATTTCTCATGCCATTTCAGCACTAAAAAGTATCTGCAACCTCCCTCCTTTCTTCTTTTTTCCTTTTGTTTTGAGGGTTGTTTGGCCTTAAGTTTGTGTTTAAGCATGAGGTAGGGTTTGTGCTCAAATGGCTTTAACCCTCTTTTGAGGGTTCCTCCTAGTCAAAGGCATAATCCCTCTCATGTCCTAAACCACCCTTTTGGTTGACCCCTCTTATTAGAGGATTTTCACATTGGACTTAACTGGTTAAGGGATTAATTGGTAAGCTAAAATGTGTAAACAAAAATGAGCCAAGTAAAACATGACTAAGATAAGCATGTTGTTTGCATTGCATGTGTTTGGATTGGACGTTAATCCAAACACAAGAAATGTGGGATGTTCCATACTCATAGTGATGAAACGTGTCACATTTCTTGGTCGCCGTCCCCCTTGATTGTTCATGATAGGGTGGAGGCCTTTTGAGTCTATATGCGCATTCACTAAGCTTGTACAAACTTGGTTCTTTAGCCACCATGCATTGAAAATGCTTGGTTGGTGGCTTGAGAGCCAAGTACCACTCTCCTTTGAGCTTGAGATATGACAAGGAGGGTGGCAGTACACACATTTCCTTGCAAATACACTGTCGTGCCTCTGTTTGCTCTCTGTTGCAGCAAAAGGAGGAAGTTCAGGAAAGCAGTGGCCGACTGGCCACATGTCTAGCCGACCGGCCACCCAATCCATCACACTGGCCTCCAGTACTGGCCAATGGCCACCATTTCTAGCTAATCAACCCTCAGTATGTTCTTGAGATAAAACATAAGCAATTTGGAGGTTGGCACAATTTTCAGAGGCCCAAAGATGTGCAAACAGAGGCATCTAGAGGCAAGGTGGTGGATTTTCGGGAGGGTGCAATTGAGCATGCATATCTCTCTCGCTTCCCAAGGCCATTCATTTAAATTGCTTAGCTAAATAGTTCATTAGCTTAGTCGTTTTGTAATTAATTAGTTAAGTGTTTAATTAATTAATTTGGTTTGTAATTAATTAGCTTAGTGTAGCTAGTTATTTCAATTGTTGTAATAATTAATTAGCTAGAATAGTTAATTAGTTGGTTTGTAATAATTAGCTTAGCTTAGTGTAGCTTAGCTTTGATTCGGACCCTCCTTTGAGAGGGCGCAATGTTGTAATAAGTATGCGTGCGTGTGTGCATGTCTTCCAACCCCACACCTTTCTCCCTTTTATTTAACCGCTTTCGATGGTTAGATTAGGGCATATTTCGATTAGCATACTTTATGCTTGCATGTTTGCATTCATTCATTTGTCTTGCATGCACCGGGCTCGGCGCATCATTCAAACTGCATCGTATTTCAATACTTAGTTGAATACATGTATCAAATTGTCGCATTCATATGCCATCTTAGATAGCCGAGCCTATTTAGTTTCATTATTGCATGTGTTGCATTAGGCATCTTGTATAGTTAGAATCATGCATTGTTTCCTAACTAGCTTTTGTTTTGGCTCGGAGTACACTGTAAGTTTTACGCTTTAGCATACTTGCATGAGTGTGAGTGTTACCATGATAGCATGCTTGCCATGAGGCTATTTGCTTATTTGATTAACTGGATGAATGCCTGTGGATGAAGGCTTCATTGCTTTAATTGGGACAATTCATCGATTGTGAGTTTTAAGCCCACTTTGCGAAGTGGCAAATCATGTTTTAAGTCCGCCCGAGGGTGGCAAATCCGCACTTTAGCCTACTTGCGAGTAGCACTTTCAAACCATTTTCAAAAACAAACATGTGTTGTTTTGTTCCAATTCTCGCAACTTAGTCTATATTTGTATACTGTGCACATCACGTAGTAAGTTAGCTAAATAACCGAAATAAGAACACATGTGTTTATCAAACAACATATCATGTTAGTAGAGGCCGATCTTTGATCGGGCGAGCGGGGGTGCTCATTTCATGACCTTCCCCTCTCGTACCCAAGTTCCTGAGTTGAGGCAACTTTGGTGATGACAGACACGTGGCCTTTGGCACGAGTCAGGGTTTCCTAAATTTCCCAAAAATAAAACATTTAGGTGGCGACTCTGTAATCTAGCAAAGCAGCCCAGTTTTGGCAATATTTGATTTAAAATCTGATTTTCCAAAATGATTTGCCGGATTGGATTCTTTGGTGATTTATCAGTCTTACATTGCACTTTGTGAGATTAGATTCAGAACCGTGACAGAAGTCCGAACTGTAGTAAGACCAATTCACACCTTTCCGAAAGGGTGGCGCGCAAAGAAAGTCGGTCCTACAGTATGCAAGACAATGGATGCAAGGCATGAGAGAGGCTAAACAAAACATGATGTCTTAAACTAACCATCATAAGCAGTTAAATAAAAAGGAGAAAGACGTGGGTTGGAAGACATACATATTATTACAAGATTGCACCCTCATGCAGGAGGGTCCGAATGGCCTAACTAGCTAAACTAATTAACTATCTATTACAACAACAAATTAATCAACTATTCTAGCTAATTAACTAATTATTACAACAAATTAATTAACTATTCTAGCTAACTAATTATTACAAGACAAAATTTAATAACTAGTTTAACTAACTACTTATTTACAACATTCTACAAAATTAATTAGCTACAACTACTTAATTACAACAAATATCTAAGCTATGTAACTAGACTAAAATAGCCCTGGCGAGCAAGGAGTGCTCATGCATGCGCAGATTTCCACCCGAAAAAGCCAATGTTCTGCTGCCAGGAAGCCTCTGTTACACAGTAGAACACTTGCACTGTCTTTCCTCCTTAAAAACAACTCTGTTTTATTTTAGAAAGCTATTGCTGGATTTTGCAAAGGTGGCCGGTGGGCTAGAAGTGGTGGTCTGCTGTCCCCAAATGGTGGCTTGCCGGCCATTGATGGGTAGTTCTTCCTGCTACAACAGAGAACAAACAGAGTAAGCACAAGGTATTCTCAAGGGTTGTTTGCACAACTTACCCCTCTTTATCATCAAACAGCTCAAAGGAGTGGCAAAATTTGATTCACAAACCATCAATGGAAGCAATTTCATTGCATGACGGCCTATGAACCAAAGGGTGCAAGTTTAATAAATGTAACAAATAAGACTCTCAAACCCTCTCCCTATCATGAATTGATCAAGGGAAGTGATTGACAATGACTCTTGAACCGTTTACATCACTAACAAGTATGAAACAATTCAAGACTCAAGGGTTCAATTAACGTCTGATTAAACCCAAACCAAATTATTATCTTGCATCATTTCAGTCCCAATTTTATTACTCCATTTTAATTACCAACCATTCGTTGGTAAGTTAAGTCCAAAGGTGAGCTTTAAGTCCTCTAAAGGAAAGAAGCATCAAACCAAGAGTAGTTTTAGACATGAGAGAACTGTCATGCCGTTGGTAATGAACCCCCGAAGGGATTAAACCACTAACCACAAGACCTCAATCTCAAGCTTTAAACAAGCAACTAGTTTGAACCAACTTTCAAAGCAAAACAAAAGCCAAGAAAGGAGGGAGGTTGCAGAGATGATTAAAGGTGATCACAAGTATGGAAAGCCATAAATAAATGCTATCAACTCAAATAGGATAGTGGCTAAGGCCTAGACCACCAAACCTATGAGGACAATTACACTACAAGCGTGCAATACAAAGCTCAAATGCAATGAACACTTAAAAATAGTCCTAAAATAGTGCTAAGTAAGTCCTAAAACATGTTGGAACTATGAAAAAAATAGCTAGGACAATAAGCTAAAACATAGAGCATGCTAGGCTAGTAAGCAAGACACAAGGAGGGGAGGCTAACCCCTCCAATTTTGGACTTCAAAACGAAATTTTAGCCACTGAAATAACTCTTAAAATCAGTGCTTAAAAGCTCAAAAAGATAGTGTAAAGGTGGGAAACACAAGGGTAAAGGCTAGAGAAGCAATGTGGAAAAAGAGATGAACCACCCCTCCACCCTTTAGGGCCTTAAACCACAAGTTTTAGCCCAAACCCAAAAACAGTAGAAAACAGTATGAAAAATAGTAGAAAAATAGCAAACAAAACAAGGAAACAAATCAAGCCTTATACCTCTTGAAGAGGAGAACACTTCCAAGCAACAATTCAACACAAACATACCCTCAAGAGCTCAAAGAAGGCTCAAAATTACCTCAGCTCCAAGATGGTAAGGTTTGGTTTAGAGTGTATAGGCAAAAGGTCAAGAAATTTGCAAGAGAGAAAAGAATTGTAGAAAGAGAGAAAATAATTTGCTCCAAAAATTTTCTAACCTTCAAAGCAAGAGGGGAGGTCCTCTATATATAGAAAAACATTACACTTCCTTACAAATATCAATACATACACGTGTAAGAAGGTACATGCATCTGTGCCAACAGTTGGCACAACTGGCAGAAAAATATCTACAAAACACACTTGTGGCCGGCAGGCCACTAATGCTGGCCAGTAGGCCACATGTCACGACCCAAACCCGCCCCTAAAAGTTTGGTCCATGACCAGCCTGTACATAGGCCTCAAAACAAAATTTATGAATATTTATTCACATACGGGGCCTTAAGCAGAAGCAAATACCAATATAAAGATAACGTCCATTGAGCTTGTGCATACATGATGAAATAAATAGATTTAAGCGTTTAAATGCACTTCCATATTTACATATACAATCACAGAATTATGCAGATCTCACACACACACTTATATAAGACTCCATAAATTACATAACTCCCAGTAATAAAAATTAAGGCCTCAACACGGAGGCGTACCTCAGCGGCTTGGCAGACCGGTAGACCCAAATACAATTCTAGTGTCAATCCTCGATGGCTCACCTACATAAATATACATAAAATAGAGTGAGCAAGGCTCAGTGAATAATACCAATGTAAGAAGGTGAAGTGAATGAGCATAACCTTGAGGAATATAATATGCATATGCCAAACCATACGTAGGACCTAACCATACTTGTATTCCGGAACGGCCTCAGGCCCACATGTAATACAGAATGGCCTCGGGCCCACATATGATACAGAACGGCCTCGAGCCCACATAACAACAGCTGTCCACACATTGGAGGGTAGGTAGAACATCGACATGTACACTACCTCCCTTGGCCTCTGCGCATGAATCATAATCAATTCGAATCATATTAGGGTCGGTGGGACATCGGCATGTCTCCATCCCCCCTCGGCCTTAGGGCCATGAGTCATAAACAATTCACATCATAATGGCCTCGGGCCCATTTTTATTAAGAGGAACAGAATGACCTTAGGTCCATATCAATGCCATTGTTCAATCATGTCCTTTCATTCAATCAAAGCACAATGTGAATAGTATATGCCATTCACAACACAATACATAAGTCATAATCATAGGAAGTAAGTAAAACATATCATTACACTACTATTACTCACAGTGATGGGCTTCCGGTAGCAATGGGACGATGTCCTCGTCTTGACCTACAAACACAATGCACACAGTATAATATGAGGATATAATCAACCTCTTTCTTTGCTCTTTAATCCATTAGTCATATCGGTTCTAAACTCATTAGTCCTGAATAGGTCATAATCCATGTCTCAGAAAATAGGAGAAATCGATAGAAAAATGGTTTAGACGAAGAAATGGTATAAAACCGGTAGGCAGAAAGTGAACAATCGTCACTATTTTGGGCATATCTATTTGTGTACTTAGAATTTGGGAGTGAGACCACACCATTGGAAACTAGACTTCCGGGGCTTGAATTTAGGCTCAAGAATCACCTAAAACGAAGTCCGGATGCAAAATATATGCTTATTTGAAATTGGCAGAACAGGGTTGTCCCCGCACGTGCGGGAAACTTGGCCGCACGTGCGGGAATTGGGCCGCACATGTGGGACCACGTGCTTTTTTAGCAGAATCTAGAAATGGATTTCCGCACGTGTAGGAAGACCCGCCGCACGTGCGACTCTGGGTCAGTTTTGCTGTCCGAAAATGGTGTTTGCTCTAACTCTTGCTCTATCAATTTCTAAGCTTGGTTTCTAACTCAAATCACCCAAAAACATGTAAAATTGTCCCACAACATGATAAACTATCATCATTCAAGTGTAATTCCATTTTAAACCAATCATCTTTGCCTCAAGTTCAAGATCAATGCTTTATCTTTCATAATTTACAAGTTCCCAAATCATAACACACAACACACTTGATCCTTACTTAACCTTGTTCTATGGACAATCTAGGGTTCATTCATATGGTATTTATAAAGTTGAGTTCCAATCACAACCAAAATCATAGAACCCAAGGTCTCACTTCTTAAATTGAGTTCAATTAAATACATACCTAGAACCCTAACTCAAATTGGTCTCAAATCTTTCCATATCATCATGATTCCATGAAATTGATGCTTTAAACATAAAGATTCAAGATAGATTGTCAATCTTTGTCTTTCTCTTAGTTCCCTTCAATTTCCCCAAGCCTCCATGCTTGATCTCCTTCCTCTCTCTTCAACCTCTTCAAGTTTACCTTCAAGCTCCCATCAATGGTGAGCTCTCTCTCTCTCTCTTTTCTTAGAGAAGCTTCCTCTCTCCTTTGCCCTCTTTCTCTCGGTTCTCTCCCTCAGATATTTTGTTTTGACTCCAAAATGATGAGTTCCACAACTCATATGGCATATCTATATATATATCGCACATAAGCTTATCACAATAGGGAGAGCCAAACACGCCCTTACGAATCGCACAAAATCAAATTCCAATTAAACTTCCCATAAAAATCATGCTGATCATAAATATGTCCTCTGTTATGGTTTCTGAAGCCTCTAAGGCCTTCAATTTGCAGTATAAAGTTAACCACCAAAACATGCATTAACGAATCAGACGAATTAAATTTCCAATTAATTTTCCTAAGTAGCTCTAAAAATTTCCATTAACATATGCAAGTACTCAATTGATTTCTGAACCCATAAAGGTTGTAATTTCAGTTTCAATGCCGTAACTCAACAGATAATGTTTCAATTCAAAAGATATAATCACATTAAAGCACATTAACTCATAGATACATAAAGATAATTCCTTATGCGTGTTTTGGGGTCGTTACACCACATCAGTGGCCGGCAGCCAAAAGCTATGGCTAGCATGCCACAAGAGGTTGCAGGCTTGAAAAACTCTGGTTTTGGTCTAAAGATAAGGCAAGAGGTGTGTAGGGTTTCAAAGGCTCAAAGCTATGGCATTCTGCTGAAGACTCTGAGCACTTAACAATAATATACACTCATCATTGGGTATGCAAGTGGTGACGTCCAAGTCGTGAGGGTGATAAAAAATGGGGTGTTTACACCACATGTATACATGGGTGTTGATCTTACGGACGAAATTTTCGTAAAATGGAAGATGAAGTGTTTGTGTGGTAATTGTGTTGATTAGATAACCACTGGGTTGTAGTCTCAGTTGGGTTGGTGAAAGATAATGAAATTGGCTCATGAATTGAAATGAATTGAAGGAAAATGTGATAAGACATGCATTTGGTACTCTATGATTATATAAAATGTAGATGTTTAGTCATAGGCATTATATATGCACGTTGTACTTATATCTTTGTTAAATCTCATATATTGTGATAGGTTATTCCTACTGGGCTTTGGCTCACCCTATTTGGGAAAACTGTTTTCAGGTGTCGACGATATGCCTCCGCCAAGACAATAACTTAGAGGGACTTTTGGAAGCAAGAGCTTCTTTCTTTTGTGTATATATTTTGTATAGCCAAGGGCTTTAACAGTACCGAGTGTAGACACCCCATTTTTGACCACCCTTAAGACTTGGGCGCTACTGATGGTTTACTTGGTGGTGAAAGTTGTGCAGTGCCAAAGGTTCAATTTCTTCGGCAAGGAGAGAGTCAAATCCCAACTTCATACCCCTTTTGGACCAAAACAATCTTGATCAAAAGATTTTTAGACCTTGAAACCTTCTCTTTCAAAATGTTTTGGAAATAAAGTTCCTACGATGTTCCAACGCTCGCATTTCGTTAAATGTTGCGCTTTTCGGTAAACCGAGCAAGGACAAAGTGGAAATGAATGAAAGAGAGATGAAATCTTTGAAAAATCTTTCAAAACACCTTGTTTAGGGGTTTGGAGTTGAAGAAAAGAGGAAAGGAGAGAAGAAAACTAGTTTGGGAGAAGTTCGGCATGAATCCGGGTAGGACCAAAACTGAGCAGCTTCACCAAAACAGGCATAACTTTTTGCACAGTTGGAATTTTGATGCAAGGCTACCACCATTGGAAAGCTTACTTCTGGGGCTTCAATTTGGACACTTGCAACCACTTTTTGGCATTGCCAGCCACTTTTTTTTGTCTACCAGCCACATTTTCTGGTCTGTAGACCAAAAAAGTGGTCTGCAGCCATGCCACCACCTTCCTCTCTCTGTGCAGACCACCTCCTCCCCCTTGCCGACCACTTTTTGTCCCTGCAAACCACTTTTTGTGGTCGGCCAACCAGTGCAAGTAGCTGGCCGACCACTTCAACTGGTCGGCAGCTTTCCTGCACTTTCTGCAGATATTTTGCATGCCAGCTATGCCAGCTGTTGGGCACAGAAAGCATCCTCCATACATATATGGAGGGATTACTTGAGGCTTCAAGCTTGTTGAACAAGCTTGATGCATGTTTTTCTATAAAAGGGAGCCTCCTCCCTCTTGCTTTAGGTTCAAAATTTTGCATTGGAGATATACATATATCTCTATCTCTATATTTCTTCCTTTGCCCCATATTTGTGCTTGAAAGTGCCTTCTCTTCACACTTTTGCACACAAACACATAGTGAAACACCTTCAACCTTGGACTGAGGTTCTTGGAGGTTTGTTTGGACCTCAAGGCTTGGTTTTTGCCTCAGAAGTTGCTGTCTTGCTTTGATTCTTCAAGGGTGAGTCTCTAATCCTTTTAAAGCCTTGTTGTAGTTGCTTACTAGGCCACCTTTGCATGCTTATTTTGGCTTAACTCTCAACTGCAAAAAGTTCTGATTTTAAGTTCTTGAAATGTTTGTTTAAGGTCTCTTTGGTGTTGGGGGTGGTCTACCCCCTTTTGTGCCTTGTTTTGCTAGGCTTTTGAGCCATCACTTTAGGCCTTTGTGATCACCTTTGTTTGGCCTCTTCACCACTGAATTCTAGAGGAATTTCAGTGGTGGAAACTTGGTTTTGAGGCCCCAAATGGGTGGGGGTTTTCCCCCCTCCTCTTCTCTTGTTTGCTTGTGTTGATGGCTCATCAAAGGAGCATGTATTTCTATCTTCTTGAGGCTTTGTTTGAGAACTTTTTTGTGACTTTTTAGACCTTCCATGACTCTATTTTGGACTGTCTTGGTCACCTCTTGCATGCTTCTTATACTTGTAGTGTAAACCTACTTGTAGCCTTGCAAAGTAGCATGTCTTTCTAGCATGTATTGGCTCCATTTCAGCAGGTTTTTGGCCATCATTTGACATGTCATAACTCTGATTTGGGGTGGTTTGGTTAACATCTTGCATGCTCCTTGCACTTGTAGTGCAATCCTCCTTACTAGCCTAACATGCATCATACTTTTGACCATCATTCTAGCATGATTTTGGCTCAACTCCAGCAAGCTTTTGTTCATGTTTTACCATGCATAAGCTCTGATTTATGTTGTTTTGTTCATGCATGCCTTGCTTTGTATAGCCATAGTGCATTCTAGCTCACTAGCTTTGAGTTTCCAAGCCACTAGCATGCATTGCTTGGGCTATTTGCATGACTTAGCATCATTTGATATGTGATTTCAGTGCATGTAGTGTGGTCATGCCCTCACATCTTTCATTCTTTCAATGCTTTGGAGGGTTGGTGCTTTATGCCTTAAAAATGAGCCATTATGCATGCTATCTTGCCTAAGCTTTTGGGCTACCATTTCAGTGTGTTTTTGGTGTTATTTAGCGATGATACAACTCTGTTTTTGGTTGGTTAGAGCTTCCCTCATTTTCTTCTTACACTTGTAGTGTAAGTCCTCTTTGCTAGCCTTGCATGCCTAATGAGTGAGCTTGTTATTCTAGCATGTGTTGACTTGGTATTAGCCCATTTTTGGTGTTATTTTGACATACCATGACTTTGATTTTTATTGGTAAAGTCATCTCATGCTTGGTTTTGGTAGATGTAGTGTAATCCTCCTTATTGGCCTTGCATACTTCATGCTTCATGCCCTTCATGTTAGCATGTGTTAGCTCTAGTCCATGCATTTTGGCATGCTCTAGGAATGTTTTGGGTTGCCTTGGCCATATGGTTCATGTATTGCATAGCCGTAGTGCAATTGGCCTTGCTAGCCTTGAGTTTTGAGCACCAAAGCATGCTTCATTTGTGACATGTACATGATTTGGCATCATTTAACATAATATTTCAGAGAATATAGCATTGCCATATTCTCACTCCTTTCACCCTTTGAGTGCCTCTAAGGGTCATGTATTATTGCCTTGTTTGTGGCCTAGCTTGTATGCATGCATGCCTAGACCTTTGAGCTCCCATCTCAGCATGTTTTGGTTCTTGTCTTGACCTATTTGAGCTCTGTCCATGATTGGTTCCTTCATTTATGCCATGTGTTGCATGCCCCTTGTGTAGTCTCCTTTGGTGGCCTTGTGCCTTAGGCCTCCTAGCATGCTATGCTTATGTTGTTTGGATGATTTGGCATCATTTCATACATGATTTCAGTGCTTATAGTGTGGCTACACTCTTACATTTGTCATTCCTTGAGCATTTTTGAGAGTTGTGCTCTTATGCTTAATTGGTGAGTCAATGCATGAGCATGCATTTTCTAGCCTTTCATGCCATCTTTTAAGAGTGTTTTGGCCATTGTCTTGGCATGCATGAAGTCTATTTGGGGTTGGTTTAGTCCATTGTGCATTGCATTGTATAGCCTTAGTGTTGTGTGCCTCATTGCTTAAGGACTTTGTTTTGACATGTTCATGTTGCATTGCATTGTATTTGGCATGCTTGAGTTGCATTGCATTGTGTTTGGATAGGGTGTTAATCCAAACACGAGAAACGAGGGACGTTTCCTACTTGGAGTGATGAAACGTGCCTCATTTCTCGGTCGCTGACCCTCTTGATCATGCATGATAGAGGTTAAGGCCCTTATGTGTTATGTGTGCATTCATTTACATTGATTCGTGCAAACTTGGCTTCTCGGCCATCGTGCATTGCGATGCTCGGTTGGTGGCCCGAGAGTCGAGAACTACACTCCCTTGAGCCTAAGAAATGATAGGGAGGGTGGTTGTGCACACATACCTTGCAAATACACTGTCATGCCCCTTCTTGTTCTCTGTTGCAGCAAACTAGAGTTGTGCAGAATTTTCTGGTCGGCAGACCAGTAAAAGTGGCTGGCCGACCACTTTTTCTGGTCTGCAGCAAATGTAAGTGGTCGGCAGGTGGTCTACACCACCAATAAGTGGTCGGCAATGCTCCTGGAGGTTCCCATGGTGGAGTAGAAGCTATCTGGAGGCTTGTGCAGTGTTCTGAGAACAAATGCAAACAGAGGCAAGTTGGGGCACGATGATGGATTTCCGAACGAGGCGACCAAGCATGCATGCGCTTCTCGCCCCGAGGCCCCCCTTTTACTGCTTTGCTTAGCTAGCTTATACTTTGGTTTTGTACTTAATTAGTTAACGTGTTTAGCTAATTGATTTACGCTGTAATGTTTAATTAGCTAGTGTAGTTAGCTAATTAGCTTGTTTTGTAATAATTAGTTAACTTGTTAGTTAATTAGTTTCGTTTTGTAATAATTAGTTTAATTAGCCTAGATTAGCTAGTTAGCTTATTATTCGGACCCTCCGTCCAAAGGGCACATTGTTGTAATAAGTGTGCTTGTGTGTGATGTATGTCTTCCAACCCCTATTTCTTTCTCCCTTTTACTTATCTGCTTTCAGTGGTTAGTTTTAGGGCATATTTCAATTAGCATCCTTATGCTTTGCATGTTTGCATCCATTCATCTGTCTTGCATGCACCGGGCTCGGCGCATCATACAAACTGCATTGTATTTCAATACCAATTTGAATACATGTTATCATGTGGCATTCATATGCTATCTTAGAATAGCCGAGCCTATATTAGCTACATTTTTGCATGTGTTGCATTAGGCATTGTTGACATAGCTAGGATCATGCATTGATTACTAACTAGCTTCTTTTTTGGCTCGGAGTACACTGTGAGTGCTTATGCTTTAGCATCCTTGCATTTGTGCAAGTGCTGCCATGATAGCATGCTTGCCATGAGCCTATTTGCTTAAGTGCTATAACTGCCTGAATGTCTGTGGGTGAAGGCTTTATTGCTTGAATTGAAACAATTCATCAAAATGTGAGTTTTAAGCCCACTTGAGAGTAGCAAAATCATGTTTTCTAAGCCCACTTGAGGATGGCAAAATCCGCGTCGTAGCTTACTTGCGAGTAGCACCTTCAAACCATTTTCAAACAAACAAACATGAAATGTTTTGTTCCAACTTGAGCGATTTAGTCTATTCTTGCATGACCTTCCCCTCTCGTACCCAAGTTCCCAAGCCGAGGCAACTTTGGTGATGACGGACACGTGGCCTTAGGCACGAGTTAGGGTTTCCTAAATTTCCCAAAACAAAATATGTAGGTGGCGACTCTGAAATCTGGCAAAACAGTCCATGTTTGGCGCTTTTTGATTAAAATCGATTTTCCAAAACGATTTGCTGAATTTCGACTCTTTGGTGATTTATCAATCTCACATTGCACTTTGTGAGATTAGATTCAGAACCGTGACATGAGTCCGAACTGTAGTAGCTAGAACTACAATTCGCGCCCTCGCGCGCGGAGTGGAGTTCGGGCGGTCTACAGTTTCTGGCGACTCTGCTGGGATTTAGAGAACTTGACTCGAACACTATGATATGTTGTTTTGTCTACACTTATGTGTTTCTTTGCATTGCATTTGCATTGGTGCGCCTAGGACACCGTGTTTGCCGTCTGCTATTCCTGAACGGTTTGCCGAAGGCTATTCCTGAATGGTTTACCGGAGGCTTGCTTGGAAAAGCGTGCCATAAGGCTGACCGGTTGCGGGCTCTGCCACGATGGGAACACAAACCTTGATTTTCACTGAGGCACCCTTTTTGACCATTCAACCTAGTGCATATCGGAATCCATAGTGACCATTCCAAAACTAGGACAGGTTGCTTACCCAATTGTAGGTTGTTTGAAACCGCTGTGTGCGTAGTGAAACCCTAGCTCCTGACAAGATAGGACAGGGAAACCCTACCCCTCCAATAGGGGTGTTTTGGCTCTTACTTGCTTGGTATGTACTGTCAGAGTGCGTCTCTACAGGTTGTATGTATCAGTTGCAAGTCTGAGTATCGGCCTGAGGGTATCAGTTTACAGGCAGAATTTTGGGCAGAATTCTGTAGGGGGCACAGTCATTCAGCTTTGCTCATATTGGTTATGGTGAAATCAGGCTGAGGTGCTGTCTGTTTTCTCTTTTGCTAGGGTAGTCCTGGAACCATAGCTTCAGAAGGCTCCGATATCCCCCAGGTTCATTGGACTTATGTTGATAGACTTTGTCAGGTCAAATATTCAGTTCAAGGGCAATCAGTGTTCCTTCGCCAGAGGCAGGGTAAAAAGGCCAGTCAGGCACAGATCACCAGTTCAACAGTCCCAAGTTTGGCGGTCATTATCCACCTCGTCTGTGCGTAGTTGGGCTGAGATATTTGTTTCCACCTCAGAAAGGGGATACACACTTGTTCAGTTAGATCCACACTTTACAGTCGAAATGGAGGAGATGATGCGTCAGCTCCAAGAGACTATGCAAGCCATGTAGCGGGATGTTGCCCGCCAGGCAGAGTTTGCCGCACGTCAGGCTGAGGTTGTAGCCCAGCAAACAGAGTTAATTGCCAGACTTCAACAACAACAGCAAACGCAACCACAACAAGCCGGAGCATCTGCTTCGTATCCACCCCCGCCCCTGTCATGGCTCGAACCCGCCCCCGTGGGTTAAGGACATAACCGGCCAGTAATCGTGGGATTACCTACGGCCTCAAACCAAACCAAACGTATTTTAACAGAGTTAAAGGGGGCCAAACGGAAGCAATTTAAAAACTTTGTCCTTAGAGCTGTGCTTACATGGCACGTCAAACAAGTCATACATATAAACATTAATAACTCACAACAGAATTAAAGCATCAAAAGTTCTGTACAGACAGGATCATTCAAAACTATGTCAACCCGTGAAACTATATACAAACATATACAAAACTTCGCCAACGTGACAAAATATAACTACATATCAAAAGGGCGAAGATGGGTCTCGTGCGTGAGACACGAGGGCTGACTTTCCAAAACCTATGTTGATCCACTTAGGCTTTACTGGGGCTGGGTCTGGACCTCCCTTGGCTCACCTACAAACACATGCATGAGCGTGAGCGAAAGCCCAGTGAATAATATCAAGTAAGGGAAATGCATTGAAACATTATACAACAGACGGCCTAGGGCCCAATTCATTCATGTCAACTGGCCTTTGGCCTTTTCAAACTTCCATATCAAACTGGCTCTTAGGCCTTTATATCAGACTGGCTCTTAGGCCCTTATATCAGACTGGCTCTTAGGCCCTTCAAACTTTCATATCAAACTGGCACATAGGCCTTTCAAACTTTCATATCAAACCGGCGCATAGGCCTTTCAAACTCTCATATCACACTGGCACACAGGCCTTTCAAACTTTCGTATCAAACTGGCACATAGGCCATTCAAACTTTCGTATCAAACTGGCACATAGGCCTTTCAAACTTTCGTGTCAAACTGGCACATAGGCCATTCAAACTTTCATATAAACTGGCACATAGGCCTTTCAAACTTTCGTATCAAACTATGTCCACCATTCAAATTAATGAACTTCACAAAACTTACATAGAAGTAGCAATTGGACAATAATGTATGTTAGATATTACTCACAGTGATCGGCTTGCGGAGTTGCCCTGGAGCTTGACCCTACATATCATGTAACACATATGGGCCACAATTAGTTCAATCCATTCTTTAATTCGCATATTTCTCTTTAGGCTTCATTCTTATCTCTTTAACTCAATAACAATGCTCTATGCATGCCTAAGAGTGCTTGCAAGTTAAAGAGAACGGAAAACGAAACACAGAACGAACATACAAAATTTCAGAAAACAGGGTCCCCGCTCGAGCGGACCCTTGAGGCCTGCAAAAGTACTGGATAGGTGAAATTTACGCTCGAGCGTCCATTCTGGCGCTCGAGCGGAAGGCCTCTCAACATGGCTCCCCGCTCGAGCGTGATCTTCCCCGCTCGAGCGGACGCCATGTCTGCAAAAAGTACTGGATACCTCATTTTTATGCTCGAGCGTTAACTAGGATGCTCGAGCGGAAGTTCATCCCACATTGATCCACGTTCGAGCGTGAACTTCCCCGCTCGAGCGGACACTAAGCCTGCAAAAAAATACTGGGAGCTCGAAATCTCCGCTCGAGCGGCGGTTCTCCCGCTCGAGCGGACATCAAAATTATGGGTTTTCCAGATTGTGTTCTTGAGCTCCAATTCGACTTTCTACCCAACCTTTCTTGCATATAACAGCTCAAACTTCAAATATTCATGTACTCACATGTTACAAACATCAAATTACAGCATTTAGAAGCTTAATTCCATAAATCAAACACATGCATGGCTCATTTTCCACCAAATTCTTTATCAACATAATAATCTCATGCATTTAACACTTATACCAATTTGAATGGCACATGCATGTGGCTTATTACTCTCATTCTCAAATTAGATGATACAAATGGTGATTACAACATGAGCTATAACCAAAACTCTACATGATTCATGCATTTCAAGCTCAAACATGCAAATTCAAAACAATTCCTTTTATGCATGCACATATTGGCCCTCAATTCAACAAGACCAATTCAATTATATCTCAACTCTTACTCTTGATCAATAATCAACCTTAAATTTACAAAATTATAACAAGAACTCATGGGTTACTCACCAAGGAGCTTTAATTCTCACAATCTATAGCAATTTCTTGAGTAATCTTCCAAAATCTCCAAGTTCCTTGACCAAACCTTCAATCTCCTACTCTCTCTCCCTCTAACCGACCCTCTCTTCTCTTCTTAGAGTTTATGATCAGCCAAAGTGTAACAAAAGGAGAAGAATAGAGAGTGTAGTGCCTTTATTCAACAAACCCCACTAATGCATTATAATAATAATAACAATTGGGCACTAATTCACCAATTTAATCAACTTAATCTGGTCCGAATCAATTTTTCAATTAAACTTCACCGTAGGCTCTAAAAATTATGCCAATCACAATGACGCAGTCAATTTCGGGTTCTATGGCCGATAAGGCCTTCAATTTAATTTCCAAAGCAGACAATTAAACAGATATTCCTACGGTGAACAGATAGAAATTCAAAACCACATATTTTTCACATAATGGCACACAAAATCATATTAGACACATAATCATACTCGTATCAAGGACCAATTAACAAATTACGGAACAGGGGTATCACAGCCCCCATCTAGAATTCCAACACTCGGGGATACTGCAAACGTCCAGGAAGATACGGACGCCCCAACAGGACCAGTTCCGCCACCAGTTCTACCGCAGATTTCAAAGACACCGCCTTCTCAACAGATACACCGTTTGAATCTGAGATGGACCCAACCGCCCTAAAGGTCAGTAAGCTTGAGAAGCTATTCAAGAGGGCTCAAGGTGTGAATTCCATTCCAGACATAGAGGATGGATACACCGATTCGGCGGTGACTTTGCCGGACCGATTTAAGATGCTGCATATAGACCATTTTGACGATTCTAGGGATCCCATGGTACATTTACGGTTGTTCTCGGATATCCTAAGGCCAATGGGCCTCTCCAGATTGCAAAAGCTTTCCCTATTCGGCTAGACCCTGTCGGGTGTTGCGGGCTATCTGGTACGCGAAGTTCGAAGATTCTGTCAAGAGAAGCTAGGAGGAGATGGCTGAGGCCTTTGTAGCTCAATACTCCTATAACACGCAGATCGAGATCACAACTCATGATATCGAGACAACCAGACAGGAGCCAAAAGAGGGCTTCTCTGACTTTGTAACCCATTGGAGAGCTAAAGCTTCTATGATGACCACCAGGCCGGTCGACAAGGATCAGATACGGATGATTGTGCGCAATCTCCAACCCAAGCTGATGCAAAAGATGATCGTCTTACCCCTTCCTACCTTTGCGGATTTACACGAGATTGGGGTATAGATTGAGAACGCTATGAAGCAGGGCCTAATTGACCAGGAGAAGGAGCAGCCCAGGAGGGCATTCACCCGCAGTTCGAATGCGACCACGAGTGGTGATACAGCTGCTAGAACTTCAGACGTGGGCATGGTCATCACCACCACACTAAAAATAGCCACCCCATTCACCGGTGCGTCCGGAACTAGCTCACAAACAGCCAAATATCCACCTCGAGGCAAGAGGGTTTTTACCCCACTTTATATGCCTTTGTCAAAAGCTCTAGGGGTCCTACTCAGGAAAGGACATCTAAAACCGTTGGAACAACGGCCTCTACCCGATCCTCTCCCTCCAAAGCATGACTCGGCTAAGTACTGTGCCTTCTATCAACAAACCGGTCATGACACTGACAGTTGCTTTCGTCTACGCCATGATGTACAAGATCTGATTGACAACAAGGTCATCGCCGCACCAGTCTTGCAAAGTCTATGGCACTTGATCAGTGAACTTGTGGGGATAATGTGACCATGTGATCGGGGGATGAACCACCTACGGATGGCGCTCGATTTACTCCAGATGTGGTGGATGGCATGCACTGTTTTGAGCATTTGCGAATGTTGTTTATTTTACTTTCTGACTTGGGTGTTGGGTCAGTCTTGTTGTGTTGTATTGAGTCAGTCTTTTGTACTGAGTCAGTCGAGTCTGTCTTGTTGTGTCAAGTCAGTCCTGTTTTGTTAGAGTCGGGTGATTTCGGGGGTGTTACCTCGGACATCACTATCTTGTTTTGTGTTTGTCTTTTACACTCTTTTGAGTCTGTTTCTGCCATGGGGCCAGTTGCACTAGAAGATTTGAATGAAACAGCAGTGATTTTCACACTCTTGAGTTTGTTTCTGCCTTAAGCCAGTTATGCCAGAAGATCTGAATGAAACGACAGTGCTTTTTACCTACTTTTCTGTGCCTTTAAGTCATTGCATTGACATAAGTTTTTCAAAACTTTTTCTAACACTGTGATGAAAACGAAGAGAAAGGAATTCCTCGGGATTTGTAAAAAATTGATCAACTGAGAGAAAGAGAGGCGTGCTAAGCCCTTAATGAATGAAATCATGTTGGTTAATGTGAGTACTGAGAAGGATCCTGGCTTGATCTAGATTGGTTCTACATTGTCTTTGACGCGAGCGACTAGTCGCTTTCTTAAAAGATTTCAAAAAATGTTTTGCGTGGTCCTGCGAAGACCTGTGTGGAATCGCTTTTGAGATTGTGCAGCATAGGATCGCTCTCAGCCTTGAGACTCGACCCCTTTTTGCTTTCAAACCTTGAACTTGGATTCAGAATGTTCAACGGTCAACCACAACATGAGGCTTGTATGGCTGAATCAGAAGTAGCCCATGAACTAGGGGCAATAAGGCCGTATGACATCAAAGGAGGCCTGTCAGGACAGATTTGAAGCAGCCCTCGAACTAGGGGCAAAGAAAGTCAGATCAAGAAGATTAAATGTTATCAAAAGAAGCTGGTAAAGCTAGAAGAGAAGCATCCCTTGAACTAGGGGCAAAAAATGTCAGGTGTGCTCGAAGAGTCAAAAATTGGGACATTTCTCAAGCTAACGAAGATCGGCAAGAATGCCAAATCCCAGAAGGGAGGAAAGAAGAAAGTTTTGTTGAAGGACAATCGAGTTCTTATCTACAACACTAGGGGCAAATTCAGCCCCTATTGGATGGACTTTTACATCATCAGCAAACAGCAGCCATTCTCCTGGATTCAGATGGCTTCGAGATCTCAAAACCATTCAACATGGACCAAGTTAAACTTTTACCCTTGAGAGGCTTGCTGGGCCGAAAACCCAGAAGGGCAACCAAGGCAAAAGTGAGAGCAAAAAAAAAAAAAAAAAGAGAGAAAAAGAAGAAAAAGAACAAATGAAAAAAAGAAAAAAAAATGAAAAGAAGAATGAGAAGAAATGAAATGAAATGAAAAGAAATGAAAAAAAATGAAAAGAAAAGAAGAACATAGCTCGCAAGGTTGACAATCCGGAATGGCGGCCTTGGCAAAAGTTAGAGCGCAAAAGGAGAGGTTAAATACCCGAGTGTACCTTAACCTGGAACTACGTCAGGCTTGATTCCTATCTTTGGGATACGTAGGCAACTTCATTCTGAAGTCCAGCCGTAAAACACTTCAAATTCAACTGTCCTGTCCATGAGATTGAACGGGTCATCTTTGTCTTCTCTGTATCCGAGAGTTTGGTTGTGATCGTCACTTTGAGGACTGATTACAGTGCGCTGTGGTGCCATTCAGACAAGGGGCAACTTTCCGTTGCCATGTAGTGCCATTTAGACAAGGGGCAATTTTCCATTGTTTTGGATCCAAGGTTGTGCATCTCAAGAGTAAATTCTGTGTTGGTCGAGCAGTGGCCATTTGTAAAAACAATTTTGAGGATTTTTAATGAAGTTGACTAATTTTCTCGACAATTATTCCATCTTTTCCAAAATTGGACCATTTCTTGGACCCGAAAAAGGAAAATTTTCAGTGCTCATAGCCTGACTTGCATGATTTCAAATTAGAAAATCGAACAAGCATGTTAATCTAACTCTCATGTTGGTCAAAATTGTTTTAGTAGAAAACCAAAACAAAAAATGGTCAAAATGATGAACTAGGGGCACAGTTGAGTCAGGTTTTCTATCTTTTCCCCGTTATCAACGTACTTGCCGGAAAGGGCACCATGTTCGCCAGAAAGGGCACAGTTGAAACTGTCAACAAAAGGGCCAAAAGCTCTCTCATCCTCCAAGAAGCGAGGTATCAAGTCAAGTAAGAAGCACGAACTGAAATGGAGCAGAATATTCCACTCCCTCATGTGGACAGGTCTGATCATATTCAAGCTAAGCCAAGGCATCGTCAACCGATGTCAACTGCAGATTTGCTACACACCCAGTTGTAGCGCAACCCCTCTGTGGGAAAGTTTACTGTTGTAACCAGAAGAAATAGAATCTAGCAGAATGCTAGGGGCAAGAGCCCACAACTTCTTGTTTATTCATCAACCACCCAGGGGAGGGATAAAAAAAAGAAGAGAGATTGAAGAATAGAGAGATGTGAGCTGAGGGAAAAGTGAGAAAAGGGCTTTTTCAGAGAAAAAGAGATTGAGTGCCAGAGTGATGTGAGAATCACAAATGAGAAAGGGAGGGATACAATACCCGAAGAAACTGGCTCCTCATGAACTAAGAGGTCTCTTGCCATTAGAACACATTTGAGTCTTGTGTTTTATTGTGTTTTTGTTTGTCTCGATGCTTGTTTTGAGTCATTTCGAGTGTCAATAGATGTGTTTACGTTGTTTTACCTTCGTTTTCTCTTTGTTGAGTCGTTTTGATTGTGGTCAGTTGTAGGCTCAATACACGGATGATGTTTTTTTTTTTATTAACCAAAAAAACTTTATTGATGAGAAAAAACTATATAAGAGTACATAATACGTCAATAATGAAAAAGCAACTGCTCAAAGCATCACAGCAAGCCACAACAATCACAACTAGGTTGGCACTACTGCAAGGCTCACCAAATCATATGCTGAGAATCTACCCACTACTAGTGAGAAACCAATAAGGAAACAACCAAACAAAAGCAATACAAAAGCATACAAATAGAGCACCAACAGGGCTATACCAACTCAAAGTAGTTACAAGCAATATTTGACCTCTCTAAAGTTTGAGACAATATCATGAACTGAAAATTGGACACCTTTCAGATTTGATTTGTCCTACATAGCCACCCTTACCTTTACAAGCTCCTCAACCTCAACAAAGTTTGGTGGATGGCCATTAAATACACACTCATTCCTTGCCTTCCAAGTGGAACACAACATGGAAAAAGGTAATGTCTTCAAAATCTGCAATTCCAGCTTTTTGAACTTCACATTACCCATCTGATTCCCCACCAATCTAGCTTTTGAGCACATGAGAACTTGTTTGAACCTTAGTTTTGCTAAAAGGGCAAACAATAACTTCATTGCTTCTAATGACCCCAATGTTGTGCAAGAAACCTGCTATTTTGATCCTGTGGAAGGCATTGCGCCGCATTTCTTGCTTCGTTACAGAAGATATGTTTATTTTGATCTTGTGGAAGGCATTGCGAGGCATTTCTTGCTTCGTTATAGAAGATATGTTTATTGTGCAATCTTTGGCTCTTCATTTTCAATTTATAGTGTCTTGATTACGTGGAAGAGTAATGTTAACGATCATGAAAAAGAATAATACTTCGTAGCTCAAAAAAACGTTGGCTCGAAGTGGCTCAAATACCCAAAACGACATCGTTTTGGGTATTCTTTTTTTTTTCTTTTTCTTTTTCTTTTTCTTGCTTTCGAATACAGATAGAAAAAAGAGGTGAGAGAAAGAGAAGAGGAAGAAAGAAGAGGGGAGAGAGAAGAAGGAGAAAAGATGGAGAAAATGAGGAAGAGAAAAAAGAGAAGCAGAAAAAATGGAGAGGAGGAGGAGGAAGAGAAGAAGATGGTGATGGCGGAGGAGGAAGAGAGGGAAGATCGACGGTGATGGCGGCGTCTCTCTCTTTCTGCCAGTGGCGGCGCCGGTGGGTTTCGTCGTCCAAATCTACAGATCACTGGTGGGCCTTTTGCCTCTTTCAGATTCTACAATTTTTTTTTTTACAAATTTTGTGTGTGTGTGTGTGTGTGGTGATTGTTGGTTGTTGTTGATGATGATGTGTGCTGTTGTTGTTGTTGTTGATCGTCTTTTTTTATTTTATTTTTTTTTTCTAGTGGATCTGGATTTGAAAATGATGATATTGATGAGGATGATGATGATAATGTTGTGTGTTGTTGATAATGATGATGATCGCCTCTTTCAGACTTTGTTTTCTCTACTCTTTTTTTTTTCTAGTGGATCTAGATTTAAAGATGATGATGATGTTCTGTGTTGTTGATGATGATGACGACGTTCTATGTTGTTGATGATGATGATGTTGTGTGTTGTTGTGGTTGTTGTTGATGATGATTTGAACAGTCCTTTCCTGTTTTTTTTCTCTTTCAGACTCTGTTCTCTCTTTCTTCTTCTTCTTCTTCTTCTTCTTCTTCTTCTTCTTCTTCAGAGAGAAAAGAGAAAGAAAAAAAATGCCCAAAACGACGTCGTTTTGGACAGTCAAGCCACTCCAGCGAAACGAATTTCGAGCTACCTAGCAACACTGCATGAAAAAATAGTCTGTGGCATTTTATTGTATGTGTAAAACCTTCATGAAGTATTTCATGATATTTTTTTATTATTCCTAGCTAAACGTGAAAAGTGGAAATGCTATTTATCACTTAATTTAGGAAAATTTAGTCATAAATCCCATCTTGAGGAATGGTGATCCATTTAGTCCTAAGGATTTTCTTATAGATCAATTAGTCACATTGTTTTTGAAAAGGTAAATTTAATATATTATTTAAAAATTCGATTTACGATTATACTCTTATTTTTATCATGTTCCTTCTCTTTTTTTCTTTTGTGCTAAAAAGGTAAGGTACACAATATATAAGAATCAAATTTAGGATGCATTTTTATATAAAAAAAATTTATTTGGAAAATATTTCAAAAGGAATACAAAAATAACTTAAAATATGGATTCTTCAAACATTTTAAAAGGATATAGGATTTTTCAAATATTTCAAAAGGAGTACAAAAACTACTTGGTAACTTTTGGCCAAATATATACTTTCAAACTGTAATACTCCAATGTAATACTCAAACGTAACACTCCAATGTAACACTAAAAAAAAATCTTAGTATAATACCCTAATGTAACACATAAAAAAACTTTTTACTGTACTTTTCCCAAACCTAACATGTGTAACACACAAAAAAACTCCTTAGTGTATTTTTCCCAAACGTAACACTTTAATATAACATTTCAAAAAAACTCCTTAGAGTAACACTCTAATATAACACTCACAAAAACTCCTTAGTGTAACACTGTAATATAATACACAAAAACTCTTTAGTGTAACATTCTAATATAAAACACAAAAAAAAAAAAAAAAAAAAAAAAACTCCTTAATGTACGTTTTCCAAACGTAACACTTCAATATAACACTCAAAAAAATTTCCTTAGTGTAACAATTTAATGTAACACAAAAAAAAAAAAAAAAAAAAAAAAAAAAAAAAAAAACTCTTTGGCGTACTTTTCTGAAATGTAACGCTCCAATATGACAGGAAAAAAAAACTCCTTAGTGTATTTTTCTTAAACGTAACACTCCAATATAACACTAAAAATAATTATAAAAAAAAAAAAAAAGAATGTGAGATTCTTCAAGCCATTCCAAAAGGAGTACAAATATTCCTTAGTAAGTTTTGGCCAAATGTATAATTTCAAACTGTGAGTATTACGTTTGAAAAAAGTACATTGAGGAGTTTTTTTAGTGTTTTTCTGTGTTACATTGGACTATGGGTTAAGATTAGATTTGCTCTATGCGTTAAAGCTTCTTGAAAAGGGATCATGTACTCTGTCATGGACTTAATCAACAATTTGGCTCAAATTAAGGAATGTAGTTGAGGACTGCCTGCTAATTCGGGTCATGGTCTGTTATATCTGGTGTGTATGGTTTGCTATATTCTGAGGGTTGCTTTTTGGTATTATAGCGATCCCGGTTTTGACACGACTCTTGTGATGTTCCGGACTTGGGTTTAATGCCTTTGTATTGTGGTGTATCTCCTTATTCCCTTGTATACCTTTGAAATTGGTCTTTGGGTGGTTGTAGGTGTGTTTGGAACATGTGGCTTACTTAGTTTTCAAATCTTGTGTTGCCCAGATTTTTCATCTTCTGTAACGCCCTCAAAATACAGTATAAATCAGTCATTCATAGATCCACAAACATAAGGAAAATATTATATTTTCATTCATAAGGGTCTTCTATACAAAAGATATTACATGTTAATAACAAAGTAAATGCCCTACGGGCTTACAGCTCTCCAAGTTATCATTTGGTTATAACAAAAGAAGAGTTCTAACTCCATACATAAAAAGCCTTTGGCTTGAATATACATGTAACATCAAAACAAAATATCCAAAAAGGAGCCTTCAACTCCTAAACCTCCCAAGCTAAGACCTTGGAGGATGCATGTTACCAGTACCTGAAAAATTGTCACGACCCGAACCTGCCCCTAAAAGTTCGGGCATGAGATAAATGTATACAAATGAGCAATGTATATTATAGGGGCCTGAACGGAAGCATACTATACAAATGAGCAATATCCAAACTTCCATTGAGCTACTATAACATGCCAGGATCATGCATATCAAAACAGAGCATCATACACAGAACTAACCAATTACGTACTGGTTACGTATATACATGCAACCTTAGCCCTAAGGCGTACAACCAAAAATATTAGTTACAGACAACCCAAAACAGGTAATTAGAACACAAGCCAAAACTTGACAAAAGTCTACAAAGATAGGGCGGGTCTTCTTATGTGCCTGACCATAAGGGCTGACAAGAAGGAACGAGCTTCAGGAGTTAAGACTGGTTCCCGGTTTGACGACCTACAGAAACAGACAATGTAAGGGGTGAGCAAAGCTCAGTGAATAATAGTACCAAGATAATTGAAAACATAACTCACAACCAAATGCATGTAAAGCAATCCAATGCTACAGAATGATCCATGACCCAAAATGTTACACTTAGCCCTCGGCCTAGAATATTACAGAATGTTACAGAATGTTACAACATGGCCCTCGGCCCAGAATGTTACACAGAATGTTACAGAATGTCACAAATGGCCCTCGGCCCAGAATGTTACACGGAATGTTACTCAATATCACAAAATGGCCCTCGGCCCAGAATGTTACTCAGAATGTTACACAATATCACAAATTGGCCCTCGGCCCAAAATGTTACTCAATATCACAAAATGGCCCTCGGCCCAGAATGTTACTCAGAATGTTACACAATATCACAAATTGGCCCTCGGCCCAGAATGTTACTCAGAATGTTACACAATATCACAAAATGGCCAATTTTGATAGAAATAAGAGTTACATATTCTGATAGAAAACAAAATATCATTTACAGACATTAGCAATAAGTAAATGTATGCTCAATGTACTGTTATTCACATTACTCTTGTTCATCACAAATTAATGGTACTATTTGTAGGTAGCAGAATGTCCGTAGGATTTGAATGATCTCAAGTTCATGTGTCATATACAAAATAATCTTGCTTCATTAAGAAATTATACAGTCTGCTGATAACTGACGGAGGTTAAAATGTATTATAAACAGAACAGGAGGATTCCAAAGTCATACCGATGTACGTAACTCTTTCAATGCCCACATTGACTCTCACCCATCACGAGCATTCATATAACATGTTCGTATAGTACTTACACGAAACAGAGCATTAGTAATTATGATAATTAAAATGTATATCTTCATATTATTACTCACATCGTTGTAATAGCATGCTAATTCCTTCCAGAGTGTAGCCTGCACACAATCATAACTTGTAAATTAATTCCTTTTCTCTTAAATCATTGAGAAACCATTCCCTGAGTCATTACACTTCATACGAATTTATAATCACCTTAAAAGCATCAGAAAAATATTTTAAAAATACCAGGGGCATAAGCATGCAAAACTGAACAACATTTATTTTTGTCTAAAATAAGCCTCCCCGCTCGAGCGCCACTTTGGCCGCTCGAGCGGACTGGAAAATCCACCAAACTGCTGGAAGGTCGATTTTCCCGCTCGAGCGGGCTTTCCTACGCTCGAGCGGACCAAGCAAAGTTACGAAATTCTGAACTTCGAATTTGGGTTTCAACTTGGTATCCAAAACTTCAGTCTCTCTTTATGAGCTTGAACAAGAGTTCCAAAATCATTCAAACACATAATAATCCATATAAAGTAGATCTTCCAACGAAATTGAGTTCAATCATCATTTAAATGTCATAATCAAACCAACCATGATCTTCCCAAACGTCCCATGTTTTGAGATTTACAAAACACATGCATAAAGAGTTGCCTAAGCTTTCAATCCAAACACATAATTGAAAATTCTCATAATAGAACAAAGAAATAAGAGGTAGATTTTCTTCTATAGCTCAATTTGATTTAGCAACATGGATTATCTCATAAAACCACCATATCTTCTCAAAACAAAGAAGAATTCCAACCAAGATTAAGAGAGAGTGAGATAAGGTCAAGAAATCTCCATACCTTGAGCTTGATCTAAGTAATTCCTTACAAATTCCCCAAACCCTTCTCTTGGAGAGTTTCTCTCCAACTCCCACGTTTTTTTCCCTTCTAAGTGATTCACAAGAGTTGTTTCTAAGTCTCCCAAAATATCTCAAGTTCATATATATCCAATTGTTGACACCATAGGAGAATAGGACGAAAGTCAATCGTTTAAGCATCCTAAATTGAAATTTCGTAAACATGCCTAATATTACCAGAAAATTATGCTGATTACAGATATATAATTAATTTCAGATAATTAAGCCGTTAAGGTGCCCGATTTCTAAGTCAAACGTGTTAATGGTGACAGATAGCTTCCTGATAGGTATCCATAATTACGAATTTCACTTACTTAACCGTCCTTTTCATGGAATTTTACAGTAGCATTTTAAAAAAAAACTCAAAACAAGGGCTGAAAATATTTCAGAAAACATGTACGAGGGTCAGGTTATTACAAAAATGGTGTCCCAAGTAGGGTAAGCCAAAACCCAATAGAGATGCGCTAAACAGTATATGAGAAATAACTAAAACATTAGCATTCGATAAATGTTTAACACTCATAAACCATCTTAAACCTTTTCCATAATCAATCAAAATTGGTACCTATATTTCAATTCACTTCCAATTATCACCCAAGTCAATTCATTGACATAATTCATTATCATATAAACAAGTGAAAATGAGACTACAACTTATTCATCAACACATTCATACATCATTCATACATCATCGCCGGATCTTCGACACCCAAGACACTTTGGCCAACTTAATCATCAATGGAGTCCATCCCCTATCTTCTCCCAAACAATAGAGTGCATCCCCTATCTCCTCCCACACAAAGATACATATACAATGTATTAAACATGTTGGCATATACAATGACCCAACAATTCACATATTCGATATTTATATCCAACCGTCATATTCAATGACATCAACCAAGTGATTAGTTTCAATTCACCTAATCATCATGCAGTTTCTATGACAATCATGGCTATCCTCCACCGATAGCCCAAAACAGTTATTTCTAAACAATTAAATAAATTTATCAAACAGATAATTTATCAAATTTCTCATGGATGAGTGATTTATCAATCCAACTACATCACTTAATCACAATTTCCCCCAATTCCTTAGTTCCCAAATCAATTTCTCATTTCCATGATTTACTTCATTAATTATACAAATGATTTATTCAATACAAATTAGGGCATTAATCCCTCTTTCTCAACTATTGCACCCAAGGCCAAATTTCATCAATTATACACAAATAACCCCATTTCAAGACCTCATATACTCAATGGAGCCCAAAAATAGAAAACCCCTCTTTCAAACATTTCAAATTTCAAACCCTAACTTCCTAAAATTTCCAAATCTCACCATTTATACAAAATGACTAATATTTATATTAAAACTCATAAAAAAGAGTAGTTTATCCCTACCTCAAATCGAGAAGCTCAAAGGAGAAGGAGAAGGAAACTCAAGATGCTCCAAATCCACACTTTTTTGGATTAAAGTGAAGCCCACACAATGCTCTAGCTTTCTTACAAAGAGACTAGGGTAGAGAGACCCAAGAACATGGTGTATTTGTAGAGAGAGAGAGAGAGTTTAGAGAGAGAGGCAGCTGAATTTAGGGTTTGGAATGAAAAGGAGGTTCAAAAATGGTGTAAAAACACGTTGCTGCGAACTGATATATGCGAGGCTCGCTCGAGCGAAGGACTTGTCGCTCGAGCGACCAGACACAACAAATACCTCGCTTGAGAGCAAGAAGCGTCGCTCGAGCGAACAATGCGAAGCTTCAGGCCTACCACTCACGCAGACGCACGCTCGAGCGAAGAAACACAAAACACAGGTCTCGCTCGAGCGCAAGAAGGCTCGCTCGAGCGAAGAATACCAACTTTCAAGTCTTCACAGAGACGCAGACGCACGCTCGAGCGCAAGAGTTCTCGCTCGAGCGAAAAGACACACCACACAAAGCTCGCTTGAGCGCAAGAACCTTCGCTCGAGCGAAGAAGCAAATACCCAAGGCTCGCTCGAGCACAAAAAGCCTCGCTCGAGCGAAGAAGCAAAATCCTAGGCAGCAACCATTTGTTTCAACTCACAACCAACCTATTCCAAACTAGCCCAACACATCCTAAAACTCAAATACAAGGAATTAAAGGATGGAAACAAGACATAGGCAACAACATACAACCACAGAACCCAAGTCCGGAATATAATAAATGACGAGAAAAATCGGGATCGCTATAACCTCCCTCCTTAAAGAATTTCATCCCCGAAATTTTATACAAGTTTCGAAAATTGTGATTATTCAATTCTCAACAAGATTATAACTCAACATTCACCATCATGACCCACCACCGGTCATTCCATCTCTTCTCAAGAGAACAATTTGCAATATAGTTCAACATGCATCATCAACATGCATTCTTTTGAAATTCAACTAACTTCAACACATATATCTCATGCTTTTTAAAACATATTCAATGTTCATAATCATATTTGCATTTCTAAAACATATTCAACATATACAATGTTCCATAATCTCAAACATATACAATGTTCTTAGAGTTCATTAACAAAACAAAATTTCAACATAAACTCAAACATTAACAAATAGGTCTGGATATTTCCCTTGGACTTCTAATTCACGTTCCCAAGTGGCTTCCTCAACCCCGTGATGTTTCCATAGTCTCGCAAGACTTGGTCCCATCTATCCAAGACTCTCACCGGTCTCTCCTCATATGAAGCATGCTCATCTACCTATAAGTTGGTCCAATCCAATACATGTGATGGATCCGACTCATATTTCCGAAGCATACTAACATGAAACACGTCATGCACCCCAGAAAGTTGCAGCGGCAACGCTAAATGGTAGGGAACCTCCCCAATCCTCTCAAGGATCTCAAACAGGCCAATAAACCGAGGGGACAACTTCCCACTCTTCCCAAACCTCATCAAACCCCGTCTAGGTGATATCTTCAGAAAGACGTGATCACCCACCTCAAATGACAAAGGCCTCCTCATACAGTCAGCATAACTCTTTTGGCGACTCTGGGCCGTAACCAACCTCTTACGGATAAGTGCCACCTTCTCCGTCGTCTCCCGCACCAACTCCGGGCCCAACAAAGGTGCATCACCCACCTCGGACCAACACACCGGAGATCTGCACTGTCAGCCATACAAGGCCTCAAACGGTGCCATGCCAATGCGCGATTGGAAACTGTTGTTGTAGGCAAACTCCACTAATGGTAGGTGTCTCTCCCACGACCCTTAAAGTCAAGGAGACAGCCTCGAAGCATATCTTCAAGGATCTAAATAGTGCGCTCGGACTGCCCGTCAGTCTGAGGATGGTAAGCCGTGCTAAAAGTTAGTCTAGTGCCCAAGGCACTCTGCAAATTCTGCCACAACCTAGCAGTAAAACGTGGATCTCTATCTGAGACAATCGACACTGGGACCTCGTGCAACCTCACTATGTCCCGAATATACAAGTCGGCAAGGTGATCTACCAAGTCCCTTACGTGCATAGGAATAAAGTGCGCCGATTTAGTCAACCTGTCAACTACCACCCATATGGCATCACTACCCCATTGAGTCCTCGAAGACCCACGACAAAATCCATCGTGATGTACTCCCATTTCCACTCCGCTCTAGGCAAAGGTTACAACAAACCCACTAGCCTCTGATGTTCGGCCTTCACTTGCTGACAAGTAAGGCACTTTGACACAAACACTGCCACATCCTTCTTCATACCCCTCCACCAAAACTGGCGACTCAGATCATGATACATCTTTGTGCCTCCCGGATGCACCGCAAGGCGTGAATAGTGAAACTCTCGGAGTACTTCCTCATGGCAAGACTCTGGCACAAACAAGCGGTCTCGGTACCTCACACTCAGGTCGGGATACACAGTCAAACCCTTCTCTACCTTCCCACTAGAGATCTTCTCCCGGAAGGATTCTACCTCAAAGTCACCTTTCTGTGCCTCTAACACCCGATTCACAAGTATAGGTTGTGCAACTACAGAAAACAAGGCGGCAGACTCAACAGACTCACCCAGACGCAAGTCAAACTCACCAAGAGCACCCAACACCCCCCATTCTCGGATAGCAATACAAGCTACATCACTAATGGACTTCCTACTAAGGGCATCAACCACAACATTGGCCTTTCCCGGATTATAATGTAACTCGAAATCGTAATCTTCTATGAACACCATCCACCTTCTCTACCTCAATTTCAAGTCCTTCTGTGTAAACAGATACTTCAGACTCTTATGATCCGAGAACACCTCGAATCTCTTACCGTAAAGATAGTGCCTCCAAATCTTCAAGGCAAATATCACAGCCGTCAACTCTAGGTCGTGAGTAGGATAGTTCCTCTCGTGTGTTTTCAATTGACGTGAGCCATAGGCTACTACTTTCCCTTCTTGCATCAGTACACAACCCAAACCCTCTCGTAAGGCATCACAATACACTGCATAACCCAAACCCCTCTCCGGAATAATCAAGACTGGAGCGGTGGTAAGTCTAACTTTAAGCTCTTAGAATGACTCTTCACAAGTCTCACTCCACACAAATTTGACCCCTTTTCGTGTCAATCTAGTCAAAGACGAAGCTAGTCTAGAGAAATCCTTCACAAACCGACGGCAATACCCGGCCAATCCCAGAAAACTACGGACCTCAAAAACATTCTTAGGTTGTGCCCAATCTTGCACCGCCTCTATTTTGGATGAATCTATAGTCACCCCTTCCCTGGATATCACATGGCCTAAGAACTTAACCTCTCTTAGCCAGAACTTACACTTCCCAAACTTAGCATACAACTTATGGGCTCTAAGCAACTCAAGCACCACTCGCAAGTGTTCCTCGTGTTCCTCCTTAGAAGGTGAATAAATCAGAATGTCGTCAACGAAAACAACCACAAAGCGATCTAAGAACTCCCAGAAAATCTGGTTCATCAAGTCCATAAACACAGCCGGTGCATTGGTGAGCCCAAAAGGCATCACCAGAAACTCATAATGGCCATACCGCGTACGGAATGCCGTCTTCGAGATATCCTCCTCCTTGACCCTCAACTGATGGTAACCCGATCTCAAGTCTATCTTAGAGAAACAACAGGATCCCTTCAACTAATCAAACAGATCGTCTATACGAGGCATAGGATACTTATTCTTAACCGTAACCCGGTACAACTTTCGGTAATCAATGCAAAGTCTCAAAGCCCCATCATTCTTTTTAGCAAAGAGGGCCGGTGCTCCCCAAGGCGAAGTACTAGGGCAAATAAAACCCTTATCTAGCAACTCTTGGAGTTGAATCTTCAACTCACTCAATTTGGCTGGGGCAAAATGATACGGTGCCATGGAAATCGGTGCCATGCCAGGCACTAAATCGATAGAGAACTCAATCTCTCGATGGGGTGGTAAACTAACGAGATCCTCGAGAAAAACGTCTGAGTACTCACAAACCACTCTTGGCAACTCGGTCCGGGTCTCATCACACTCACTACTCATCAAACTAGCGAGAAGACAACTAAGATCACTCCGCCCCCGCGGATCATATACCGGTGGTAAAACCCTACCAACCCGATCTCCCAAGAAATGAAAACAATCACCGCTCAAGGTACATACAGTAACCCTCTGACGGTAGCAATCTATAACAGCCCGGTATGACGATAACCAGTCTATACCCAAAATCACATTAAACCCAGACATATCCATCAATACAAAAGAAAATGGAAGCCGACGATCGGCGACCTCTATATCACAGCCCCGACACCCCTGTTTCAAAACCATCTCGCCCCCAATAAGTGATACAACACAAATAGGAGATGCTAGCTACGCCAACTCCAACCCCAAAACAGATGCAAATGCAAAAGATATAAAAGAGTGTGATGCACCCGTATTAATTAATACATTAGCAACCAAGTTGAAAAACAACAAGGTTCCTCTCACTACTGATGGAGCAGGTACAAGATCCGACGTTGTAACAGCATGCACGCGCCCTGTAGGTCTCTGATCCACCTGCTCACCTCTCAGAGCATAAGACTACTGCACAGACTGAGCCGAAGAGGCTCCCTGATTGGCCCTCGAGGCCTGAACTGACTGCGCCGGTTGGTGACTCTGTGTCTGCCTTGAACCAGACGCACCAGGTGTGCCACCCAACTGCAGGAAAATCGCTTCAGGTGCCCCGCCTACCCACACTGATAACAAGTGAGCGGCTGGCCTCTACTCTGACTCTGGTGAGAATAGGCCGAAGATATGGGCCGAAGATGATGCTGCACACTGCCCTCCTCCCCTCTGTGGGCAAGCTGGAGACTTGTGGCCCAACTGACCACATTTGTAGCAAGTAATATCTCCCTAACTGCCTCTCCCAAAACCCAAACTTGGTACTAGAAAGGTAGATCTCGAATGTGGTCCCTGGAACTACTGAGGGTTATAACTCCTCTGCCTCTTACCGTCCCCCTGGCCATCCTGACTCCTCTTGGAGCCCCTCATCCTCTCCTCCTCTGCGTGCATAATGGTCTCAAGATGGGAAGCAGCCTCCACAAGGCGCCTATAATCTCTAATCATGGACCCGGCAACTCGAAACATGAGTCTGGTCCTCAATTTCTTCTCAAACTTCAAACATCTACTCTCCTCAGTCGCCACTAACTCTGGTGCAAACCTAGACAAGCTAGTAAAGGTTGCCTCGAACTCCGCCACTAGTGTATTCAACTGCTTGAGCTAAGAAAACTAATCCCTCAACTTTTCCCTCACTGTAGCCGGTAAGAATTTGTCCAGGAAAGCTCCAACAAAGGCTTCCCAAGTCCCTCCAATGCGCCCTCGCACATACTTCCACCACTGACCCGCGCCTCCATTCAGTTGGAAAGACGCCAAGGTCACTCGCAAGCCCCCGTCTTCGATGCCGAGCATCTCAAATATCTTCGTCATCTGTTCAAGCCACTCATCAGCCTTCAGTGGCTCCTTAGGATCACCCAAAAACTCATCCAGATTCGACCAGAAAAACTCCCTCTTCAGAAAGGATAACCCTACCTCAGCTACTTGGGCCTGGACTTGATTCTCAGTATGGAGAATATCCATAGACTCTCTCAATGCTCCTACCATTTCACGGGCTAAGGCACCCATGGCCTGCTGACCAACCAGTTCGGCCACATTGGCCTGACCCAGACCCTCCTCCTACACTGGAATCTCATCCGGTATAGGCATCTCTTGCCTCCTAGGCCTACCACGCCTACCGCCACGACCTTGTCCTAACATCCTAATAAAGGTAACGAAAGAATTAGCATAATCACAAATGTGCCGAAGCTATTTCACTCGTGTCCTAATACAATGGACAACAGTAATTCATTCCACATAAGCACATAACCACACAAACACATACGGATTTCACTTCCGGATAATGACCATCACATGGCGTCGCTAGAGTTCCAGTTAGAAACGGCAGTGATCGAGTGCCTTTCCAACAGGACTCCCATAAACCCATGGACCCGATCAACATCCTAGAAACTAAATCCCATACCCATATAGTCACATAAACATGTTATCATATAAGCACATAGTATCATACATACATCTCTAACAAGCGAGACAAACCCATTGTGGTACTAACCACTTCCCACGTACCCCAAGTATTCAAATCCGGTATGCTCTGATACCAAGTTGTAATGCCCTCAAAATACAGTATAAATCAGTCATTCATAGATCCACAAACATAAGGAAAATATTATATTTTCATTCATCAGGGTCTTCTATACAAAAGATATTACATGTTAACAACAAAGTAAATGCCCTATGGGCTTACAACTCTCTAAGTTATCACTTGGTTACAACAAAAGAAGAGTTCTAACTCTATACATAAAAAGCCCTTGACTTGAATATACATGTAACATCAAAACAAAATATCCAAAAAGGAGCCTTCAACTCCTAAACCTCCCAAGCTAAGACCTTGGAGGATGCATGTCACCAGTACCTAAAAAATGGTGTCCCAAGTAGGGTAAGCCAAAACCCAGTAGAGATACGCTAAACAATATATGAGAAATAACTAAAACATTAGCATTTGATAAATGTTTAACACTTATAAACCATCTTAAACCTTTTCCATAATCAATCAACATTGGTACCTATATTTCAATTCACTTCCAGTTATTACCCAAGTCAATTCATTAACATAATTCATTATCATATAAACAAGTCAAAATGAGACTACAACTCATTCATCAACACTTCAATCACAAACATCATTCATACACTTCCACGTCTTTGCCATTTTACGGATCAACGTCCGAGGGAACCGGCACCCAAATAAATAAGATTTTGGGACTTTCACCCAGGACACTTCGGCCAACTTAATCATCAATGGAGTCCATCCCCTATCTTCTCCCAAACAATGGAGTGCATCCCTTATCTCCTCCCACACAAAGATACATATACAATGTATTAAACATGTTGGTATATACAATGTCCCAACAATTCACATATTCAATATTTATATCCAACAGTCATATTCAATGACATCAACCAACTGATTAGTTTCAATTCACCTAATCATCATACAGTTTCTACAACAATCATGGTTATCCTCCACCGATAGCCCAAAATAGTTATTTCTAAACAATTAAATAAATTTATCAAACAGATAATTTATCAACTTTTCCATGGATGAGTGATTTATCAATCCAACTACATCACTTAATCACAATTTCCCCCAATTCCATAGTTCCCAAATCAATTTCACATTTCCATGATTTACTTCATTAATTATACAAATGATTTATTCAATACAAATTAGGGCATTAATCCCCCTTTCTCAACTATTGCACCCAAGGCCAAATTTCGTCAATTATACACAAATAACCCCATTTCAAGACCTCACATACTCAATGGAGCCCAAAAATAGAAAACCCCTCTTTCAAACATTTCGAATTTCAAACCCTAACTTCCAAAAATTTCCAAATCTCACCATTTATACAAAATGACTAATATTTATGTTAAAACTCATAAAAAAGAGTAGTTTATCCCTACCTCAAATGGAGAAGCTCAAAGGAGAAGGAGAAGGAGAAGGAGAAGGAAACTCAAGATGCTCCAAATCCACACTTTTTCAGATCAAAGTGAAGCCCACGCAATGCACTAGCTTTCTTACAAAGAGACTAGGGTAGAGAGACCCAAGAACATGGTGTATTTGTAGAGAGAGAGAGAGAGAGAGAGAGAGAGAGTTTAGAGAGAGAGGCAGCCAAATTTAGGGTTTGGAATGAAAAGGAGGTTCAAAAATGGTGTAAAAACACACTGTTGCGAACTGATATATGCGAGGCTCACTCAAGCGAAGGACTTGTCGCTCAAGCGACCAGACACAACAAATACCTAGCTCGAGTGCAAGAAGCGTCGCTCAAGTAAACAATGCGAAGCTTCAGGTCTGCCACTCACGCAGAAGCACGCTGGAGCGCAATGGTGCTCGCTCGAGTGAAGAAACACAAAACACAGGTCTCGCTCGAGCGCAAGAAGGCTCGCTCGAGTGAAGAATACCAACTTTCAAGTCTTCACAGAGCGCAAAAAGCCTCGCTCGAGCAAAGAAGCAAAATCCTAGGCAACAACCATTTGTTTCAACTCACAACCAACCTATTCCAAACTAGCCCAACACATCCTAAGACTCAAATAAAAGGAATTAAAGGATGGAAACAAGACATAGGCAACAACATACAACCACGAAACCCAAGTCCGGAATACAATAAATGATGGGGAAAAATCGGGATCGCTATATCTTCCGCTCCAGCGGACATTATTGAGCTCGAGCGGGATATGTAAATTTTGGTCCTCCGCTCGAGCGGACTTTCTTACGCTCAAGCGGGAGTTGCAAACCTTCAGTACTTTGCATGTCTGCAAAAGTGCTAGAGGAGTGTCTTTCACACTCGAGCGGTGTTTCCTATGCTCGAGCGAGTGGGCGCTCGAGCGTCCTTTCTTGAGCTCTAGTAGTTGGTCTGTCATCTGCAAAAGTTCTGGAGGTGTGTGTTCTACACTTGAGCGGGCCTCTTCTTGCGCTCGAGCAGAACAAAAGTTTGTGTCTGACACTTGAGCGTCAAACTCTCCGCTCGAGCGGACTACGCGTATATCAGATCGCGAAAAGCACTTTTACATCACTTTTTCATATCTTTTCACCCAAAACCCTAAAGTTAAGAGTTTCTCTCTCTAAAACTCACATTCTCTCTACATTTTGGCCTAGATCTTGTGATCTCCTCACCCTACATCCTTTGATAATGAGTTGGAGCTTCTCAAGATCTTCCCTTTGAACCGATTAAAGTTGGATTTCAGCACTTTTGGGGTTTCTCTCTTGCTTGACTCATCTTCTCTCTTTGAGGTGGGGATATTCTTTACTTTAGTATGAGTTTTAATCTAATTATTTGTAATTGTGTATAAATGGTGGAAATTTGGGAGTTTTTGGGTAAACTTAGGGTTTGGTTCCAAATTTGAAGAGGGGTTTCTACATTATGTTACATAAATGATTATAGGGTTTTGAAAATGAGGTTAACTTGTGTTAGAATGGAAAATTTTATCCTTTGGGTTAATATTTGAATAAGGGGGAGGTTACCCTAAATGTGTCTTGAATATTATTTGTATTAATAATGAAATTGATGTGAGAAAGGTGAAATTAGGGAAAAGTATAAATGGATTGTGTAGTTGGATTTGTTTAATCACTTACCCATGGAATTTTGACAATTTATCTGTTATAAAGATTGTATCTCTGTTCAGAAATATCTGTATTGGGCTATCGGTGAAGGATAGTGTAGACACCCCATTTTTGACCGTCCTCAAGACTTGGACATCATCGTTTGAACACTCGATAATCATCCATGCTCGTGTTCGTTTTGAGTTCCTGAAGGTCTCGGCTCCGCGCCTTCCCTTAGAACCTCTCAACTTGTCTGTTTTGTGCTTGGTTGTAAACCAAGAACTTGTGGTTTTGTTTCTGAGGAAAGAGGGTGGCTTGTTGGCCAGCCCTAGAGCCTATCGGCCAGCCCTCATGCCTATCGGCCATTCTTTCTTTCCATTGGCCATCAGTTGTGGCCGGTCGACACCTCTGATAGCCGGTCGACACATTTATTGGCCGGTCGGCCATACCTATTGGCCGAGACCTTTTTATTTGCTTTTACAGATATTTTGTTGCCAGCTGTGACAGCTGGTGAGCATAGAACTCATCCTCCATATGTGTATGGAGGGATTAAACCAAGCCTCTAGCTTGTTCAACAAGCTTGAGACTTGGATTTCTATAAGAGGGGAGGCCCCTCTCCCTTTCCAGAGGTTCTAAAAATTTGAGATACAAAACATATATCTCTCTATATTTCTTCCTCTCTCTATATATTTGTGCTTGTTTGTGCTCAAAAGTGTCATTTCTTCACACTTTTGCATACAAACACCTAGTGAAACACCTTCCTTACTGAGCTGAGGTTCTTGGAGGTTGCATTTTGAGTGGTTTAAGCTTGGTTTTTGCCTCTGAAGTTGCTGTTCTAAAGGGGTTCCTTAAGGGTGAGTCTCTTACCTCTTTAAAGCTTTGTTTTCATAGCTTATTTGGGCCCTATTTGCATGCTTCTTTTGGCTTAATTTTCAACTGTAAAAAGCTTCATTTTTAAGTGCTTAAAGTGTTTGTTTGGGACCTCTTTGGTGTTGGGGGTGGTCTACCCCCTTTTGTGCCTTACTTGACCTTGTTTTGAGCCATCTCTTTTAGGCCTTTGGATCACCTTTATTTGGCCTCTTCACCACTGAATTCTAGAGGAATTTCAGTGGTGGAAAGTGTGTTTTGAGGCTCCAAATAGATGGGGGTGGTCTCCTCCTTTTGTACCTTGTTTGCATGTGGTATTGGCTCACCAAGTTAGCATGTTTTTCTATCTCCTTGGGGCTCCATCTTAGCATATTTTTGTGACTTTTCTAACATGTTATACCTTTGTTTTGGGTTGGTTTGATCACTTGTTGCATGCTTCATGTACTTGTAATGCAATCCTTCCTTTAGCCTTGACATGCATCATGCTTTGGACCATGGTTTTAACATGCTTTTGGCTCCACTCCAGTAGGCTTTTGCTCATGTTTTAACATGCTTTAGCTCTATTTTAAGTTGTTTTGGTCATGCATGCCTTGTTTTGTATAGCCTTAGTTCAATCTTGCTCACTAGCTTTGAGTTTCCAAGTCACTAGCATGCATTGCTTGGGCTATTTGCATGATTTAGCATCATTTGGTATGTGATTTCAGTGTGTATAGTGTGGTCACACTCTCACATGTGTCATTCTTTCAATGCTTTTGAAAGGTTGTGCTTTATGCCTTAAATATGAGCCAATATGTATGCCATCTTGCCTAAGCTTTTGGGCTACCATCAAAGTGCATTTTTGGTGTTGTTTTGACATGCCATAACTCTAATTTTTGTTGGTAAAGTCATTTCATGTTTGATTTTGATAAGTGTAGTGTAATCCTCCTCATTGGCCATGTATGCTCCAGGCTTCATGCCTTTTATTCTAGCATGTGTTAGCTCTAGTCCATGCATATTTTGGCCTTGTTTTGCCTTGCCTTGGGACTGTTTTGAGTCACCTTGGCCCTTTGGGGCTTGCTTGATATGGCTATGGTACAAGTCCCTTTGCTAGCCTTAAGCTTTGAGCCTCCTAGCATGCTATGCATGTGTTATGTGCATGATTTGGCATCATTCCTTACATGATTTCGGAGCATATTTCATTGCCACACTCTCACATTTTCCACTCCTTCAATATGTTTGAGAGTTGTGCCTTCATGCCTAGTTGATGGATCAATGCATGAGCATGCATTTTATTGCTTTTATTGCTATCATTTCAGATCTTTTTGGCCACTATTTTGGCATGCATGAGGTCTATTTGGTGGTGGTTTAGTCCATTGAGCATTGTGTAACATGTTCCTAGTGTTGTATCCTTCACTAGTGCTTAGCGCTTAAATGTTCTAGTATGTTGTGCATGAGTGTTAACATGTCAATATTTGTATGTTGTTTGCTTTGCATGTTGTTTGCATGTGTGTTGCATTGCATTCTGTTTGGCATTGGATGTTAATCCAAACACGAGGAAAGATGGACGTTTCATACTCAAAGTGATGAAACGTGCCTCATTCCTTAGGTCACCGACACTTTTGATCATGTATGATAAGGTGGAGGTTCATTGTGTCATTTGTGCATTCATTGACATTGAATTGTGCAAACTCAGCTTTTTTGGCCATCATGCATTGAGATGCGTGATTGATAGCCCGAGGGTCGAGTACCGCACTCCCTTGAGCATGAGAAATGATAGGGAGGGTGGTTGTGCACACATACCTTGCAAATACACTGCCATGCCTCTGTTTGTGCTCTGTTGCGGCAAAAAGGAGAAATTGCAGGAAGCAGTGGCTGACCGGCCATCAGAGCTGCCGACCGGCCACCAAGTCTGTCGATCGGCTATCAAAATTGCCCAATGGCCATAAAACTTTGGCCGATGGCCATTCTTCTTGGCCGACCACCCCTCAGTATGGTCATAAGGTGGATCAGAAGCATCTTGGAAGTTGGCACAATTTTCAAAAGTCTAAAAGAGTGCAAACAGTGGCATCACGAGGCAAGGTAGTGGATTTCCAAGCGAAGCCGACCGAGCATGCATACACCCCTCACCCCGAGGCTCCTTTTAATTGCTTTGCTTAGCTAGTTAACTATTTGGTTATGTACTTAAGTAGTTACTGCACTTAGCTATTTGTTTCAAATTGGATTGTAATATTTAATTAGCTAGAATTAGTTAATTAGTTTACTTGTAATTAATTAGCTTAGCGTAGCTAGTTAGTTGATTTATTCGGACCCTCCGTCGAGAGGGCAAATGTTGTAATAAGTGTGCGTGTGTGTGATGCATGTCTTCCAACCCCACGTCTTTCTCCCTTTTACTTATCAGCTTTTGATGGTTAGTTTTAGGGCATGTTTCAATTAGCATCCTTATGCTTCGCATGCGTACATCATTCATCTATTTTACATGCACCGGGCTCGGTGCATCATTCAAACTGCATTATATTTCAATACACTTTCTTGAATACGTGTTTCAAAGCATGTTATCAAGTGTTACATTCATATGCCATTCTAGATAGCCGAGCCTATTTTAGTTGCATTTTTGCATGTGTTGTATTAGGCATCTTAACATAGCTAGGATCATGCATGATTACTAACTAGCTTCTGTTTTGGCTCGGAGTACACTGTGAGTGTTTATGCTTTAGCATCCTTGCATGCGTGTAAGTGACTGCCATGACAGCATGCTTGCCATGAGGCTACCTACTTAAGTGATATAACTGCATGAATGCCTGTGGGTGAAGGCTTGATTGCCTGAATTGGAACAACTCGATGATTGTGAGTTTTAAGCCCACTTGAAGTGGCAGATCATCATGTTTTTAAGCCCACTTGAGGGTGGCAAATCCGCGTCTTAGCCTACTTGCGAGTAGCACTTTCAAACCATTTTTGAAAAACAAACATGAAATGTTTTGTTCCAATTCGAGCGATTTAGTCTATACTTGTATGCTGTGCGCATCACATAGTAATTCTAGATTAATAAACCGGAATAAGAACACATGTGTTTTCAAAAACAATATATCATGTTAGTAGAGGCCGATCTTTGATCGGGCAAGCGAGGGTGCTCATTTCAGGACCTTCCCCTCTCGTACCCAAGTTCCCGAGCCGAGGCAACTTTGGTGATGACGGACACGTGGCCTTTGGCACGAGTCGGGGTTTCCTAAATTTTTTAAAAAATAAAATATTTAGGTGGCAACTCTGAAATTTGGCAAAGCAATCCATGTTTGGCACTTCTTGATTAAAATCAGTTTTCCAAAACGATTTTCTAGATTTGGACTCTTTGGTGATTTATCAGTCTTACATTGCACTTTGTGAGATTAGATTCAGAACCGTGACAGGAGTCTAAACTGTAGTAGTTAGAACCACAATTCGCGCCCTCACGCGCAGAGCGGAGTTCGGGCGGTCTACAGGTAGCAATGATTGTTGTAGAAATTGCATGATGATTAGGTGAATGGAAACTAATCATTTGAGTTTATCATTGAATATGACGGTATGATTAAGGCATTGAATATGTGATATGGATAGTCATTGTATATGACGATGAATTTAAATACATTGTATATGTATAATGTTTTTGGAGAAGAAAGGGGATGTACTCCATTGTTTGGGAGGAGATAGGGGATAGACTCCATTGAGAATTAAGTTGACCGGAGTGTCTAGGGTGAAAGTCCTGAAATCTTATGAATACATGGGTGTCGATCCCGCAGACGAAATTTCTGTAAAATGGCAAGGTTAAAGTGTTTGTATGATGGTTATGTAGATAAGGAACCACTGAGTTGTAGTCTCAGTTGGATCATTTGGAAAATTATGTGTATTTTCCATATGACTTGGAATGAAATGAATAAATGAGAATGGATTGAGGTATGAATATTAGTAATGAATGGTTATAGAAAGAATGGAAGTTAATCATGAATATTGAACATTTATTTGACACTTATATTTTAGTTAAATTTCATACGTTGCATTAGACTGTTTCTACTAGGCTTTGACTCACCCTACTTGGGAAAAACATTTCAGATATCGGTGACATGCGACCTCCAAGGACATAGCTTTGGAGGATTGAGGGCTGAAGGCTCAATTTTTGTTATATTTGTGCTTAAATGTTTATTCAAGCCAAGGGCTTAACTCGTATAGAGCTTAGGACTCTTTCTTTTGTTGTAACCAAGTGATATCTTGGAAAGATGTAAGCCCGTAGGGCATTTATTTTGTTATCGTTAATTTGAACTACATGTTGTAGATCCAAAATGAATGTTCATGAATGTATAATGCATGTAATTCCTTTTTGTAATAGAAACTTTGATGAACGTAGCAGATCATTTTATTATGTTCATAGATCTTATGGAATGGATTGTTGTATTATATTTTAGGGGCGTGACAGGTCTGGTATAATCTGAGGGCTGTTTTTTGGTTTGTATCTGATGTAGTCTGGTCTGTAGTGGATTTTAGGTGACCTGGCCTGATCTGGTACATTAGTGGGGTTTTTATCGGTTAACTTTTGCTTCAGTGGTGGCTGTGTTACACTGGTGTTTGGGTTTTTATTAGCTTAAGGTTCCACTGTTGTCTGTGCATCTTTTGTTGCTATCCGTTACTGTTGTCTTTGTATCTGTTTAGTATCAGTGTTGGCTGTGCTGCTGTTTTGTCAATTTTGGTGTTGTGTTTCTGTTGGTTTCTCACCAATAGGTATTTGGTTTAGTACTGCCATGTGATTGTGTGAGTTGCTTAGTGCCAACCTAGTTGGGATTGGGATGTCTTGCTGTGATGGCCTTTGCATCATTTCCCCCCTTCTTTGTTGATGTCTTCTTCCTTCTTTGTAAGGTTCTATTTCATCAATAAAGTTTTTTTCGTTGTTGAAAAAAAAAAAAAAAAAAAAAAAAAAAAAATTGGACTATGTTACATTGGAGTGTTACGTTTGGTATTACACTGATTGAAATGTTACATTTAGAAAAAATACACTAAGAAATTTATTTTTTTGTATTACATTGAAACGTTACATTTGAAAAAAGTACACCAAAAAGTTTTTTTTAGTGTTACATTATTACGTTATTATGTTTGGGAAAAGTACACCAAGGAATTTTTTAGCGTGTTATATTGAAGTGTTATGTTATTGGAGTGTTACATTAAAGTATTAGGTTTTTGTTCGTAATGTGGGATTTGTTCTAGAATGAGGGAAAATTCAAAACTTCTATAGTGCAAATTGCCCAAATGTGTAATTTTACATTTTGAGAAACTCACTTTTATTCCTAAAAAAATTAAACTCAAACATGAAAGTGACTACCATTTTATGTAATTTCTACTTTAATGGGACCTTTGGGATCATAAGAAAGAATGAAGGACTAAACAGTTCACAAAATCACATTTTGAGATTTATTTACATCATTTTATTTATTTATTTTTTCTAAATTTTGATCAATAAAAAACAAAACTTTATTGAAGAATAAAATGGATATACAAAACAAAATATCAAACAAGGTCAAAGGAAAGCATTTTATTTTATTTTATTTTTTAATTTATATTTACGTTATAAAAGTATGTAAGACTAGTTATATTTTAAAAAGAATGAGACTTACATAAAAAACTACCAAAAAGGTGACAAGTTTGATGAAATATTTCGATAATTTAATATGATGTTTTAATGTTTTTATGGGGATGACCAGCTCTTGTATCCAACTACTTGTACAAGTCATTATTTTCCTCATTCAAAATTTGTTAGGTGAATTATTATTAAATCAACTAACTTTGATTATTTCATCTCTAAGAACATTAAAAAAAAAACAAAAACAAAAAAACAAAAACAAAAACAAAACCAAAACCAAAACCAAACAGGTCTTGAAAATCAATTACATAAAAATCAACATGCATATATTATCTTGCCGAATAGAAAGTAGCAAATAATTTTAGTGAATTTGGGTGATGACTAAATTTTATTCAAACTCACATATACAAGTGTTTTCGTGAAGAATAAAATTTACAATGCATGTGATAGGTGTAAAACAAAATTTGTTTAAGTTTCATAATCAGTTATACTATATAAGAATATTTCACAATGGAAAAATATCATTTTGATGAAATTTTAAAAAAATAATATTAAATTAGTGAAAAATTTTACAACATTAAAAGAAAATTTCATAAAATTTATCACTTTTCACCTACCCATTCAAATAGAATCTAGCAGAATTGAAAGAAGCGTTATTATAATATAAGTAAAAAATATTTACAAAATTTATTAATTTGTATAGCATTACTCGTAAACTACCCAACTTAATGGATCTAGTAAATCACAGTTTAAGTCTTATGATTCATTAGTCTCACGCGTCACCATGCCTAATTTTTATCTAATAATTATATTAATCAAAATATTTTCTCTTCTATCTCTTTTCATTAGGTACCTTCAAACTGGTGATCATAAGGAGGATGGATATGCAGAGAGGAGGATGGATCCCATTGTGAAACGGAGGGGAAGGCAAGGAGCTCGGCAGGTTGTGGAAAGGAGGAGGTTGTTCATGTTAGTTTAGCAAAATAATAAACAAAATATTTTAACATATGTTCATGAAAATTATAATGACAATAAATAATAATATATGTAATAAAAAATCCATAGTAGAAAATATAGCTGTAAGACTCTAGGAGTCACATTGTCACTATCCTAAAACTACTTTTCCTCCCCTTATGAAGGTACAATCAGAGTGGAATAGTTCCAAGATTAAACCCAGATTGTTCACAATGTCCCTCATCTAGTATTCACGACCAACAAGAGTCTTCAACCAAGCCACCAAGGCCAGCCCAGAGGTAAGGCAGCCAAGGCCACCGCCTCAGGCCCCCAAATTCTATCCAAAAAATAGGGCCCCAAAATAATTTTGCTCTTAAGTTATGTTTGATTAATTATTTCGGTCTTAACTTATGTTTGGTTTATTAAAATAAAGTTGAATGGAGTAATCATTTCATCATAATGTCCATTTTCATTTTTGATTTACTAAAAAAGATTACAAACAAAATCATTATTCACCATTGTAAGAAAATATTAGTTTTATAAAGAAACTAAGGAATTTCATTCCATTTAATTTTATTTCAGTGAACCAAGCATTACATTGTAATATTAGTAGTTTAAAAATGAAGGTTTAAATAAACAATTGAATTGGTGAATTATTTAAAACTAATGGATGGTTGCTTACCAAATGTATGAATTATTTATAGAATATTATTTGACTATATGAGTTACAATTACTTTTGGGGAAATAATTTTTTTTAAACTTGAAGTTAATCAAAATTTACGATTTCATTACTACGTCAGGAAAAAGTGTGAATAAATTAATAGTGTTAATAATAAAAAATATTCAAAATTTATCTCAATAATTATGTGTACTATATGCAACAAATTTATAGAAAGCAACAGATAAAAATAAATTGAAAATTGTTACTATGTTACCAATATATATATTTTTTAAAATATGTGTGAAAGTCGGGATTCTATCTTCTGAGTTCACCTTAAACCTCCAAAAAGTCAGGGCTAGCTCTGCAAGCCATGAACCAGAGTTGTCCAAAATATAACCAATATATATAAAATATATAAAACTCTCCCAACAACATTCCACCTTTCAAAACACTCTTCTTCTACATCTTCCTTTATAAAACCATAGGAATATATATAGGTGTTTTTGAGTCAAATCACATAAGTACACAATTATGAAATGTAATAATACCAATAAATATTAAAATGGTTTTTGGAATTAAACACAATAAGTATAAGTTTTAATTTTGCAATAATGTTGAATATAATGAATGAATTAAATATAATATTATTTTTGTTAAAATATCCCAACAGTTGACTGTGTTTGTGGATAACTTACCAAGCATGATGGATCCCAAAGGACTGTCTGAGCTATTTACCAAATTTGGAGAAGTGAAGGATCTGTTTATTCCAAACAAGAGAAGGAAAATGACAGGCACAAAATTTGGGTTTTTTGCCAGATTTGACTGTTCAGTTGCAACAAAGGTAGCAATACAAAAAGATAATGGGTTATGGATCGATGACAAAGCTTTAGAAGTCAAAGATGCAGAGTATGAGATGGACAGAGTAGAGAAGAAGAACCCATTGCAGGACCAGTCAGCTAGAAGCAATTTACCTGGTGCAGATGGATGGAAGGCAAAAGCTCAAGTGGAAAGCAGAGAACTTATGCTGAGATGGTGAAAGGCAAGGAACCGTATGAAGGAAGAAGCATTAGCATCAAAGCTAATGAGATAGGCAATGGGTGGCTCTATGAAATAGTGATTATTAGACCTTTTCTTTTTTTTTATTTTTTATTTATAGATGGGAAGTGTGATTATTAGACTTCAACCAAAGTTTTCTAACTTTAGTTTAAAGGAGGAGGTGGAAGCAAGAGATATGAGGAATGTTTTGATGAGGAAAGGGAGTGGAAGGGATGTAGTGCTGACCTTCATAACAAAAGAGGAAATGATAGCTAAATCCGGCTAAATCGAGCATTTATACCAAACTCAAAAATAACAATTTTTTTTTTTTTTTTTTTTTTTTTTAAAGTGAAGGGTTCAAAGTAATTGATTTGATTTTATCAAACTTTTCTCCAACCTCATTCACCACTATGAAATTGAACTTTCTTATATCTTAATATTCTCTCTAAATGTCTTTAAATTTTGTATTATTTCAAGTTTTATTTTAATTGTTTGTTGACTTTACTTAAAAATTAAAATCTCTAAAATTGACATAATTTTCTTGTTGAATTATGGAATGGATTATTTATTTAATCATACGTAATAAAAAATATAAAAACAGTAATATTTATTCAATAAGTCACTTTACTTCAAAATTGAATCTAAATTAATTGCAATTAAAAATGTAAAAACAGTAATATTTAAGAGCCATTTTTCATAAAGTCCTATTTCTAATTGTTATGTTCCATTTAACTTATCTTCTTTTTTAATATTCCATTAGGTTCTATTTAGAGTAATATGACCAAATCACCCTTTCAACTTTTTGTGTATGTTTTCATTTTGAAACTCATATGCAATAAAAAATAACAACAATCTCTCATTCCATGAAGAAAATCTCTCCCTTATTTCATAGAGAAAATCTCTGCTCATTCTAGAAAGAATCTCCTCATTTTAGGGAGAAAATCTTTGCCTTATTCTATAGAGAAAATATCTTCATCATTTAGGGGAAAAAATGTCTCCTTTATTCTATAAAAAAAAAATCTCCCAAATTCCCAAAAACCTAAATCGTCTACCTTATGAAAATCTCTCATTAAATACTTATGTGAACTTTCATATTACAAATGCATGCTAATAAATAACATTCCCTCATGGAACTATACATTGTGAACATTCACATGGTTTGTGTTAGTGTGACTATTTTTTAATGTGAATATAAACATTAATTGTGATTTGTGAGTAATGCATTGTTGGTTATGTCATGTTCTTTTGGTATTATAGAGACACTGTGAACATTTATATTGTTGGTAGTTGTTTGTTATTGTGTACACACAGTCATTGACTTAGTGTGCATTGTGGTAAATGCAATGTTGATGTGAACATTCATATCTCTATGTTGTACTATTAAGATGCACAATATATTGTAACCAAAATAATATATTGTTCTTTACACTTGTGTGACTATTTCTAAATATGAATATTGACGTTGATTAATGATGTGATGGTCAAAACACCAATGTGAACATTCACACCATATAATAATTGTGGGTGTTGATTTCCGACCACATAACCAGTCAGTGAACTTTGTTGGAGAGCGCTAACAGAATAGATTGAGCCAACCACCTACCAACAAGAAGATGAGAATGCTGCGGTGACTCGTCTACCCAAAGGCACTCTGACAATCAAGTTAGTAAATCTTATCTATCACAGATATCAAAATAGTACTTAAAATCACCAGTCAAAACTTACCTCAGACCCACGAGGGTACCTTGCTTTTATAACCAACAGTGACTTGATCCCCTAGAAGCCTCACTTGAGTGGACTTAAGCTCAATGCTCATCTTGGACTCTCGGCTAGATAGGGATAAACTCCTCATGAGCCTTATCCTTATCCAGACAGAGAGCCTCTTATGTTCTAGGATTCTTGTCCCTTATCCAGATACCTTGGGATTCCGACATTACCGTAGAACATCTCGGCAATGCCATGGTCACCTCGACAACATGACTTATCTACGTGGCACCTTAGCCTACATCTCAAGGCTATCTTGGCCACACGGCATCATTCGCAAAATACTTCCCCACAACTACCCCCTAGGTTCTATTACCTTGGCCACCTGAAGTGATGGAACCTACATAGTTTGTCCACCCAACATGTTAGCTCAAAACGCAGATACTACTCCGACCGAGATCATGACTTGTCAGCTTCAAGTAACCAGAACTCAGTTACCCAATTTATTTAGAATCAAGAACCAGTTTCTTTAAGCATTTCAATCGAGATCGCTACTCTAGCCGAGGTTATTGCCCCATTATTTCAAGAATTTCAAGAGTTTCATCTGCGCATGAGCTGTCACGCATCATCATTTCAACTGTTTCTTCAACATGTCCCATTCTTATTGGCTTGTACCTGACATGCGCTATCAAGTTGCGTCGTTTTTACCTAGGCTGCCTGATAGGCACGTTGTCCAAGGCAACTTTATTACATTTTGCCGCCTTTTCGTGTTTTTGACAAAACTCCCTCTATCTCTCTTCTGTCCTTTCACTTTACCATTTCAATTTCTCTCTCTTGCCTCAAATTTTCTCTCTCTTCAATCTTCCCTTCACACTACAATTGTCGCCTATTCAAGCTTATGCAATCACTTCGCTAGTCATCTCTAGTGGACTTTTCACTATTCCACTCTGTTTGACATTATCGTTTGACTCTGGTGAACCCCATTCTGGCGCTCTCGTCTTCGGTTTCACCCTGTAAGTCTTCGACTTCTTTCTTTTCAATTTCTGCCTCTCACTGTTGTACTAATTTTGATAAAATTTCCATCAATGGGTAAGAAATCTTCTTTCTTGATGCTTGCCATTTTTCATGTTCTAGATTATGTTTCATTGTATTATCTTTTGTTCATGTCACGCACACCAATATACACTTGGATCATATTTTGGTTGCCATTTATATGTTTGTTCGCATTTCTTGAATGCTCACCACTACACTCATCATATATGTGTTCTTGAATGTCTAGCACTGTTCTTGTCATATTTGTGTTCTTCTCTGTGTTTTTGTTTTGTTTGGATTTTGAATCTCTTTTCTTTTTTTTTTTCCTAGATTTTGCCTTTGAATCTTTCTCATTTGCATAGACTTAGGTTTGGGATTTGATTTAGAACATTATTGCCTTAGGAAAATTGAAACACAATCCTCCATGTAGACACCCCATTTTTGACCACCCTTACAACTTGGGGGCCACTGATTGCGCACACAATGATGAATTTGTATATGCTTGTCAAATGCTCGAAGTCCTCAGCATAATGCCTCAGCTTTGAGCCTTAAAACCCTATGAATCTCTTGCTTTGTTTTTGGACCAAAATAGCAGTTTCTCAAGCCTAAACATATTGGGACCTGCAGACCCACTTGTGTGGACTGCTGGCCAGTAATGTGGCCTACCGTCCACTATTAGTGGCCTGCCAGCCACTATTAGTGGGTTGCCGGCCACTTGTGTGTTTTTTCAAATATTTTTGCCAGTTATGCCAGCTGTTTCCACAGATGAATGCACTTGCTCACACGTGTCTGTATAGATATTTCTGAGGGAGTCTCATGGTTTTCTATATATAGAGGACCTCCCATCTTGTTGTAAAGGTTAGAAAATTTTAGAGCAAAAATAATTTCTCTCTCTCTTGCAAGTTCTTCACTCTTTGCCTATACACTCTAAACCAAACCTTGGGGTATTTGGGATGAGGTATTTTTTAGCTTAATTTTAGCTCTTGAGGGTGTGCAAGTGTTGGTTTGTCACTTAAAAAGGGTATCCCTCTTCAAGAGGTATAATTCTTGGCTTGTTTCCCTTCTTTATTTGCCATCTTTACTACTATTCTTGGACTATTTTTGGGCTAAAACTTGTGGTTTAAGGCCATTTAAGGTAGAGGGGTTGATTGCCTTTCTTTGAACCTTGTTTTTAAGGCCTTTGCCCTTGTGTTTCCCACCTTCTCATCATCTTTTTTTTGAGCTTTTTACCACTGATTTCTAGAGGTTTTTCAGAGGCAAAAATCATGTTTTAAAGTCCAAAAAATGGAGGGGTTAGCCTCCCCTCGTTGTGCTTGCTTACTAGCTTAACTTGCTCCATGTTTTAGCTTATTGTTTTAGCTATTCTTAGCTTAATTCCAGCACTTTTTTGGACTATTTTAGCACTGTTTTAGGACTATTTTTAGTTGTTCATTACATGTGAGCTTTGTATACCATGCTTATTATGTAATGGTCCTCATAGGTTTGGTAGTTTAGGCCTTAGCCACCAACTTATTTGAGTTGATAGTGTTTATTTCTTGCTTTCCATATATGTTTCCATCTCTAATCACTTCTGCAACCTCCCTCCTTTCTTGGCCTTTTTCTTTGCTTTGAAAGTTGTTTCAAACTAGTTGTTTATTTAAGCTTGAGATTGAGGTATTGTGCTTAATGGTTTAATCCCTTTGGGGATTCATTACCAACGGCATGACACTTCTCTCATGCCTAAAAAAAATTTGGTTTGGTACTTCTTTCCATTAGAGGACTTAAAGCTCACTTTTGGACGCAATGAATTAAAGAATGGATGGTAATTAAAATGAGGTAATAAAATTGGAACTAAAAGTGATGTAAGATAAAATCAACTTGGGTTCAATCAGACGTTAATTGAATCCATTAAGTCTTGAGTTGTTTCATACTTTCTAGTGATGTAAACGATTTAAGAGTCAATGTCAACCACTTCCCTTGATCAATCCATGATAGGGAGGGGGTTTTGAGAGTCTTTTAATTGTGCATTTATTGAATTGTGTCCATTGATTCATAAGTCATCATGCAATGAAATTGCGCCGATTGATGATTTGCGAATCAAGCCTACTCCTCTTTTGACCTGTTTGACGATAAGGAGAGGAAGGGTGGGCAAACATCCCCTGAGAATACTGTAGTTTGTGCTTTGTTTGTCCTCTGTTGCTGTAGGAGAGCACCAAAAGTAGTGGCTGGCAAGCCACTTCTTCTGGAAGGCAACACCCTATTAGTGGCCTACCGGCTACTACTTCTGGTTTGCCGGTCACTTTTTCAAGGCATGTAGTGCCCTTTTTCCAACAAAGCAGAGCAAAAGTTGAGGTAAAAAATAGTGCATTTTTCCAACTGTGAGTGTGCAACAGAGGCATTCCAGTAGCAAAATAGAGAGCGCTATCGGGTGAAAATCTACATCCATGCATGAGCCGTCCCTCAATCCTCGGGATCCGTGAAGTGATGTTGTAATTATGCTTGGAGTAGAGGGCTTGTAACTAATTAGTTAGAATAGCTATGTGTTGTACTTATTTAATTAGCTAGATTAGTTAGTTAAATTTGTTGTTGTAATAATTAGTTAAGTAGCTTAGCTAAGTTATTCATTTGGTTTGTAATAGTTAGTCAATTAGGTAAATTAATTAGCTAGTCCATTCATTCGGACCCTCCTACGCGAGGGCAAACTTGTAATAATGTGTATGTCTTCCAACCCCACGTCTTTCTCCCTTTTATTTACTTGCTTATGATGGGTAGTGTAGAACATCATGTTTCTTTTAGCATTACTCATGTTTGCATCCATTTGTCTTGCATGAATCGAGGCTCGGTTCATCATTCTAACAAAGCATTGTCGTTTAAATTTCTAGTTAAATACGTGTTTAAACCACATGCCATCAAGCTGTTTCAAATGTCATAATTAGTAGCCGAGCCTATTAGTTGCATATTGTATGCGTTGCATTAGTTAGGAGCATGCATATTTTCTAACTCTTTTGTTTCTTTTGGCTTGCCTCGAAGTACTAGGTGAGCATTTTTGCTTTTGCATATCACATGAGAGTGGTTGTTGCCATGAATAACGTGCTTGCCATGAGGCTAATTGCTTAAGTGCTATATCTGCTTGAATGCCTGTGGATGAAGGCTAATTGCTTGAATTGGAATAATTTGAGTAATGTGTATATGCGATTACTTTTTCAAGTGGTACATATTCGAAACAATTTTCAAAAACAAACATAAGATCAAGTGTTCCAATTCTTGCAAATTAGTCTATACTTGTCTGTGCATCACATAGTAATGTTAGTCTAAAAAACCAGAACAAGAGCATATAATATAAATAAGATTCACATCATGAGTAGTAGAGGCCGATCTTTGATTGGGCGAGCGGGGGTGCTCAATTCATGACTTTTCCCTCTCGTACCTAAGTTCCTGAGCCGAGACAATCTTGGTGATAATGGACACATGGCCTTTGGCACGAGTCACGGGTTTCCTAAATTTCCCAAAAATATTTAGGTAGCGACTTTGTATCTGGCAAAGCAATCCATTTTTTGGCAATTTGATTCAAAATCGATTTTCCAAAAATTTGTTGGATTTGGACTCCTTGGTGTTTATCTACTTTACATTGCACTTGTGAGATCAGATTCAGAACCATGGCAGTCTCAACTGTAGGGTTAGTTGTATCCGAAAGGAGCACGAAAAAGTTAAGCTACAGTTTTTGGCTACTCCACTGGGGATATTAGAGAACTTAACTCAAACTTTATGATGTGAAATTTTATCTATACTTATATGGTCTTTGCATTGCATTTGCATTTGTGCGCTTAAGTCACTGTGCTTGCCATCTACTATTCCTGGACGGTTCGCCGGAGGTTTGCCTAAAAGCTTGCCAAAAGGGTAACCAGTCGTAGGCTCTACAATGTTGGGAATACAACCCATGGATTTGGACTATCGTTGTACCGTTTGAACCTCCTTTCACTTCTCGGTGTTAGGTGTGAGAGGTATATTAGGTAGTCTTGCAGAGGCACCCTTTTTGACCAATTGGCCTAGCTGCATATAGAAAAGCCATAAAGACCGTTCCAAACTAGGACAGGATGCTACCCGAATGCAGGATTGCATGAGACCGCTTTGTTTGAAATAGTGAAACCTAGTTCATGACAAAACTAGGACAACGTAACCCTACTCCCTCATAGGGGTGTTTTGGCTCTCTCTTAACTGGTATGTGCTTTACAGTAAAATTGTATAAGAATGTGCATAGCAGTTGCAAATTTGGTATCTTTTTTGGGAGCACAATTCAGTGTAGAGTACAGTCCTATAGCTTTGATTATGTTTGTGTTGATAGCGTCTTAGCTGAGGTGCTATGTGGTTTCTGATTACTGTTTTCTTTTGCTTTATTTCTTTTTGCTAGGTAGTTTAAAACCATAGCTTTAGAAAGTTCAGATATCCCCCAAGTACTCTGGACCGGAGTCAGAAGACTTTGTAAAGCTGGGGATCTTGTTTGGGGACAACCCGTGTTTACCTTACTCCCACTTGTTACATGACGGAGGAGAATCAGGCAGAATTCACCAATTTGGTTTTTACAGCAGTCACCTCTCAACTCACCTGTGTCCAGTCTAGTCCAGGAACAGTCATCTACTTCCAGCCCAGCACATGATACCTATTCCAATGGCACAGTATCCCCCAGCCAATGTCAAAGAACTGATACATCATCTGCAACAGACAGTTGAGGCCTTATAACAAGATGCGGTAAGCCAGGCCGAGGTCACGGCCCATCAGGCCGAGGTTATAACCAGGCTACAACAACAGTGACCACAGCCGGTTGTGGCTGCTGCATCCCATGCACCTACCACGGGTATCCTAACACCCGGAGCCACCGATCATACTGCTAATGTTCAAGAAAACCAGGGCAATCCAACAAGCCAGTCCCAACACAAGCCTCCAAAACCCCTGTTTATTAGACCGAGGCTCCGTTCGAGTTCAAAGTTGACCTAACTGTAGTCAAGGTCGATAAACTGGAGAAGTTGTTCAATAGAGCACAAGGGATTAACTCCATCCTAGATATAGAGGATAGGTACACTGATTCTACAGTGACATTACCGGATTGGTTTAAAATGCCGCACATTGACCGTTTCGATGGCTTCGAAGATCCAATGGTCCACTTGTGTCTGTTTTCAGACATCTTGCGGCCAATAGGCCTGATCAGGTATTCATACAATACTGAAATCAAGGTCACAACTCGTGATCTCGAGGCAACACGTCAAGAGCCAAAGAAGGATTTCTCTGAATTTGTGACAAGGTAGAGAGCTAAATCCTCGATGATGACCACAAGGCCTTCCAAGAAGGATCAAATCAGGATGGTTGTCCGGAATCTACACGGCAAGTTGCTGCAAAAGATGATTGTCCTACCTCTGTTCACATTTACAGAACTCCATGAAATAGGAGTGCAAATCAAAGATGCCATGAAACAGGGTCTTATTTCAGATGAGAAAGAGCAAGCAAAAAGGCCGTTTGTTCACAATTCCAATGCTACCAATGGTAGCACAGCTGCGAGGCTGTTAGATATAAGTGTTGACACCACAACCAAGACTGCTGACCCCTTTGCCAACACAAGCTCACAAACACTGTCCAATCCTACCTGATCCTAGAGGACTTTTAACCAACTATACATGACTCTCTCTTAAGCCATGAAAGTGCTAGTTAAAAAAGGGCACTTCAAACCATTAGAACCCCGTCCACTTCCTAACCCTCTCTCGCCCAAACACAACCCTGCAAAATTGTCATGGCCCGAACCCGCCCCCAAGGGTTAAGGACATAACTGACCAGTAATCATGAGATTACCTAGGGCCTCATACCAAACCAAACGTATTTTAACAGAGTTAATGGGGCCAAACGGAAGCAATTTAAAACTTTGTTCATAGAGCTGTGCTTACATGGCACATCATAACAAACCATACATATGCACATTAATAACTCACATCAAAATATGTACTACACAAAGCTCTGTACATACAGGATCATATAGGTCTAAGTTAGACGAACAAAACTATATACAACATATCCAAAGACTTCGTCCATATGACAAAATAAAACAGAATGACAAAAAGGCGAAGACAGGTCTCATGCGTGAGACGCAAGGGCTGACTCTTCAAAACCTCTGTTGTTCCTCACAGACTTCACTGGGGCTGGGTTTGGACATCTCTCGGCTCACCTACAAACACATGAATGAGCGTGAGCGATAGCCCAGTGAATAATATCAAATAAAGAAGTTATACAAACGATATGTAGAGCAACATGCTTCAAACGGCCTTGGGCCCAATTCATATTTCGATTTAACATATATATACGCAATTTAAGTCAAGTGACTGTGGTTCCGAACATACTGGCCTTTGGCCCATTTATCTTCCATTCGTCAAACCGGCCTTTGGCCCATTCAGACTTTCATGTCAAACTGGCCTTTGGCCCACTCATTCATGTCAAACTGGCCTTTGGCCCATTCAAACTTTCATTCATGTCAGACTAGCCTCTGGCCCATTCATTCATGTCAAACTAGCCTCTGGCCCATTCATTCATTCGTTTATGTCAGACTGGCCTGCGGCCCATTAAGCTATTCATATCAAACATTTGTCCATAATTCAAACTAGCAAACTTATAAGGCTTATAAGGAAATAAGCAGTTGGACAAATGACAAGCTTCAAAATATCGATATTACTCACAGTGATCGGTTGGTTGGTTTGCCCTGGAGCTTGACCCTACACATCACATAACACATATGGGTCACAAATAATTCAATCTGTTCCTTAATTCACATATTCCTCTTTAGGCTTCATTATTATCTCTTTAACTTATTTACAATACTCAATGCATGCCTAAGAGTGCTTACGAGTGAAAGAGGACGGAAAACAAAACACAGAACGCATAAACAAAATTTCAGAAAACAGGGTCCCCGCTCGAGCGTGGACTTCCCTGCTCGAGCGGACCCAAGAGCCCTGCAAAAGTACTGGCTATGTCAAATTTACGCTCGATCGTGCACTCTGGCGCTCGAGCGGAAGGCCTCTCTACATGGCTCCCCGCTTGAGCGTGAACTCCCCCGCTCGAGCAGATACCATGTCTGCAAAAAGTTCTGGGAGCACGTATTTCACGCTCGAGCGGCAAGTTCCCCGCTCGAGCGGACATCAAAATTCTGAAAAACCCAGAATTGTTCTTTGAGCTCAAATTCAACATTCCAGTCAGCATTTCATGCATATTATAGCTCAAACTTCAAATATACTTGTGCTAACATGATACAAACACCAAATTTCATCATTATGAAGCTCAATTTCATGAATCAAACACATGCATGTCCCAATTTACACCAAACTTGCTATTATGATAACAATTCCATGTATTTTCAACTCATTTCTCATAAATTGTACATGCATGTGGGATATCACTCCCATTTCAACTTACATGGTGCAAATGGTGATTACAAACATGAGCTTTAACCAACATTCTACATAGATCATGTATTTTGTGTCCACACGTGCAAATTTCACAGCAATTACACACATGCATGCACATATGGACTTTCAATTCAACAAAATCAACTTAATTCTTTGCCATGAGCTACCATATCACTTGAATTCACAACATTACAACTTAAACTCATGGATTTACTTACCTAGAGGCTCAAACTTTTCAATCTAAAGCAATTTCTTGAGTAATCTTCCAAAATCTCCAAGCCTCAAGACCAAAACCCCAATCTCCTACACTTTCTCTCTCTAGTTCGGCTCTCTCACACCCAAGAGCCCAAAATCAGCCAAAAAAATGGATCAAAAAGAGAGAGGTTGAGTGTATATAGCCCTTTATATAAAGCCCCACTAATTCCAATTTAATAATAATAAATAGTTGGGCACTAATTCATCAATTTAATCAATTTAATCTGGTCCGAATCAAATTTTCAATTAAACTTCACCATAGGCTCTAAAAATTATGCCAATCACAATGGCGCGACCAATTTCGGTTTCGGTGGCCAATAGGGCCTTCAATTTAATTTCCAAAACAAACAATCAAACAGATATTCCTACGGTGAACAGATAGAAATTCAAAACCACATATTTTCACATAATGGCACACAAAATCATGTTAAACACATAATCACATTCATGTTAAAGGCCAATTAACATATTACAGAACAGGGATATCACAAAAATACTGTGCGTTTCACCAACAACATGGTCATGACATCAACCAGTGCTTTCGATTGCGTCATGAGATTCAGGATCTCATTGAAAACAAGGTGATCGCTCCACCGCAGAAATCGAACGTAACCACAAATCCACTCCCAGCCTATAATCAAGTTCCCCCACCTCAAAATCTCAACCTGATCCATACAATGGCCACTTCTTACAACCCCAGCGTATTTATTACTCCCTCTCACCTACCAAAACTGACGTTGTTCATTCCAGAAGGCGCACATATGTTCATGATGGACACGTCCAACCCTCAACCCAAGCCTGTGGTGATGAGACTTACAGTGGAAGGGGAGTTGACCTTGGAGGAAGGTACCAGTCTGTTACTGGAGTGTCCTGAGGACTTACCTGATAGGGTGTATGATCCAAGTTGCTACATTGTGTCAACTGGTCAAATCAAGCCTGAATTGGTACTACCAACCTTAGTAGACATCAATGTGGTTAGAGAAGATGGCCCGAGCCAGGGGTTAGATGATCTAGCCGAACTCGAAGAGGATATGGATAACCTGCAGTTCTTTGATGAGCAGGATTAGGGAGATGTGCAGATCGGGTGGTTCGACCTGAACAGATCAACTGACAACGCTGGATGTTTGAGTGATGAGCCAGACACGGAAGAAAAAACTGGAATGAAACCAAAAGGAAAAGAAACAGAGATAGCTATAGTGACCGAAAGGGCTGATGAGAAAGGAAAGCTACCGGAGAGCGCTGGTATAGAAAACCCAGCCCAGGAAGTAGGCATTATGAACACTGTGGATACCGGACAAGAAGCTACACTAAGGCAGTTTGAACGAGAAAGAATCGAAGACAGCCAGGGAAATTGTGAATTCCCAACACCCTGTAGAGGATACCTATGATGTAAAGATGATACAAACAGAGCAAATAACTATTTGTTGGCTGCTGAGGGCAAGTGGTAAAATGATAATGATCTGCATCTAGCCCATACTGATGAAGATTGGGGCAAGTGCCTTCCGAACAACACGTGGTATACCAAGGAAATAGACCATTTGACAAGAAGTGAGCAGTATTTTAAGCCGCCACACCTGAATCAAGTAGAAGCGCCTAGAAAAGACAGAGAGGCCAAGAAACAGAAAGAGAAACAACTAGAAGAAGAGGCTATGTTGAAACCACTCAAGAAAATCCAAGCTGACATCTCCATCTAGGGTCTTCTCATGGCCTCCCGGGTACACCGACAGGCAGTGTTGTCGGCAATGGACAAGGCTACATTGTCCATTGACACCACGTCTAAGCAGCTTGTGGGTTTAGTCTTTCCAACTAGTGCCAGGCCAACCCTTACCTTCTTTGACAAAGAGCTGCCGCCATAGGGCTCAGCTATAACAAACTGTTGTATATATCTGTGGAGTGTAGGGAGAAATGGGTGCCGGTGGTGTTGGTAAATACCAGTTTGGTCATCAATGTCTGTCCTTCTCGCATCGCCTATGCAATTGGCCTCAAACTAGTAGACTTTGTTCCCACAGCTTAAGTAATACGGGCATATGATAACACAAGTAGAGAGGTCATAGGTACAGTGCAAGTCAGAGTCCAGGTGGGCCCAGCTGAGCAAGAGGTTGAGTTTCATGTCTTAGATGTGCCGGCTACCTTCAATTTGCTGTTAGGGAGGCCCTAGTTGCATCATGTGAAGGTCGTCTCCTCCACTCTTCATTAGATGTTGAAGTACCCTCATGGGGGAGGAGTGGCAATTGTTTTGGGGAATTCATCTATCCATCCGCTGCCAGATGTAACTATGCCAGTGCTAGAGATCAACCATGGTGAGGAGGATTTATTCCTCTCAAGATTCACTATGGCTAAAGCTCGGGTAGTGCAGATCATTTTGGCCGCAGACAAAGGCATGTACATTAGCGCCCAGTCCATCTACTTCATGAACAAACTGTAACACGTTCCAGGAATGGGGCTCAAAAAGAGTGGTCAAAAAGGTGTCGCAGCATTGACAGATGTGCCACACAACCCACATGCCTTTGGACTGGGCTATGTGCCTACCAAAGAGGACTGCATCAAGAAGGGAGAAGAAATGAGAGGCAGAGCCAAGGTCAAGCAAGCCGGGAAACACTATGAGCTCATCCACAGGCCAATTCGGGGGACACTGAATGGCCTTTTTGTTCAAGAAAGAGTGGATTTCCCTTTTTGTGGATTTCTCGAGCCTTGGGTGAATTCCTCAAAGCAACGTGTTCCCGGGTTCGAGATCTTCTTTGATCTGCAGTTGCAGGACAGTGATGATAAGGAAAGGGCTTAGCCAAACATCAAAACTAGATAGAGCATTGGAGGTGATTGAAATGATAGCGAACCTAGAGTAAGGGCAGCGCTGGCTAGTCTCGGGACGGATCCTGCGGCCGACCTAGAGAACTTGGAGGGTAACCTTAATGTCTGCATGATCGGAGAAAAATCGGGTGTGAACCCAACAAGTGGCATTTTGGATGTATCAGGGGCACCATCTCTTATCTGGCAGCTAGAGAAAGGCTATCTGTCCAATTCTGAATCGGGTGATGAGCTAGAATCTGATTCCACTGAGTCTGTGGGGTCGGGATCAAGTTCAAGTTCTTCTGAGTCTGAGTCTGGTATTTCTGAGGGTGGTAACCCGGATACCAAAGTCCTATCTAGGTCTTCATTCAGCTTTTCTTGTGAGTCTGTAACCGAAGATTTGGACTTTTTGAATGAAAACTTTGCAAATTCTCTGTACTTTTCTATGCCGTTGGTTTATTGTATTGACCAAGATTTTCAAAATTTTAACGAAAATGTAGGGGAAATTCCCTTGGCTTTGAAAAACTTAATTAATCGAGAGGAGGAAAGGTTTGCTAAACCCTGTTGTAGACGTCCCCGAACGTCCCGGGAGGGAAAATCCCATTTTGTTCATTTGGGCTTACTACAGTTCGGACTCAAATGTCACGGTTCTAAATCTAATCCCGCAAAGTGCAATGCGAGACCGATAAATCACCAAAGAGTCCAAATCCGACAAATCATTTTGAAAAACAGATTTTTAGAAAGAAGTGCCAAAGATGGACTGCTTTGCCAGATACAGAGTCGCCACCTAAATATTTTATTTTGGGAGAATTTAGGAAACCCTGACTCGTGCCTAAGGCCACGTGTCCGTCATCACCAAAGTTGCCTTGGCTCGGGAACTTGGGTACGATTGGGGAAGGTCACTTCGTGAGCACCCCCGCTCGCCCGATCAAAGATCGGCCTCTACTAACCATGATATCGAGTTTTTAAAAACATTATGTGCTCTTATTCCGGTTTATTAGCGTAGAATTACTATGTGATGCGCACAACATATAAGTATAGACTAGATTGCCTAAATTGGAACGAAACATCGCATATCCGTTTGTTTTGAAAATGGATTGAAGTTTGCTACTCGCAAGTATGCTAAAACACAGGTTTCGACGAATTATTCCAATTCAAGCAACCCAACCTTCACCCACAGGCATTCAGGCAGTTATATCACATAAGCAAATAGCCTCATGGTAAGTATAAATACTTACTGAGTACTCCAAGCCAAAGAAAGAAGCTAATTAGAAATCATGCATGAATCCTAACTATGCTGAAATGCCTAATGCAACACATGCAAAAATGCAACTAAGATAGGCTCGGCTATTCTAAAATGGCATATGAAATGCTACAGATAACATGTATTCAACTTGGAATTGAAATACAATGCAGTTAGCATGATGCGCCGAGCCCGGTGCATGCAATACAAATGAATGAATGCGAGCATGCGAACATATAGATGCTAATTGAAACATGCCCTAGAACTAACCATCATAAGCTGGTAAATAAAAGGGAGAAAGACGCGGGGTTGGAAGACATGCATCACACGCACGCACACTTATTACAACAGTTGGCCCCTTCGCGGGGGGTCCGAAAGAATAATACAAACCAAGTAAATAATTAACTACTCTAGCTAATTAATTATTACAGACCCTTAATTAATTAACAAATTAATTACAAAATAAACTAAGTATGAAATTCAAAAGGCCGCCGCAGCCCCGCCTTGAAATGATTGGATGATGCATGCTCGGTTCGCCTTGCTCGGAAACCCGATGCCATGCCACATGTTGCCTCTGTTTACACTGTTCTGTGCCTCTGAGAATTGTGAAAATCCTAAGGTTGCTTCTGAACCACTCCATGAGAACATTGGGATGCCACCGGCCAAGAGAAAGCACCACCGGCCATGGAAATGTGGTCATCGACCAAAAATGGGATCACCGGCTTGATTTTGGTAGTCGGCCGGCACTGAAATTGGCCGACCGGCCATTTCTTCCTACAGAACACTAGTTTGGCTCCAACAGAGGACAAACAGTGCATGGCATGGAACTTACAAGCCAAATGTATGCACGACCACCCTCCCTATCATGCTATGGACTCAAGGGAGTGTGGCCCTCGACCCTCGGGCCACCAATCACGCATTTCGATGCATGATGGCCAAAGGTATCGAAGGTGCATATCAATATAGAATGAATGCCACAAACAAAATGGATGCTACACACTCTATCATGTTGGGATCAAGAGCGTCGGCGACTAAGGATTTGAGGGACGTTTCGTCACTTTTAGTACGAACGTCCCTCGCCCCTCGTGTTTGGTTTGACACCCAAAACCAAACATAATGTAATGCATGTATGCCAAATACAACACAATATAGGAATGTAATGCAATGCAAGATGAGCATGCCAAATGTAATGTGACTCAAACATGTACACAAGGCTAAGTTGACAAACATGCTTAAATGGACTACAACCTAAGCATGCAATTCAAGCCAATGTAGGATGAACATGCCAAGTACGCAATAATGTTATGCGATGCAACTAGCTAGGCACCATGCAATATACAGAACACGCAAGCATGATGCAAAACAGGCATGCAAGTATCATGAATGCAAACATACTCAAATGGACTTAAACCAAGAGGCACCAATATGCGAAACGAACATGTACACATATTGGCTTACAAGCTAGGCAATAATGTACAATCCGCAAACATGAGCAAGGAATGGTAAACATGAGAATGTAGCAATGTGGTAAACTCTAAAACCACATGAGAAACGATGCCAAATCGACTAAATGAGACAAGTCTAGCATGCTAATGGACTTAAAGCTCAAAACTAGCCAAAGGACTTACACCATGGCCATGTCAACCAAGCCCCAAAGGGCTAAGGTGTCCCAAAATAGTCCTTGGGCAGACCAAAACAAGGCTAGAACTCACATGGAATGAGGCTAAAACATATTATAAAGGCGAGCACAAAACAAGACGCATACAAGACCCAAAAGGGCAAATGCACTACATCTCTTACAACCAAACATGGCATGACTTAGGCCAATAAAATCGGAGTTATAATACGCCAAAATAAGCCCCAAAACCTAATGAGAAGGCATGTCAAAGACCTAATCATAGAGGCATATGCAATGCTCCAAACATGAAGCACAAAACAACAACTCTTCAATGCATTAAAAGGATGGCAAATGTAAGTGTACAAGCATGGAACATGGACTGAAATGGCATGATAAGTGATTCCAAATCACTGAAATATCCCAAATAAAGCATACTCATGACTCACACACCCAAGACTAACAAGCCAAAATGCATGGTGGCTATACCAAACATGGCAAACATGACCAAATCAATACCAAACAGAGCTTAAACATGTCACAACATGGATAAAAGTTTCATGAAGTCAAGCTAAAACATGCAAGGATGATGGTCTAAATACATGGTACATGTTATGACAATAGAGGGGATTACAAAGCAAGTGTATGATGCATACAATAGGCCATCAAACCAACATGAAACAGAGGTCTAGCATGATAAACTAACACCAAATACCCTCTGAGATGGAGCCAAATAAAGCTATGCAAACATGCTACCTTTATAAGCCCTAAATGCAAGTAAATGAGACACAAGGGGAGAGGGGTGTCCCTTCCCTATACAAGACCTCAAAACCACTTCTCCACCACTAAAAATCCTCTAGATTTCAGTGGTGAGAAGGTCGAAATAAAAGGGGTCCAAAGCTCAAGAAAAAGGTCACAAAAAGAGGCCAAACAAGGCCTAAGAGGGAGTAAACAACCCCAAACACAAAAGTGACCTTAAGCTACTATAACAAGCATGAAAATACAGAACTTTTATCAGTTATACACTAAGCTCAAAACAATATGTAAATAGGTCTAAAACCTTAAGCAAAAATGGGGAATAAAAGGGTAAGTTCTTACCCTTGAAGAACACTTCAAGAACAACAAGTCCAGCACCTCCTTTTGATCAAAAACCAACTCAAAACTCTGAAATAAACCCCTTAAAACCTCAACAACCAAAGTATAGTGTAACACTAGGTGTCTTAGTGCAAAACTAAGAACAAAAACCCCTTTAGAACACTATTACACACACAAATATAGAGAGAGAGGGAGATATAGAGAGAGAGGGATATATATCTTATATCTCAGATTGTTCAACCCCTGGAAAGGGAGGGGAGGCCCTCTTCTTATAGGCAATTCAAATCCAAGCTTCCAAAGGAAGCTAAGTGTAAGGATGAAATCCCTCCATATACGTGTGTGGAGGGCAGGATTTGTGCTCACCAGCTGGTACAGCTAGCATGCACAATGCCTGAAAAAGGTAAAGAAAAGGTCTCGGCCAAGAAATATGGCCGATCGACCAAATCAATGGCCGGCCGACCAACTATAGTGCCGATCGGCCAAAACTATTGGCCGGTAGCAATAAAACATGGCCGGTGACCTCAGACCAAGGCCGATGAGGTGTGGGGATGGCGAACAAGCCATTCCCTGCCCTCAGAAGCAAAAACACAAGTGTTTGGTGCACAACCAAGCACAAAACAAACAAGTCGAGAGGTCTTAAGGCAAGGCGCGCGACCGAAACCTCCGAGAACTCAAGACGAACACGAACATGGATGATCACCAAGTGTTCAGACGGTGACGTCCAAGTCTTGAGGACGATCAAAAATGGGGTGTCCACACCTGTGCTGATGAAATCGTTGCCATTAATGTGGGTATTGAGAAGGATCCGTGCCTGGTCCAAATCGGGTCCAGGTTGTCTTCAGAGGAGCGCGAGCGTTTAATCGATTTGTTAAAAGATTTCAAAGATGTTTTCGCGTAGTCCTACAAAGACATTCCTGGAATCGATCCTGAGATTGTACAACATCAGATCCCTCTTGACCTCAAGGCCCGACTAGTCAAACAGAATTTGCGTAGAATTCGTCCGGATTGGGTGCTGAAAATCAAGGAAGAGGTCACCAAGCAGATCAAGGCAAGTTTCTTGTTAGTATTTGAGTACCCGACTTGGTTGGCCAACATCGTCCCAGTTCCGAAGAAGGATGGTATAATCCGAGTGTGTGTAAACTTCAGGGACTTGAACCGAGTCAGTCCAAAGGATGACTTTCCTCTGCCGCATATTGATGAATTAGTGGACTTCACTGAGGGCTATGCATTGCTATGATTTATGGATGGGTTTTTCGGGTACAATCAGATTCTGATGGCACCCGAGGATAGAGAGAAAATCGCATTCATTATGCCATGGGGTACCTACTGCTTCTAGGTTATGCTGTTTGGTTTAAAAAATGCTGGAGCTACTTATCAGAGGATTGGACCACCATTCTGCATGACATGATCCACAAAGAGGTTGAGGTGTACGTAGACGACATGATTGTCAAGTCTAAAGAACGAGGGGGCTACTACACCACACTGAAGAAATTGTTTCAACGGATCAGGGAATATAGATTGAGGTTAAACCCGCAGAAATGCACCTTCAACGTAACGGCAGGAAAAATATTGGGCTTTCTGATCACATAGAGGGGCATTAAAGTAGATCATTCAAAAATCAAGGCCATCCTAGAAATGCCACCACCAAGGACTGAAAAGGATGTGCGAGGCTTTCTGGGTAAAGTGCAATTCATAAGACAGTTTATTTCCAAATTAACCTTGACTTGTGAACCACTATTTGGTCTTCTTAAGAAAGAGAAGAAATTTCCATGGGATGATCGATGTCAGTTTTCCTTTGAAGAGGTTAAGCAGTACCTCCAGAATCTGCCTGTGTTGTCTCCATCGGAGTTGGGAAAACCCTTGATTCTGTACTTATCAGTAATAGACACAACCATGGGATGCATGCCCACTCAGGAATCTGAAGATAGGGTGGAGAAAGCCATCTACTACTTGAGCAAGAAAATGCTAGACTATGAAACCTGGTACACTCCTTTGGAGAAAGCTTGCCTAGCTTTGGTATGGGCTACCAAGAAATTGAGGCACTACTTGTTAACTCACTCTGTAATCCTGGTTTCAGATTAGATCCCCTTAAATATCTCTTTGAGAAACCGGAGCTTACGGCTAGGCTAGCTCGTTGGTTACTCCTTCTCTCCGAATTTGATCTCAAATTTGTCACCTGTAAGTCGCTTAAAGGAAGAGTTGTAGCGAAGTTACTGGAAGACCACCTGGTAGAAGGAGATGAGACAGTGGAATACTTATTCCCAGATGAAGACATTCTGTAAGTTGAAGAGGAAACTTTGACAATGTACTTTGATGGAACGTCCAATCAGTATGGATATAGGATAAGTGTGTTGTTGATAGCACCCGACGACTCCCATATACCTTTAGCCTTCAAACTCCAGTTCAAGGTATCCAACAACGAAGCAGAATATGAAGTGTGCATTGTTGTTTAGAAGCCGCCCTGGAACTAGGGGCAATAAGGTTGGATGTCATCGGGGACTCAAACTTAGTTATTTCCCAAGAAAATGGAGACTGGAAAGTCAAAGAAGAGAAGCTGAAGGTTTACCACCAGACCCTGGATATTCTAATTCCTAGATTTGAAAAGTTAACATTCAAGCATCTATTAAGGGAGAATAACAGGTTCGCTGATGCTTTAGCAACTCTATCTTTTATGTTAGACATCCCACTTGGAGTTCGGATGCGTCCGATTATCATCAAATAGAAATACACGCCGGCTTATGAAACTATTACTGCGATAGATGAAGTGCAAGACAAACACCTCTGGTATTACGATATTTGGAACTTCCTGGAAAAGAAGATGTATCCATCAGGAGAAAATGCCAAGGACAAACGGGGAGTACCGAGCATAGCTATCCAATTTATCATCTGTGGGGGTAAGCTGTATAAAAGAGGTCATCTAGGAATGCATAAGTTGTGTACGGAGGAAGAAGAATCAAAGCGCCTTATGGAGGCTATCCACGGCAGAGAATGCGGGGCGCATATGAATGGTGTGATGTTAGCCGGGAAGATTCTCAAGCAAGGTTATTACTGGTCCACTATGGAGGAGGATTGTATTGGTTTTGTACGGCGATGCCACAAATGTCAAATTCATGCCAACCGCATGAATATTCCGCCGTCAGAGCTTTACAACATGACTTTGCCATGGCCTTTCTCAGTTTGGAAAATCGACGTTATCGATGCTGTTTCACCAAAAGGTTTGAATGGGCATGAATATATTTTGGTGGCGATTGATTACTTTACAAAGTGGGTGGAAGCTCAATCCTATGTAGTGTTGAAGGCATCGCATGTGGCCAAATTTATCAGAAACAATGTCATTTGCCGGTACGGAGTCCCGAATAAGATCATATCAGATAACGGCTCTCACTTCAAGAAAGAGGTGATAGACTTACTAGAGAAATACAATGTGGCTTTTCATAAGTCATCCACATACAGGCCACAAACCAATGGAGCTGTCGAAGCCGCCAACAAGAATATCAAGAACACCTTGCAGAAGATGGTTGAGACCTATAGGGACTAGCTAGATAAACTGCCATTCGCACTTTGGGGCTACAGAACCTCAATCCAAACATCTACAGGGGCAACCCCCTATTTCCTCGTCTATGGGGTGGAAGCCGTTTTGCTAATTAAAACTGAAGTCCCGTCGCTGCGAGTTATGGCTGAGTATCAAATAGCAGAGGTGGACTGGCAACAAAGCAGATTTAAGGAGTTAATGTTGTTTGATGAGAGAAGGCTAAAGGTATTGTATCATGTTCAGGGCTACCAGCGCAGAATTGCTAGGGCTTTTAACAAGAAAGTTAAGTCTCGGAATCTCAAGGAAGGAGACATGGTGCTAAAAGACAACCGAGCTCCCATCCATGACCCTAGGGGCAAGTTCAGACCCAATTGGACTGGTTCTTACATCATCAAAGCTATCTGGTCAGGAGGGGCAGTTATTCTCATGGACCTAGATGGCCTGGAATTTTCACAGCCGATCAATATGGACAAGTTAAATAAATACTATTCCTGAGAGGCTTGCTAGGCCGAAAACCTGAAAGGGTGACCTAGGAAAAATTTAGAGCATGAAAAATTAGAAATAAAGAAAAACTGAGCTCGTAAGGTTGAAAACTCTAAAGGGCGACTTTGGCAAAAGTTAGAATGCAAAAGGAGAGAGTAAATACTCAAGTGAACCTGAACCAAACTAGGTAAGGCCTGATTCCCATCTTTGGGATACGTAGATAACTTTATCCTAAAGTTCGGCCGTAACCATCTCCAACTTAACTGCCCTGTCCGTTTTTCTGATCAGGTCATCTCTGTTCATCATCTGTTAGTTCGGATGTCATCCTTATTTTGGCAAGAAAAGCTAGTTACAATGCAGAGCAGTAGTGGTATTCAAGCAGGGCAATTATGATCTTTCGATTTAGGGTTGTACATCTTGAGAATCGATTTCATGCATGTCAAGTAGTGATCATTTTTGAAAATAGTTTTGGAAAGTTTTAATAAAATTTTATTTTGTTCAAAATTTTACCTTTTACAACTTAGACCATTTTTGGATCAAAAGAAAAAAATTTAGTGCTCACAACTTTAATTCCATTGATTTCAACATAAAGTTCTCCAACACTCTGATATAAATCAAAGTTGCTTTTACATCATAAAACTTGAAAAGAAAGGTCAAAGCAATAAACTAGGGGCATAGGTGAGTCAGGTGCCCCTGCGTCCCCTGCTCGTGCTTGCGGAAACTTCTGTAGCCAAAGTGATCTCGGTTTGTGCCTTATCCTCAAGCCAAGCCAAACACTCGCTAGAAAGGGCATGACTAAAACTAGGGGCAGGGGCCAGAAGCTCTGTCGTTCTCTAGGTAGTGAGGTACCTAGCTAGGTGTGAAGCAAGAATCGAGAATGAAGCCAGGTATTCTACCCCCTCCTCTGGGCAGATCTGATCTTGCCCAAACTGGTGTTTGAACCGGAAGGGAAAGTAGAACATGCAGTGCGTGAGGCTAATCAACTGTATGCTAGGCTACCGAGTCATGCTGTAACTCATCTCAGTCAGATGAAGCCAGGGGCAATGCCAAGCTATGTCAGCTGTAGACCTGCTGCACATCTAGTTGCACCCCCATTCCTTGTTGGGAAAATCCACTATTCGTTTGTAGAAGAAATAAGCTCAAGCTAAATACTCAGGGCAAGAGTCCACCACCTTCAGCTTGTCCATGAGCTATACCTAGAAATGGATGAAAAATAAGAAAGATTAAAGAATAGAGAGATGTGCGTGGAGAGAAAAGTAAAGAAAGGGTTTTGAGAGAAAATAAAGCATAAGTGCCGAGTGATGTGCGAGGCATATATCAAAAAGGGTGGGAAACAATACCTGGAGAAGTAGTGGGCTCCCTACAAACTTGGTGATCTCTCGCCAATGAAAAGCATCTAAGCCCGTTAAGGTCTCGGCCATTGCCAAATCGATACAACTCTTACCTTTCTTCAGACATTGGGCCACTTCGATCAACTGAATACTAGTTCCGCCATTGTGGAGAAGTGGTTTGGAAATACTCTTCAGATCCTGGGAGACGCTAGTGATCCTCAGGTAGTCACCTGAAAAGATACAAATACTCCGGTCGGGGTTGCCGGAATTAGCACTTCGACGGACAAGTCAGTTCAGACACTCAGGATAGCTTGTTTACTAAGTTAAGTGAAGTGATTCTTACATACCTTTCTAAATCTGTGGTTCTTGTATTTATACTTGCTTTCTGGGCCTCGGGGCCTGAGCCTACTTTTATCCCATTCCCCTTTTATTTATTCGGAGCTACTGATCTCCGGCTATTCGGCCTTCCTAACGTATTCGGCATCCTAGTCACGCAATATGGAGCCGAATAATATCTGATTTCTGGGGTACGCACCTTCCGACTCTTCTATTTATTCGGCTCCCACAATTGCCCCCCAAGCACTTTACCAACGACAGTTGGCTGGAGTGCTTGGTTCCGAATCTCGAAAAGTCAGAGCCAAAATTCGGCGGTTGGCCTCATCCTCATGCGGATATCTAAGCGCACCCCTTTCGGTTGTCGTGTCGACTTCCCGCCCCCTCGTACGTGTCTATTTATTGCGATTTAAAATTTTGACGTCCTTTCAAGTATGTATTTTATGACGCTCATCGCTGGATTGCCTTTTGAATCGTCCCTGCAACTCTCTTCTCCGATATCCTCTTCGTCCTTTGTAAGTTCTCTCCTTCCTTGCTTCGAAGACTCTTTCTGGTTTATTCCTTCCTTGGCATATTCTTATAAACTGTAGGGTATGGCGAAACATTTAAAAGACCTTCTCTCGTCAGATCGAATTGCTGGCTTTAAACGCCATTTCTCCATTCCTGATGATGTCCGTCTGTCGTTTGTGGCAGACGGCACTCTTGATATGGAGAGGGAGGACAAAACCACGATTGTCTTTCCTCTTTTGTCAATCGCAGAGGGTGGAGTCCGTTTTCCCCTTCACCCGTTTCTTAGGGCTGTGCTTCGCCATTGGGGTTTAATCCCTTCCCAACCCAATGTGAATTTCTTTAGAATTATAATGGGGGTTATAGCGCTCAACCGTCGCCTTAGAATTAACCTTGGCATTCCAGCCATCCGGCATTGCTATGCCTTGGCTAAGTCTTCTGGTCGGCACGGGCGTTTCTTCCTTAGGGCCAAGGATATCGACCATCAGCTAATTACTATGCTTTCCAGTTCTGGGAAACGAGTTGATGATGTTATGGTCGTTGTCCAGGGTAACTGGGAATTTGGCGAAGGGGAGGATCACGTCAACCCTATTCCTAGACGGAGGGGCGAGCCAGGTGGCCGATTGCCTTCTCGCTTTTATTATTTGTTCATTTTTGTTGTAAAGCCTCTTCTTTGAAATGTTACGGCTTGGCTTGTGCAGGGAACGATTTGAAGAAAGTCCTGTCTTCAACTGACGACGCCGTTCTTTCGGATATCAAAGTCGCGCTCAAGTATTTCGGCCGTCGAAGTCTTCAGAAACAAGGGAGGGCGGCCCACGTTCTGCTTCGTTACGAGCCGACATATACGACCTTCTCGGCGGCGGAAAATATCCCGGTTCCGGAGGGTGAAGATTCTCTTATCGCTCTTATTTTGTCCGACTTCAAAAACTTGAGGCAGGTTGGTTTTGAAGGGTCTGATTCGGAGCGGGATGTAGCTAATGTTACCGAATCAGATCAGTCCGAAACCGAGTCTGACGAGGTATTGAATTCGGCCGATCCTCCATCCACTTCGGGCCGAGGGGATCTTTCACTTGACGGCGTTTTTCACGGCTTAGAGGATCTTCCCGCCGCAAGCCCCGAAGACATGGCCGGGTTAAGCCTGACAAAACTTGCCAGGAAGGCGAATGCGGAAAGGTTGGCCGCGCGGCGAAGAGCGGAGGCCCTTCCGTCTGAAGTACCACCCGCCACCGAATCTCAACTCTCCCTGCCTGTTAGCGAATCAGAGTCCTTGCGCGTTATTGAGGTGGAGACGGCAAAAAATCGGAATGCCGAATCTACTTTGATCGTGCAGGCCGGCCAAGAAGTTGAGGAAGAGGCAGAGAAACGCCCTGCCGAGTTTGAGGCCGGCTCAGAAGAACAAGGCGGCAAACGTCCTCGATTAGAGGGATCGAATGTGATCGTTCCTTTTGTCATTCAGCCGATGATAAAAAACATGCCGGTTTCTTCTGATGCTTCGGCGCTTAAAGATCCAGAAGTCGCATTCAGCTTGGCTACGTCCGTGTCGTTGCCGTCTGACAGGGAGGCTTTCCGGGTGGAACCAGATCTGAATGCGACAGCACTAGCCGCCCAATCGGCACTTTTGGTACATATTCGGACTTTGCTTCACTTAATCCAAATACTGTTGAAGTTATGGTTTTAAATTCTTGCTTTGCAGACCGTCGGAAGGATAGCCGATATGGGCCGTCGCCATCGCGACGCCGTCAAACAGATTGGTCGTTTACGAAAGAAAGTTGAGGGCCAGAGGAAAAGGGCCGAGGTCGAAGCTTTGAGGGCGAACAAGGAAGCCTCAAGGGCCGAGGCCGAGGTGGAGAGGGCTCGTAGCGCGGATCAATTGAGATCGGATGCCGAGAAGGAGGCGGACGCGAGCGAAGATGCGCTCAAATTGGCCCAGAAGGCGGTCTCCAAACTGGAGGCTGAGTTGGCTGAAATGAAGGCGGCGAAGGAAACAGCCGACTCGGAGGCTTCCAAAGTATTCGAGGCCGGGAAAAATGCTGGACTCGCCGAGTATTTGGACCAAGTCCCCAAGTTTGAAAATCGGGGATTCAAACATGGCTGGCACAAAGCCCTTGCTGCTGCTAAAGTTTCATTGATTATGCCAATACCATATGAGCAAGTGGATGTTGAGCCATTGGAGTCTGATTCCGATGACTGATCTGGGCGACTGACATAGTTTTTAGGATGTCGAATGTATTTTTACAGTTTTTAATTTGGTATTTTTCATGTGTTGCTACAGTCATAGTTTTTTGCTAGGCATTTTCATACGACCTTGTAGCTTTTTGCTTAGTAATTTGCGTATATAAAATTTCATGAGTTGTGCTCAGCTTGGTAAGGAAAATGTTGTTGATGAATGATATTGCTTTCGGTTATGGTTAGATCGGCTGCTTAGCTTAGGTATTTGGCCGACCAGATTAGTAAATCTGCCCTTACCTTAGCCAGGGCGCGAGCTTGCGAAACCGAATGGGCCTAACTCGTGGGCTGGCTGAGGCACGGATTGATCGGCGTTTGCGCTTGAAAACATGGCCGACCAGATTAGTAAATCGCCCTTGCCTTAGCCATGGCGTGACCAGATTAGTAAATCTGCCCTTGCCTTAGCCAGGGCGCGAGCTTGCGAAAACGAATGGGCCTAACTCGTGGGCTGGCTGAGGCACAGATTGATCAGCGTTTGCGCTTGAAAACATGGCCGACCAGATTAGTAAATCCGCCCTTGCCTTAGCCATGGCGTGACCAGATTAGTAAATCTGCCCTTGCCTTAGCCAGGGCGCGAGCTTGCGAAGCCGAATGGGCCTAACTCGTGGGCTGGCTGAGGCACAGATTGATCGGCGCTTGCGCTTGAAAACATGGCCGACCAGATTAGTAAATCTGCCCTTGCCTTAGCCAGGGCGCGAGCTTGCGAAGCCGAATGGGCCTAACTCGTGGGCTGGCTGAGGCACAGATTGATCGGCGCTTGCGCTTGAAAACATGGCCGACCAGATTAGTAAATCGCCCTTGCCTTAGCCAGGGCGCGAGCTTGAGAAGCCGAATGGGCCTAACTCGTGGGCTGGCTGAGGCACAGATTGATCGGCGCTTGCGCTTGAAAACATGGCCGACCAGATTAGTAAATCTGCCCTTGCCTTAGCCAGGGCGCGAGCTTGCGAAGCCGAATGGGCCTAACTCGTGGGCTGGCTGAGGCACAGATTGATCGGCGCTTGCGCTTGAAAACATGGCCGACCAGATTAGTAAATCCGCCCTTGCCTTAGCCAGGGCGCGAGCTTGAGAAGCCGAATGGACCTAACTCGTGGGCTGGACAATTGTCATCCGACTTTTGACGTTTGGGATTACTGACGTTGCCTCGGGAGAGCTGCATACATTGAAGGATAAATGGGGCGGGTGCACGCCAGAGGCCCTACTTATTTCCATTCAGGCAACTTGGGAGGGACGAAGATTGGCTGAATTAGACGCCGCAATGAGTCGCAGTAGCGAGCCTATGCGTACGGGAAGAAGAACGTCCAAGGATCGGGAAACACAGCAGCCCCTTAGTCGTCGAAGCAGATCGCCCCGAAAGGACAGGCAACAACGGGGAAATTCTCCGCGCCCGCGACCGAGAATCGAGCCTGATGCGACGCCACGACCGTTGAGTTTTTTGGTTTTTGTGAGGAATAGACCAATGACGGAGGCGGATTCTATCATTAAAGACCCAGGTGTGGCAGTCGAGTTCGCTCGACAGATCTTCTCACCAGAAGTCCAACAATCGATGGTCGGACGTCAAGATTTTGAAGTATTTCGAGACAGCATACATGGGGCCGTGAAAGGACTATACACTGCTTACGAAGTCGGCATGCGTCTGCGGGAAGCGCGACGTGAGAGTGAGAAAAAGGACGAAAGGAATCGCAGTCTGGAGATTCGTGCGGAAAAGGCTGAGCGTGAGCTTCGGGAGCTGAAGAATGTTCAAACGAGCGCGTCGGTGGCGGCCGGTCAATCTAAATTGGTCGTTGAGGAGAGAGTGACCCAACGGACCTCGGGTTATGAAAAGGGGTTTCAGGACGGCCTGAAGGTCGGGATAGAGAAGACCAAACGAGACCTTGCCGAGGAGGTCTGCCGATGTGAAAATCGTGGATTCAAGCACGGCTGGATCAAGGCCCTTCAAACCGAGAAAGCTCTCGAAGCCGTGGGCATTGATTCGGCTTCGCCCCTGTATCATCGTCACTACTTACCCTATTCCGATTTCGAAATTGAGAAGAGCGACGATGAGGGTGCCGAATAAATAGACTTTGGAACGCGAGAACAGACTTCGCGCCGAACAAATAGAATTTCTTTTATTTTCAACGTTCGTATTTGGTCTTGAAATGTTATGTGCTTAATTAAACGTATTATTTCAACTTACTGGCAAGTTTTGTGTTGCGTGGTGCAAATGTTTAAACATGCATTGACCGGCTCGAATTAAGAACAATTCTCAGTGAATATTTATTCGGCCAGTGAAGTGGTCCGAATGCATCTCTCACAAAGGCTCCGAATCCGGAGACTATTTTGGCCAATCGTGATATCCACGAAGGGCGCTCCGAATTCAGAGTCTTAATCGGCCTTAAGAGGCTTAATCGGCCCTAAGGTGTCATGCACCAAAAGGGGGGCTCCGAATCCGAAGACTTTATTTCGGCCAATCGTGATATCCACGAAGGGGCTCCAAATCCAGAGACTTTATTTTGGCCAATCGTGATATCCACGAAGGGCGCTCCGAATCCGGAGTCTTAATCGGCCCTAAGGTGTCATGCACCAAAAGGGGCTCCGAATCCGGAGACTTTATTTTGGCCAATCGTGATATCCACGAAGGGCGCTCCGAATCCGGAGTCTTAATCGGCCCTAAGGTGTCATGCACCAAAAGGGGCTCCGAATCCGGAGACTTTATTTTGGCCAATCGTGATATCCACGAAGGGCGCTCCGAATCCGGAGTCTTAATCGGCCTTAAGGGCCCATGCACCAAAAGGGGCTCCGAATCCGGAGACTTTATTTTGGCCAATCGTGAGATCCACGAAGGGCGCTCCGAATCCGGAGTCTTAATCGGCCCTAAGGTGTCATGCACCAAAAGGGGCTCCGAATCCGGAGACTTTATTTTGGCCAATCGTGATATCCACGAAGGGCGCTCCGAATCCGGAGTCTTAATCGGCCCTAAGGTGTCATGCACCAAAAGGGGCTCCGAATCCGGAGACTTTATTTTGGCCAATCGTGATATCCACGAAGGGCGCTCCGAATCCGGAGTCTTAATCGGCCTTAAGAGGCTTAATCAGCCCTAAGGTGTCATGCACCAAAAGGGGGGCTCCGAATCCGGAGACTTTATTTCGGCCAATCGTGATATCCACGAAGGGCGCTCCGAATCCGGAGTCTTAATCGGCCCTAAGGTGTCATGCACCAAAAGGGGCTCCGAATCCGGAGACTTTATTTTGGCCAATCGTGATATCCACGAAGGGCGCTCCGAATCCGGAGTCTTAATCGGCCCTAAGGTGTCATGCACCAAAAGGGGCTCCGAATCCGGAGACTTTATTTTGGCTAATCGTGATATCCACGAAGGGCGCTCCGAATCGGAGACTTTATTTCGGCCTTAGAAGGCTTAATCGGCCCTTAAAGGCTTGGAGCGAGCTTGAGAAAACGAGAAACTTTGTATTGCAACGGTGGAATATGTACAAGTATCAAGCCCACAAGTCGGGTCAATGATAGAATTTACGTAAATGTGTTGAATTCCAAGGCCGTGGCAGGCTTCTTCCTGACATGTCTGAGAGCCGATATGCCCCTGTTCCTGCGATGGATTCTATCTGATAGGGGCCGTCCCAGTTTGGACCCAATTTTCCATCGGCCGGTCTCCGGTCGGCTGGAAGTACCTTCTTTAGGACCAACTCTCCTGGCGTGTATCGGCGCAACTGAACTCGCTGATTATACGACTTGGCGAGCTGCTGCTGATACCGTGCCATGGATGCCAGGGCGCGGTCTCTTCGTTCTTCGATTAGAATCAGATCCAGGGCAAGCATCATGTCGTTTCGGCCCGTATCAAAAACTTGCGATTTCAGAGTTGGGAGGCCGATTTCCAGGGGTAAGATTGCCTGGGTTCCAAAGCATAGAGCAAACGGCGTTTCTCCAGTGGATCTCCTCGGCGTAGTACGATGAGCCCACAATACACTCGGCAATTCTTCGACCCATTTGCCTTTAGCTTTTTCCAGCCTCTTTTTGATGCCGTCCAAGATGGATTTGTTAGAGGCTTCGGCTTGACCATTGCTTTGGGGGTAGGCCGGTGTAGAGAAGTAAGGCCGAATGCCATATTTGCTGCATAACTCTCGATATACGCCACAATCGAACTGGGTGCCATTGTCTGAGATGAGAGCTCTCGGAATGCCGAATCGTGTTATGATGTTTCTCCATACAAAGCGTTTAATGTCGGCATCTCGTATATGTGTTAAAGCCTCCGCTTCGACCCATTTTGTGAAGTAATCTGTCGCGACGATTAAGAATCGCTTGTTCCCTGGGGCCCTCGGCAATGGTCCTACGATATCAAGTCCCCACTGAGCAAACGGCCAGGGGCTGGTGATAGAGTTCAACCCTTCGGCAGGCAGATGGGTTAATGGGGAGAACTTTTGGCACTGTTCGCATTTTTTTACATAACTCTCCGCGTCAGCTCTCATTGTCGGCCAATAATACCCCTGTGTTATAGCTCGATGGGCCAGGGAGCGTCCGCCAGAATGGGCACCACAACTGCCCTCATGTATCTCTGTCAGAAGCTCCTCCACTTTGTCGGGGTGCACGCATTCCAAATATGGACCAGAGAGGGACTTTTTATAAAGCCCTCCTTGCGGATCCAGATAGTATCGCAGGGCTTTATTTCGCAGCTTGTGTGCTTCTTTTTTGTCCTCTGGGAGTTGTTCAGAAGAGAGGAATGCAGCAATGGGGTCCATCCAGCTTGGTGCGGATTCTATAACGTTGACATGGATTTCCTCCGAAGGGCCAATACTCGGCTCCGGGATGAAACCTACTTCGATGGTCCGTTTGATCTCAGAATTGATGGCGGAGGCTAGGCACGCCAAGGCATCCGCGTGTGTGTTCTGGTCGCGTGTTATTTGGTTCAGTTCGTGATGGTCAAATTTTGCCAGCAAGGAATTGGCCGTTTTCATGTAGGCCGCCATACGGTCGTTTCTTGCCGCGTACTCCCCCTTTAGCTGATTGATTACCAATTTTGAATCACAAAACACAAGCAAACGCCGAGCGCCGAGAAGGTGCGCATTCCGCAGACCGGCTAGAAGGGCTTCGTATTCGGCTTCGTTATTTGATGCTTCGAAGCCAAGCTTGACGGCCTGCTCAATTACTGCACCGTCTGGAGACATGATTACAACTCCGGCGCCACTGCCCCGTTGGTTAGATGATCCATCACAGTATAATTGCCAAATATCCCCGACATAAATTCTCCAATTAGGCTTTGGTCGAACTTCAGCCTTTGGTCGAACTTCGTCAGGTTTGAGGTTGGCCAGCCCGCTTGTGAATTCGGCAACAAAGTCGGCCAGCACCTGCCCCTTGATTGCGGTTTTGGGTAAAAACTGAATGTCGTATTGGCCGAGTTCAAGAGCCCATTTTGAAACACGTCCTGATGCTTCTGCACTTCGTAATACTGATCGGAGGGGATAATCTGTTAGCACCCCAATGCTATGTCCCTGGAAGTAATGCATCAGTTTTCTTGCCGCCATGACTAGGGCTAAGATGAGTTTTTCCAGCGGAAGGTAGCGTGTTTCGGCGTCAACCATTGCCTTGCTCACATAATACACTGGCCGTTGCTCCCCCTCCTCCTCTTTTAACAGTACGGCGCTGACGGCCCTATCGGAAACTGCCAGATATAGAATGAGCGGGTCACCAGCGGCGGGTGTTGTCAAGAGAGGTACTGAGCGGAGGTAGGTCTTGAGTCCGTTGAAAGCTGTTTCGCATTCGGCGGACCATTCAAAAGCCTTACCCTGCCGTAGTGTCTGAAAGAATTGTCGGCAGCGATCTGTAGACCGGCTGATGAACCTGTTGAGTGCAGCGGCCATCCCCATCAACTTTTGGACTTCTTTTACTGAACGGGGGGAGCCGAGTTCCAAGATTGCTGTGACTTGCCTCGGGTTGGCTTCGATTCCTCGGTGATTGACGATGTAACCCAGGAATTTGCCAGAGCCGATTCCGAACGCACACTTGGAAGCGTTCAGTTTCATTCTGTATTTGCGTAAGATGCTGAATGTCTTTTCTAGATCGGCTATATGATTCTGTTCTTCTTTGGACTTGACCACCATATCGTCGATGTATACTTCCATAGTGTGGCCGAGTTGCTCTTTGAACATGGCGGTGACCAGTCTTTGGTAGGTTGCCCCTGCATTCTTCAGCCCAAAAGGCATAACTTTGTAGCAGTAGGTTCCTCTTGGGGTGAGGAATGCAGTTTTGTCCTGGTCATCTGGATGCATGGCGATTTGATGGTAGCCTCTGTAAGCATCGAGGAAGCTCATGCGTTGATGGCGTGCCGTCGCATCGACAAGCTGGTCGATTCTGGGTAGAGGAAAACAGTCTTTGGGGCAAGCTTTGTTCAGATCCGTGAAATCGACGCACACTCGCCAAGTCCCATTTTTCTTCTTCACCACCACTGTATTGGAGAGCCACGTAGGGTAAGTGACTTCTCTAATTGCCCCGGCGTCAAGCAGTCTGTCTACCTCCTCAACAACGGCGGCAGTGTGCTCCGCGGCTGACCGCCGGCCTTTCTGAATGATCGGCTTACATTTGGGATCGACATTCAGATGGTGCTGTGAAACTGATGGGTCTATTCCCGGCATTTCGTACGGAGTCCACGCAAAGACGTCGAGGTTGTTGAGCAAGAAAGAGATCAGCTGCTGCCTGTCGGCCTGATTCAGAGAGGCGCCGATCATGAAGAACTTTTCTGGGCTTCCATCAATGTCAACTCGGTCTAAAACATCCGTGGCCTTCTCATTTGGTTGCCGCCCAACGTCATCAAGGATCTCCCGATTCGGCACCTCAATAGAGTTTACTTGCAGTTCCTTTGGCGTTCTGGCGGCAAGGAGATAACATGCTTGTGCCGATTTCTGGGAGCCGCGGATTTGCTCAATGCCGTGTTCTGTTGGGAAACGTAGCAGTTGATGATAGGTGCTTGGGACGGCCTGCAAGGTATGCAACCACGATCGCCCCATGATGAGATTGTACGGCGATGGCAGCCTGACGACCAAGAATTCCACATCCACCGTTCTGGAACCTGCTCGAACGGGTAAGCTGATCTTTCCCAATGGGTACTCTGGATTGGCATTGAAGCCGAATAGTGGATAAGGAGCCGGAGTCAGGTCTGACTCGTTGAATCCGAGTTTGATGAAGGTTTTATAATACATAACCTCCGAAGTACTGCCCTGGTCGATAAGAACGCGTTCGACGGTGAACCGGTTTACGCGTAGCTCAACAACCAATGGATCGATGTGAGGGAGTGTTACGCCGATCAAATCAGAGTCGTCAAAGGTGATACTTGGCGTTTCTCGGAGCCGCTTTGCTGGCGTGAGTTGCTGTTGGGGGCCTGGATGTGATTGGATCGCATGCACGGCCGGGGCTGCTGGCAGGCTGTATATCATGTGGACGGTGTCAAGCGGAAATGCATCCTTCGGAAGGGCAGGTGTTTTGATCGCACTCCTCCGGACGCATTGTTGGAGACGTTCGTCCTTTGCCAACTCCTCAAGATGATCTGTTGAGGCATAGCGGCCGTCAGTTTCTTGCTGTCGGGCTCGAGATCGTCGATCATCTGCCCTCGGGGGTCGCTCAGAAGCCTGGCGCACTGTTTGTTTGGATTTTGCTATTTCCGAGGCCAGATCGCGACGAAGGCGTTCGTTCTCAGCGATGATGTTGTCCAACCTCTGTTTGGTTTGCCTAGCTTGTGCCATGGTCGCTTGTATTGTCTTTTGCGTTGGGTTTGAAGATGAGCAGAGGTCCAAGGCAAGTCTTGCTGCGATGGTTTTTGGTCCAAGCGAGTTTGCTGGAGTGAGGTCATCTCTCTATGTGGTCTCGTTAGTGGCTATCGGAGGATCTTCAGTCACGCCTACCATGGATGTATTTGAGTATTCCCACAAACGGTGCCAATTGTGGAGAAGTGGTTTGGAAATACTCTTCAGATCCTGGGAGACGCTAGTGATCCTCAGCTAGTCACCTGAAAAGATACAAACACTCCGGTCGGTGGTGCCGAAATTAGCACTCCGACGAACAAGTCAGTTCAGACACTCAGGATAGCTTGTTTACTAAGTTGAGTGAAGTGATTCTTACATACCTTTCTAAATCTGTGGTTCTTGTATTTATACTTGCTTTCTAGGCCTTGGGGCCTGTGCCTACTTTTATCCCATTCCCCTTTTATTTATTCGGAGCTACTAATCTCCAGCTATTCGGCCTTCCTAACGTATTCGGCATCCTAGTCACGCAATATGGAGCCGAATAATATCTGATTTCTGGGGTACGCACCTTCCGACTCTTCTATTTATTCAGCTCCCACAGCCATAACTAGGGACAAGAAGGAAATGCATAAGCATACATAAACAAAGGGCCAATTGTCGAAAACCTCACCAAAGAAGGTCTCCTCTGTCACCGATGTCAGAAAATCGATGGATCAAGGTGGGTATGTCTAGCTCTTCGTCATGGGCCAAAGATCGACCTTCATGCAAAGTGAGCCCACATATCCGGCCCAAAGCCTGGGCGTGGCCAAAACAGGGCTGAGGTATGATTTCCTCATCGCGTCGAGTTTCCATCAATACCCAAAATTCTTCAAGAGTCGGGCACATTTCCTGTGTTTCGAAGCAAAATACATGCGTAATGGGGTCCCAGCATCAGGCCGCAGCATGGAGGAACAGAAAGCAAAGTGGAGTATGGCTTAACGAAAAAAGCGCGTTTATGCCAAAACCTTAGAAAATTACCTTTTTCGTGCCGTCTAAAGTGGCTATCCAAACCGTGAGCTTGTTGGCAAGGAATATCTCCATTTGTGGAAGAAACAGCAGCAAAAATGAGGTTCTGGTGAAGAAATCACAAAAAAAGATCTTTTGTAGAAGATAAGGCTATGGGTGGATGCTAGCTATCAGCTATTTGGTGGTTTCACCACAAGTGGCCGGTAACCCACTTCTTCTGGCTGGCAACCCACCTTTTCTAGCCGGTAACCCAACTTTTCTGGCCTGCCATCCACTTGTGCGTCTGGTAGTTTTGGTAATCTGGTTTTGTCTTGGTCTTTGTGTTTTGAGTCTTTTGGTTTTAGCAAGTGTGGATATATGTGTTTGAGTTGTTTTTGTTTTGTTTATTGAGTTGTATTTTGTATTTTGGTCGTTGGTTGTCTCATTACCTGATTAAGAACATCGTGCCAATAGAAGTTTTCATTTTCAAATTCAAACTCCATTTTCATTCTGCAAATGTGGTGCTCATGATGTAAAACAATAACTCTTTTCATAAAACTACAGGGTTTTCCCCTGATCATAGTTTTTACAACAGAGAGTACAAGTTTTTGAAAGCAAAAGTAAAAGCCTATTTGAAGCTATACATGTGCTGAACTACCAAAATAAAAGAAACTAAGCAAAAAGTACAAAATCGGTGCCAGTCATCTCAAGCTGAGTGGCCCTCTTCGTCCTCTTCCTCGTGGGGGACTCAGGGGCACTATCTCCATTATCACCACTCTCAAAATCAGACTCTGAGTCAGAGTCATTTTCATCATCTCTGCTCCCTATCTTAGAGCCAGCCTCAGCGTCATCTCCGCTCCCTGACCCCGAACCAGCATCATTACCTCTGCCCTCAGACTCAGAGTGTCGACTCACTGCCTTCTCCTTCTCAGAGTCATGGGTCTCTGTATCATCTCTGCTCAATATAGGTTAGGACTCGCTGCTCTAGCTCTACCTCAGTGCTCATCTCAGCCGCATGCTGGGGTCTGTCTACCTCTCATGCCTGTCGTTGGAGGAGCTGCCGCTGGGGCCGCTGTTGATGGTGTTCTCGGTACAGATGGAATTTGGAAAACAAGTGTCGACATATCAGATATAGTGTATGTATGTGGAATAAGTGCAAAAAATACAAAATGAGTATAGTGTATGAGTACAATGTGTCAGTGTAGTGAATTAGTGCGGTGTAGGGTGGTGTGAATGTTACGGTATGCGTATTAGTGTATCAGTGGGAATGTGATAGTGTGGTGCATAACAGTACAAGGTAGCACTGAAATGTATGTGGGAAGCAGCCAAAAAAAAAAAAAACCTGGATACCATAAAGATCAAGCAACGCCTCCCTCCTCTGCACCATGCCAATCAGAGAGGCAACCAGCTAAAGTAGGTCGTCTGTGTACTCGGTTGGTGCCTGCAAGTGCATTTGAATGATTAGTATCTAGAATAATTAATCTCTGGAAAGGGAAAGTACGGTAAAATGTGGTTTATACCTGAGGTGCGCCACGGGTTCTGATACACCCATGCCCTGCATTGGTTGGCTCTATCGGGATCTGATAGGCTGACCCGGTCAGCCGCCAACATGTAAGCGCAGTGGGAATCGTGGGCCAACCGGCAACCTGCGCAACGGGAGAGGTCCCTCCAATACCGACCTCAGCCTCCTGAGTAGCCTCACCTACCAAGGGCGCATCTGCTGCCTCGCCCGCGTAAACTCCAATCAGGGGCGGCATGAGATAAGTTTGGATGAAAGCCGTGTAGTCGCCCTCTACACTAAAGAAGTCGGCATCTATTCCCACCATGAACTGAATAATTGCCTCAACTGGGAGGCTATCTGCTATCCTCATGGATGCCGGAGGTGGCATGGGAACAACCGGATCAAGCAAGCCTAGAGTCTGGCGTATAAACCGCTCACTCAAAAACCAGGCTCGGCAAACTGGGCCCTCTAGCAAAATCTAAAATCGGGATGTCGTCTAAGCCCCGACGTACTGGTCCCTCACTCCAGCCGGCATCGTCGCTAAAGGCTGCCACGTAATCTGCAAACAGAGAATGTATAGATTGTTAGTTGTCGAAGTATGAATCAGAGCAGTAGTAAAGCAAAAATGACTGTGAGTTTCGGATTACCTCCTCGGCAACCACCATATTAAAGTATCGGCGGTAGAAGGCAAAGGTCATGTCATCACGGCTCTAGCACTGGCACCGGACATCGTATCGCCATGAGTACGCCACTACGGGGGGGATGGAGCCGGAGCCAGAGCCAGAGCCAGAGCTAGGAAATAGGCACAAACCCATAACTGTAAGACAAGGGCAACAGTGTTATCAATAATGCATGAACAGATATGAAGTAGAAAGCACAATGCATGAACAGATATAAAGTAGAAAGTTCAAAGCAGAAAGCACAATCTGTGAACAGATATTAAGCAGAAAGTGCAAAGTAGAAAGCACAAGTTACGAACAGATATTGAACAGAAAGTACAAAAGCAAAAAGGTGTGGTACATATCTCACAGGCTCTCTAGTAGCCTCCGACCCACTCTCCCCTCATGCGAGAAGTGGAGGTCATGTAGCCATAGAGTGTAGCGAGGCCAACTCCGCCCCCAATCGTAGAACTGCACTAGAGGCAATGTCATGAGGGTGCTCGGTAAGTATAAGCCTATGGTGTTCCACATGTTCGCAAACAAGGTGGTACCAAGGAGGAACATCAAGAAGCCCCTAACATACTACTCTACCTCCTCTGGTGTCTCCAGCTCGCTCCCGCAAAAGTGTTCAGCAAACTAGTTGTACCTCACCATCGCTGGCCTATATAGAGGTGGGCGCGCTCCAAGCAGGTGGATCCAAGCTGCCTCCCACTCATCCATGTCCATGTCAAAGGGGATCGGATCACCCCCTACTTCTAAGCCTGTGATCATGGCGAAGTCGTAGGGAGTCATCGTCATCTCCCCAGCAGAAGAGAGATAAAAAGAGTTAGTGGTGTCCTACCACCTCTCCACCAGCACTTTGAGAAAAGCCCGGCTCACCAAGTGTTACGAGAGTCCGGTGTAGAATAGACCAAAGCCAGACTCGTCAACAAGGTCGCGGACCTCGAGAGGGAGCTCATCATACCAATCTCTGGCTGTCACTGCTCCATAACCCTTGTAAGAGCGGGAGTCCTCCTATGGCAAAGAAATAGTGAATCAGATGAAAGACAATGATAAAGAGCACTCAGATGAAAGGCAGTGTAAGAAATACAGTCAATGAAAGGAAAGCAAGCATGAACATAAAGTTTGTACCTCAAAAACGCCATAGGAAAGGTGGGAGTGAGGCTCCCTCAGCAGAAGATACTCTAGCACGCCACCAATGAAATCATCAAAGGGCCTGATGCCTCCAGGCGGTATCATGTGTGTACGGGGGTGATAAGTCATGGGATCAAAGGGTCGTACCCTCAGTGGTAGTTGCTTAGGCTGGAGCTCTGGAGCGAACTCCGCCTCAAGATCAGCTACGATGCCCTCTGCCGCCTCACTGGCCTCTGCAATCACCGGCTCCTCGACCTTGATATGGGGTGATAATGGAGGTGGAACCTCAGGAGGAGTATCGTCATGTGGAATATCATCTGCTATCTGGAAAGTGGGCGAAAAGTGGGTGAAAAATGAAGAAAAATAGAGAAAATAGGGGAAACTTGGAAAAAATCAACCCTAGGAGAGAGAAAATAGGAGAAAAAATCAGAACCTGGGAAAATTCACGAAACTCGAGAGAAACTTGAGGGAAACAAACCCGAAGTGGTGAAAATGCAAAAAGATCAACAAAAACAAAATCTGATCTGTTCAAAGTGTAGAGAATCAAGGGTGTTTTGCGAATAAAGTTTGTGTAGGGCGTGGGAAAACACGTATAAAGCACGGATCTAGAGAGAGAAAGCACCTAGAGAGAGAGGGAAAGGTTTCGAGCAAGGGGTTATGAGGAAATGAAGCTGTGATGTGTATTTAATGAGACCTGAGGCAAAATGTCCATTTTGCCCCGATTTTTGCATTGGTGGCCGACAACCCACTAATGGTGGCCGGTAGGTGGCCGACAGTCTTCATTGGTGGCCTGGTTCTATTGTGTGCCTCTTTTTCCCAAGCAGTGTATGGGAGGTTCTCTTTTGGGTTCAGATTGGTTCCTGAGGAGCTCGAAACTGTGTTCCAGTTGTTCCATTTCCAATACTCGTATTCTAGCACACAAATGTTCTCCACTTACCAATATGAATAAGGTGTATCCTTTTTTAGCATGTTGCAAAGCCTCTGAGGGGTAACTCAGAGGTTGTCACCGAATATCATTTTTATTTGTTCTGTCAAAATACATATTTGTTCTCTTCTATTGCATAGAATATGCATTTTTCACATATACTTATGTTGCACGCATATCTTACATCTTTCATGATTCATGCATAGAATATGCTTTTAGTTTTGCATAGAACGTGTATCTTGTTTCTTGCATAGAACATGCTTTCAATTAACATCAGACATCAGTTGTCTATCTTGCATGGAACATGCGTTGTCACTGTATTGATTTGTAATCTTGTTTACTTTGTGCATCTATCGCACTTGCTCACTTTGTGCATCTATTGCACTTGCTCACTTTGTGCATCCATTGCACTTGCTCATTTTGTGTATCTATTGCATTTGTTCACTTTGTGTATCTATCGCACTTGTTCACTTTGTGCATCTATCGCACTTGCTCACTTTGTGCATCTATCGCACTCGTTCACTTTGTGCATTAGAATCTATCGCAATTGCTCACTTTGTGCGTATATCGCACTTGTTCACTTTGTGCAACTATCGCACTTGCTCACTTTGTGCATCTATCGCACACTTTTACTACATTGTGTATTTGTGGTACAGTCTCATACCTTTTAGAGTATCTCAGGACGCGTGAAACGCGACCCTGAGCGATTTTTCTCCTCTTCTCACGATTTCAGCGTGAATAAAGTATCTCAGGACGCGTGAAAAGCGACCCTAGGCAGGTTTTATCTCGGGACGCGTGAAATGCAACCCCAAGTGGTTTTTCTCCTCTTCTCACGATTTCAGTGTGATTAGAGTATCTCAGGACACGTGAAACGCGACCCTGGACGGGTTTTATCTCAGGACACATGAAACGTGAGCCCGAGCGGTTTTTCTCCTCTTCTCACGATTTCAGCGTGATTAGAGTATCTCAAGGCGCGTGAAACGTGACCCTAAGCATTTTTTTTCTCTCCTCTTTTCATGATTTAGGCATGGTTAGAGTGTGCATTTAGTTTTTCCCGCATGGAACCTATGTTGATTTAAGCCTGAGGCACCTTCATATGTTGTTATCATGCTTATTGTTTATTGCATCTGTTATTGCCTATTGCATCATCTTACATGATCATGAGTTTTCAAATAGTCGGCTTCGCGCGGAGTGTGTGAGTCCAGCTTTCAAATATTTTTCATGTATATTATTTGCATCCTGCCCCAGAATTACGTTGATTTGATTCCTTGCAAAGGAATACGTAGGCAGCTTGTGAACTCAACCAATTTTATTTATGTCTTGATTGTTTGTCCAAGTTTTACGACCTTGTCAAAATGGGTCGTCTCTAGGCTTTGACATTCACTCACATCATGTCATGACTTCGAGTTCTGTTAAAGATGGGCAATTGTAGACACCCCATTTTTTACCGCACTTATGACTTGGGTGCCACAGATTGTGTATCCAATGATGAATTTGTATATGCTTTTCAAATGCTTGAAGTCCTCAGCATAATGCCTCAGCTTTGAGCCTTAAAACCCTGTGAACCTCTTGCTTTGTTTTTTGACCAAAATAGCAGTTTCTCAAGCCTAAACATCCTGGGACCTGCAGACCCACTTGTATGGCCTACTGGCCAGTAATGTGGCCTTCCGTCCACTATTAGTGGCCTGCCAGCCACTATTAGTGTGCTGCTGGCCACTTGTGTGTTTTTTCAAATATTTTTGCCAATTGTGCCAGCTGTTTCCACAGATGCATGCACTTGCTCACATGTGTCTGTATAGATATTTCAGAGGGAGTCTCATAGTTTTCTATCTATAAAGGACCTCCCCTCTTGTTGTAAAGGTTAGAAAATTTTAGAGCAAAAATAATTTATCTCTCTCTCTTGCAAGTTCTTCACTCTTTGCCTATACACTCTAAACCAAACCTTGTGGTATTTGGGCTGAGGTATTTTTGAGCTTACTTTTAGCTCTTGTGGGTGTGCAAGTGTTGGTTTGTCACTTAAAAAGGGTATCCCTCTTCAAGATGTATAATTCTTGGCTTGTTTCCCTTCTTTATTTGTCATCTTTACTACTTTTCTTGGACTATTTTTGGGACTGTTTTTACACTAAATTTTTGGGCTGAAATTTGTGGTTTAAATCCATTTAAGGTAGAGGGGTTGATAGCCCTTCTTTGAACTTTGTTTTTAAGGCCTTTGCCCTTGTGTTTCCCACCTTCTCATCATCTTTTTTTTTGAACTTTTTATCATTGATTTCCAGAGATTTTTCAGAGGAAAAAAATCATGTTTTGAAGTCAAAAAAATGAATGGGTTAGCCTCTCCTCCTTGTGCTTGCTTACTAGCTTAACTTGCTCCATGTTTTAACTTATTGTTTTAGCTATTGTTAGCTTAATTCCAACACTTTTTTGGACTATTTTAGCACTTTTTTAGGATTGTTTTTTGTTGTTCGTTACATGTGAGCTTTGTATACCATGCTTGTGTGTAATGGTCCTCATAGGTTTGGTGGTTTAAGCCTTAGCCACCAACTTATTTGAGTTGATAGTGTTAATTTCTTGCTTTCCATACATGTTTTCATCTCTAATCACCTCTGCAACCTCCCTTCTTTCTTGGCTTTTTTCTTTGCTTTGAAAGTTGTTTCAAACTAGTTGTTTGTTTAAGCTTGAGATTGAGGTATTGTACTTAATGGTTTAATCCCTTTGGGGATTCATTACCAACGGCATGACACTACTCTCATGCCTAAAAAAACATTTGGTTTGGTACTTCTTTCCATTAGAGAACTTAAAGCTCACTTTTGGACTCAATGAATTAAAGAATGGATGGTAATTAAAATGAGGTAATAAATTTGGAACTAAAAGTAATGCAAGATAAAATCAACTTGGGTTCAATCGGACGTTAATTGAATACATTGAGTCTTGAGTCGTTTCATACTTTCTAGTGATGTAAACGGTTCAAGAGTCAATGTCAACCACTTCCCTTGATCAATCCATGATAGGGAGGGGGTTTTGAGAGTCTTTTAATTGTGCATTTATTGAATTGTGTCCCTTGATTCATAAGTCATCACGCAATGAAATTGTGCCGATTGATGATTTGCGAATCAAGCCTACTCCTCCTTTGACATATTTGATGATAAGAAAAGGAATGGTGGGCAAACATCCCCTAAGAATACTCTGGTTTGTGCTCTGTTTGTCCTCTGTTGCTACAGGAGAGCACCAAAATTAGTGGCTAGTAGACCACTTCTTCTAAACAGCAACACCCTATTAGTGGCTTGCCACCCACTACTTCTTGGTTGCCGGCCACTTTTTCAAGGCAGGTAGTGCCCTTTTTCCAGCAGAGCAGAGCAAAAGTTGAGGTGAAAAACAATGCATTTTTCCAACTGTGACTGTGCAACAGAGGCGTTCCAGTAGCAAAACAGAGAGCCCTATCAGAAGGAAATCTGCATCCATGCATGAGTCATCCCTCGATCCTTGGGATCCGTGAAATGATGTTGTAATTATGCTTGGAGTAGAGGGCTTGTAACTAATTAGTTAGAATAGCTAGGTGTTGTAGTTATTTAATTAGCTAGAATAGTTAGTTAAATTTGTTGTTGTAATAATTAGTTAAGTAGCTTAACTAAGTTATTCATTTGGTTTGTAATAGTTAGTTAATTAGGTAAATTAATTAACTAGTCCATTCATTCGGACCCTCCTGCGCGAGGGTAAACTTGTAATAATGTGTATGTCTTGCAACCCTACGTCTTTCTCCCTTTTATTTACTTGCTTATGATGGGTAGTTTAGAACATCATGTTTCTTTTAGCATTACTCATGTTTGCATCAATTTGTCTTGCATGAATCGGGGCTCGGTTCATCATTCTAACAAAGCATTGTCGTTTAAATACCTAGTTGAATACGTGTTTAAACCTCATGCTATCAAGTTGTTTCAAATGTCAAAATTAGTAGCCGAGCCTATTAGTTGTATATTGCATACGTTGCATTAGTCATGTTGCATTAGTTAGGAGTGTGCATGTTTTCTAACTCTTTTGTTTCTTTTGGCTCGCCTCGGAGTATTAGGTGAGCATTTTTTCTTTAGCATATCGCATGAGTGCGGTTGTTGCCATGAATAGCGTGCTTGCCATGAGGCTAATTGCTTAAGTGCTATATTTGTTTGACTGCATGTGGATGAAGGCTAATTGCTTCAGCTGGAATAGTTTAAGTAATATGTATATGCGATCAGTTTTTCAAGTGGTACATATTCGAAACAATTTTCAAAAACAAACATGAGATCAAGTGTTCCAATTCTTGCAAATTAGTTTATACTTGTGTGCGCATCACATAGTAATGTTAGTCTTAAAAACCGAAACAAGAGCATATAATGTAAATAATATTCACATCATGATTAGTAGAGGCCGATCTTTCACTATTTAGTCGCCAAAGGGTTTTAGGGACTAAATTATTTGGTCGTAGAAGTAGTCGTCAAAGAATTTTAGGTAAAGGTAATTAGCGACTAAAATTATTTTAGTCGCCAAATGTATACCATTTCCGACTAAATTTTTAGTCGCCAAAAGGTTGGACATTAAATTAAATTAGTAGGACAAGGCACTATATGGGTTGAAACAAGCTACTCGAGCTTGGTATGATAGACTTACTACATTCCTTCTTGATAATGATTTCCAAAAGGGTAGTGTGGACAAGACCTTATTTGTGAAATATAGTAAGTCTTATATACTTGTTGCTCAAATTTATGTTGATGATATTATGTTTGGATCCACTGCTGATTTTCTTGTAAAATATTTCTTGGATTGCATGACATATGAATTTGAAATGAGCATGATGGGGGAATTGTCTTACTTCTTGGGTCTTCAAATTAAACAGTCTCCTTTGGGTATGTTTGTTTCTCAAACCAAGTATGCCAAAAACCTTGTGTCTAAGTTTGGTCTAGAGTCAACCAAACATGCTCGCACTCCCATGAGCACTAGCCTTCACCTTTCCAAAGATTCCGCTGATACTGATGTTGATCCTACCCTTTATAGGAGTATGGTAGGGAGTCTCTTGTACCTCACAGCCAGTCGTCCTGACATTGCATTTTAGTGTAGGTGTTTGTGCTCGTTACCAAGCCTGTCCTAAAGAGTCTCATCTGCTTGCAGTTAAATGAATCATTAAGTGTGTTAATGGGACATTGGGGTATGGGATTTGGTTCACGACCAACACTACCACTAAAATCACTGGTTTTTCTGATGCTGACTGGGCAGGGTGTGCTGATGATCATAAGAGCACATCTGGAGAGTGTTTTTACCTTGGGAATGATTTCATTGCCTGGCATAGCAAAAAGCAAAATGCCATATCTCTTTCAACTGCTGAGGCTGAGTACATTGCAACAGGGAGTTGTTGTGCACAAATGTTATGGATGAAACAAATGCTTCATGAATATGGTATAGACCAGAATACTCTCACTTTTTTTTTTGTGATAATACAAATGCCATTAACATTTCTAGAAATCATATCTAACACTCTCGCACCAAACACATTGACATTTGTTATGATTCCATTCAAGAGTTAGTGAAAGAGGGCCTTCTTGTTCTTGAACATGTACCCATTAAGCATCAAAAAGCTGATATTTTTACAAAACCCCTTGATCTTCTTAGGTTTGAGTTCCATAGAAAGACCTTGGGTATAGTGCTCAATCACTAGAGTGTTACCTGTTACTTGAGTGGGTGAGAGTGATTGGTTTTTTGTGTACTTGAATGCTATAATATCATTTTCATTGATTCTTGTTATCTCTATATTTAGACTCATATGAACGCCTTTCATGCTGCTTGCAAGATTTCATTCGTCTTTGTTCATAGCTCATTCTGAATGCTCATACTCATTGACTTCATGACCTCATTCTGTACACATCCTTAACTATTGTAGGGGTTTCCGCACAAGTGATCAAAGTTCTTTATGGACCTCTAATAGTGTCTCTCATCCATTTTCAGAGGAATTGACCGATATTGGCATATCATGTGTGATGTTGAGTCTCTTAACCATCTACCATCATTTTTCACTTTCACGGTTCCTCCCTCAGTTCATTGAAGTCTGGACATTAGGAAAAGGCTACCTCAAAGGCACCAACCAGGCCATCCTTATTGATTCCATATTTCTCTGGTTTGGTCTCCATACTCTTGAGCGTGCATGCCACCAGTGAGTGCCCACAAGCATAAAAAGTCAAAATTAAAAATTAAAAAAAAAAAGGTCTTATTGTTTGAGGAGGAGCCTCCGCCTTTACTCAACAAATACCCGATGATTTCTCGTGGTTTGACTTTTCTCAGTGGTGTTTAGTTACTCTTGTCGGAGGTCCAGCCATCCGATCACTACGAGGATTAACTCTAGCTCTGGGGCCTCTCAAGGATTGCACACGCACGTATTCAATATGTGAGCTCTCATGTTTGTTTTTGAGTTTTGCATTCCCATGTAGCTTATGCTCATTGATCGATGTTTACCTGATTTGCTCATGATATTGTGCTTCATATTGTCAAAATTGCGAGTTCATGGGTTTCATGGTTTGTGTATTATTTCATCCACGTGTCACATTCTTTCTATTGTGCTCACCCCTCTTGTTTCAGGTTTCGCTCGACCGTGTGGGTGTTTTTAATATGCTCAGAAGGGTGCATTTTGCCTTGCTATTTTTTTTTACCCTGCTCGAGCGGCGAGAATGGCGCTTGAGCGAAAATGTCACTCTTCCAGCACTTTTGCAGAGGCAACAAACTTCTAAGAGGGTGTTTTTGGAGCTCGAGCACATGATTCTTGGCTCGAGCTTGGCCACGCGTGTATAGGCTCTCGCTCGAGCGTTTAAACCCTCGTTTAAACGAACTAGTTTTCTTTAAAAACCCGGCTCTCGACTATTCACTTCATTTTCCCCAAAATTTCATCTTTCTCTCTCCTAGGGTTCCTTTGGCAACTCTGTTTTCGTCCCTCTTTGGGTTTTGGCTTGGTCTACTCATCTCAGTGCTTTGTTTCACGTGCTTCAGGTATGTTTTCCCTCATCTATGCTTTTCTTTTCACATTCTCTTGGTCTCATGTCTTCGTTTTTTTTTTTTTTTTTTTTTTTGGTGTCTGTTTTTGTAGATTTTTGGTTCCTATGTGGGTTGAGTATGCTCTATAGTTATTTTTACTGGTTTATACTCCATTGTGTTTTGGTATCTACTTGCTGTGGCCTTGAGTCTATCATTGGTTTGGGTCTGTTGGTTTTTCATTTGCATTTGTTCTATTCTAATGTTACTCATTGGTTGTGTTTCTGCTAAGTTTGGCCACTAATGGATTATAATCTACTGGATATTTGTCATTTGTCTTTAGTCACTAATGTTTTCTAGTTACTAATCTTTTTTGTTTCTTTTTGTGACTAATTATCTGGTTATTGTTAGTTTTGTGGGGTTGTGGTTGTAATTGGGTTGTCCTTTGGTTTAGCCATGTCCTCCGTCAAACGTTGGAAGTCCACTGCCACTTGCCCCTCTTATAACACCGACCGGTTTCCCTCAGCAGAAAAAGCCAAGTCGTTTAGAGAGTCTTACACCTCTAGGACAGTTCATTTAGAGCGTAATGTACTGCCCAACAACTTTAAGTCCATTCCCATTTGCCCGTTGTTTGATCCATTAGGGGGTGACTTGGTTCTTTCTTTCTCGAGTCGTCAAAACCTTGATTGGCTTTGGGAGTTTTATTGTAACATTGATGGTATTGATGCTATTGGTCCTTTCTTCAAGACCTAGGTTAGGTCTAAGTCCATCACCATTACCCCCGATCTTATTTGTGAGCTTTTAGACATAGGTGAGGTCTTTCCGTGTCACTATCCATTCCCTGTCCGACCCACCTGTGACTTTGACGAGGTGGCCACTGCATTTTGTGGTACATCCCATACTTGGTTCAAGGGCACCTTGATAAAACAACTTGAGCTTCTTTCCCAATTTCGTTTGCTAAATCTCATTGTTTGTGCCAACATCATAGTCACGACTCATAGCTCTGAAATCAATCAAGAACAAGGATTTGTATTATTTTGCATTGATCAACACTGTTCTATCAATCTTGCCACCCTCATTATTCAAAAAATGGTAGTCGCTTTGGAGCACAACAACTTAGGTCTTCCTTACAGTTGCCTTATTAACCGTCTTTTCACCAAATTTGAGGTTCCGTCTTTTGACGAGGATGAATTTACTTTTCCTACCCGCCCATTCACCAAAAAGACCATCTCTCAGAGTCAGTCTCATGTCAAAGGGGTTCCTTCAGGAGTGGGTAGTTCTGGTGCAGGTGTAGGAGATGGTCCTCTGGCCGAGGAGGCAGAGTATGACGCTGCTGCTGCAGGTGAGGCTGCAGGTGAGGGGGAGCAGCTTCCTCCGGCTCGTTCTATCAGAGGCCAACTCAGTTTGACCAGGCTATGGTTTCCTATTTTGATCGCTTGGAGGGCCGGATGGATATCGTTGAAGCTCGGCTTAGTGATCTTGAGACCACCACTGATGCCCGTATCACTGCCTTGGAGGCCTCTGCCAGCCGGGTTGAGTAGTCTCTTAATCAGATTTTGTCCCTACTTCCGCTGCCACAACCTCCATCGCCACCGGATCAGTGATACTTGGTTCTAGCTTCCCGTGTTTTGGACAGTGTATTTTTCTCTGCATAGTTTATTTTCTTCCTCTTTTTTTGGGGGGGGGTAAATTATGCAAATGGTCCCTATAATTTTCCGATTTTATCATTTTGGTCCCTGTTGTTTCAATTTGATCAATTTTGCCCTTGAATTTTACGGATTATGTCATATTAGTCCAATACATAATGGCGGTTAAGTTTGATGGATGGAAAATCAAATGATGTGTCACTTTGGTCTCTGTAATTTATAAAATGTGTCAATTTGGCCCTTGTAGTTTATAGAAAAGTTAAAACAACAGGGACCAAATTGACACATCCTGTAAACTATAGGGACCAAATTGACACACCATTTGATTATTCGTCCATCAAACTTAATCGTCGTTATTTATTGGACTAATATGACACAATCCATAAAATTCAGGGACAAAATTGATCAAATTGAAACAACAAGAACCAAAATGATAAAATAGGTAAACTATAGGGACTACTGCTGTAATTTGCCCTTTTTTAAAAGTTTTTTTTTTCTGCTTTGTCTCTCGGACAAAAAGGAGAGTAGTAGTTTTGGTTTCTACACAGTTGTTGATGCATGGCTATTGGGTTGTTTTGATAGAGATCACTTTGGTTATATATTATTGTGTGCTTATTTCGATCTTATTGGTTCCACAAGTTTGGTTTGCATGGTATTTTCCACAGGTGGATCGTTCAAAATGTTTCTAAGTGTGTCTCAATCAACTTGGCATTTGTGTTTTTGTTAGGTCGGTGCTTTTGATTGTGTTTATTAGTGTGTCTAGTGCATGTGTTTGTAGGACCATTATTAGAAAAGTTTTGTCTGGGAATT